>CM031960.1:35272151-35657151 GCA_018749465.1 Paracanthobrama guichenoti
ACATAGCCTATAGTCTTATAAACTTACACTGTTTGAAAATATTGTTCTATAAATAAAACAGATATGTTCCACTGGTGTGCATTTACAAATCTACTTACAGTTAAAGGGTATATTTCCAGTATAAACAAATAATATGCTATACCTAAAGAGGAACATAGTAGTATAATTAAAGTGCATATGTACAGTTGCAAGAAAAAGTATGTGAGCTGCTTGCAAAATCTGTGAAAATGTGAATAATTCTAACAAAATAAAAGAGATCACACACAATGCATGTTATTTTTTTATTTAGTGCTGTCCTGAATAAGATATTTTATTTTCTAAGATATTTTTATTTTTTATATATACACTCACCTAAAGGATTATTAGGAACACCATACTAATACTGTGTTTGACCCCCTTTTGCCTTCAGAACTGCCTTAATTCTACGTGGCATTGATTCAACAAGGTGCTGAAAGCATTCTTTAGAAATGTTGGACCATATTGATAGGATAGCATCTTGCAGTTGATGGAGATTTGTGGGATGCACATCCAGGGCACGAAGCTCCCGTTCCACCACATCCCAAAGATGCTCTATTGGGTTGAGATCTGGTGACTGTGGGGGCCATTTTAGTACAGTGAACTCATTGTCATGTTCAAGAAACCAATTTGAAATGATTCGAGCTTTGTGACATGGTGCATTATCCTGCTGGAAGTAGCCATCAGAGAATGGGTACATGGTGGTCATAAAGGGATGGACATGGTCAGAAACAATGCTCAGGTAGGCCGTGGCATTTAAACAATGCCCAATTGGCACTAAGGGGCCTAAAGTGTGCCAAGAAAACATCCTCCACACCATTACACCACCACCACCAGCCTGCACAGTGGTAACAAGGCATGATGGATCCATGTTCTCATTCTGTTTACGCCAAATTCTGACTCTACCATCTGAATGTCTCAACAGAAATCGAGACTCATCAGACCAGGCAACATTTTTCCAGTCTTCAACTGTCCAATTTTGGTGAGCTTGTGCAAATTGTAGCCTCTTTTTCCTATTTGTAGTGGAGATGAGTGGTATCCGGTGGGGTCTTCTGCTGTTGTAGCCCATCCGCCTCAAGGTTGTGCGTGTTGTGGCTTCACAAATGCTTTGCTGCATACCTCGGTTGTAACGAGTGGTTATTTCAGTCAAAGTTGCTCTTCTATCAGCTTGAATCAGTCGGCCCATTCTCCTCTGACCTCTAGCATCAACAAGGCATTTTCGCCCCACAGGACTGCCGCATACTGGATGTTTTTCCCTTTTCACACCATTCATTGTAAACCCTAGAAATGGTTGTGCGTGAAAATCCCAGTAACTGAGCAGATTGTGAAATACTCAGACCGGCCCGTCTGGCACCAACAACCATGCCACGCTCAAAATTGCTTAAATCACCTTTCTTTCCCATTCTGACATTCAGTTTGGAGTTCAGGAGATTGTCTTGACCAGGACCACACCCCTAAATGCATTGAAGCAACTGCCATGTGATTGGTTGATTAGATAATTGCATTAATGAGAAATTGAACAGGTGTTCCTAATAATCCTTTAGGTGAGTGTATTATCCACAAGACAAAAATAAAATAAAATAAAAAAATTGCTGAATTTATGAAAATGACCCATTCAAAAGTTGATGAGCCATTGATTCTCAGTACTGTGTGTCGTTCCCTGGATGATCATGTGGTGGTTGTTCTTAAATCTCTTGTTTGTCCTGAGCCGTTAAACTGCCAAATGTTCTTCAGAAAAATCCTCCAGGTCCTGCACATTATCCAGTTTTCCAGCATCTTTTCCATATTTGAACCTTCTCCAGCAGTGACTGTATGATTTTGAGATCCGTCTTTTCACACTAAGGACAACTGAGAGACTCAAACACAACTATTAAAAAAGGTCCAAACATTCACTGAAGCTCCAGAAGGAAACACGACGCATTAAAAGTTTATGAACTTAAACTATAATGATGTTAAGTTCACTTAAATAAAACTTACCAGTATGCATGCAGTATACTAAACTAGTAGTTTACTAAAAAAAGTGTAGCCTACTTTCATAAACTAAAATGTGCTACAAGTATTTAACTAGTAAACTACTAGTATACATATAAGTCCCCTTGTATAGTTATAGTGTAGTTGTGTACTTAAAAAAATTATTAAAAAGTATACTTTTAAACATTAAAATGTTGGCCAATTTAGTCCCAAGTAGTATTGAAATACATTTAGTATATACTACAAGTTAACTTAAAAATATATTTGAACTTTACTTAAGTATAGGCCTACTTAATAAAATGAACTTGATATGCTACTTATTTTTTTATTTTTGTAAGGGCAATGGTTTGGCCAATCATTTTTCTGCATATTCTACTATTCAGTTCTCTTTTATTCTATAAAAAATGAGAGTCTGTAGAATTACACAGAACGTTCTTTTGAGGTTTTACACGTTGCGAAATGCATGAAGGTTAGAAAGGTTGTTAAAAAAACTGTATAAATAGTGTCCAGTCCCATGAGGTGTAACGGCATTGTCACTGAGTGAACACTAAATACTTTCTGTTTCACATTTCATTTCGCCGCTTATTAAGCAAATCAAGCGTTTACTAAATGACCAGATTCAGTCTCGTTGTTGCAGACTGATGGAGGGATATTTCCATCTGCTGGACAAAGTGTAGCATTACAGCGGAACCCACGAGACTCGGTGCTCCTTTAGAATCATTGAGATACTATTATAGTATTTATTTTATTTTAATATTTTACGTTTTAATTTTTGTTTTGTTTTATTTCTTTTTAATCATTTGTATTAGTTTTTTTAAAAAATGTCTATATAGTTTATTATACTCAGTTTTATTTTATATTGCTATACACATCAAGATAAATAATGAAAATGAGATGTTTCCTTTGCAAGTTTTTTATTTTATTTTATTTTTTTATATTTAAACATTTCAAACATTAACATTTCAAGTAACAAAACGTTTGGTAACACTTTATTTTACAGTGTCCTTGTTACATGTTACATGTACTTAATAACAGTAAATTTTACATGCATAATTACATGTAACTAACCCTCAACCAAACCCTAATTCTACCCTAACCCTCCCTAAGTACATGTAGTTAATCAATGCACCAATCAGGCATAACATTATGACAGGTGAAGTGAATAACACTGATTATCTCTTCATCACGGCACCTGTTAGTGGGTGGGATATATTAGGGAGCAAGTGAACATTTTGTCCTCAAAGTTGATGTGCAGGAAAAATGGGCAAATGTAAGGATTTGAGCGAGTTTGACAAGGGCCAAATTGTGATGGCTAGATGACTGGGTCAGAGCATCTCCAAAACTGCAGCTCTGGTGGGGTGTTCCCGGTCTGCAGTGGTCAGTGTCTATCAAAAGTGCTCCAAGGAAGGAACAGTGGAGAACCGGCCACAGGGTCATGGGCGGCCAAGGCTCATTGATGCACGTGGGGAGCGAAGGCTGGCCCGTGTGGTCCGATCAAACAGACGAGCAACTGTAGCTCAGATTGCTCAAGAAGTTAATGCTGGTTCTGATAGAAAGGTGTCAGAATACACAGAGCATCTCAGTTTGTTGTGTATGGGGCGGCATAGCCGCAGACCAGTCAGGGTGCCCATGCTGACCCCTGTCCACCGCTGAAAGCACCAACAGTGGCACGTGAGCATCAGAACTGGACCACAGAGCAATGGAAGAAGGTGGCTTGGTCTGATGAATCACGTTTTCATTTACATCACGTGGATGGCCGGGTGCGTGTGCATCTCTTACCCGGGGAACACATGGCACCAGGATGCACTATGGGAAGAAGGCAAGCCGGCGGAGGCAGTGTGATGCTTTGGGCAATGTTCTGCTGGGAAACCTTGGGTCCTGCCATCCATGTGGATGTTACTTTGACACGTACCACCTAGCTAAGCATTGATGCAGACCGTGTACACCCTTTCATGGAAACGGTATTCCCTGGTGGCTCTGGCTCTTCCAGCAGGATAATGCTCCTGCCACAAAGCAAAAATGGTTCAGGAATGGTTTGAGGAGCACAACGAGTTTGAGGTGTTGACTTGGCCTCCAAATTCCCCAGATCTCAATCCAATCGAGCATCTGTGGGATGTGCTGAACAAACAAGTCCGATCCACCTCACAACTTACAGGACTTAAAGGATCTGCTGCTAACATCTTGGTGCCAGATACCACAGCACACCTTCAGGGGTCTAGTGGAGTCCATGCCTCAGCGGGTCAGGGCTGTTTTGGCAGCAAAAGGAGGACCAGCACAATATTAGGATGTTATGCCTGATTGGTGTACTGAAATATATAATTACACTGTAACAAATACACCTTAAAATAAAGTGTAACCAAATGTTTTAATAGTTTAAGTTTGAGTAAATAAAGAAGTTAATGCATAACAAGCAATCTGACAATTACCTGGATATTGCAGTGGGTCAGAGATTTGATAACATTCAAAGTGACCTGGTTTAAATGCCAACTAAAACATCACGTATGTCCGAAAATATCTAAACTGTGACATTTGAAATCATGTCAACACAGCAGATAAGCAGAGACTGTAAGAAAGCAAACATGTTCTAACCTTGAACAGTTTCTGAATCTCCAGTAGGTATAAAAACAACCCAGCGAGGTTTACACGTAATCGCACGTTCATAATGATCAATTCAAAGTCCACCTTTTATTGGGTCAAACCGTTTCCACATCGCTCAGTGTAGTTTTCCAAGTTAACCACGCTGTGAAAATATTTGCCTGTTAACCTAAAACTGTAATTCAAGTGTTATGGAAGTCAAAATGTGTTATTATTTATCACTGGAAAACCTGACTTACATTGGGTTACATCAGTGAAGTCATTTGAACGGGTTTAGAAACTCAAACGGAACAATTCTCATGACAAAAATCATTCAGCTAAAATTACTATAATAACTATATTGAAGTGCTGTATGCCACCTATTTAAAAATGTTAAACAGTAAAAACTAATCTCCAAGCAATTTCTGGGTCAAAGTTCAGCATTATTATCACTGGCATTATAAAAGAATAAAAAACTAAAAGCAGCCTCAGAGTTTGTGAAAAGTCAATCTTTTAATTTAAATACAATTTAAGCCGTAACATAAATGCCGATTAAACAGAGGTCTTACAGAACAGTACTTTGTGCATTTATATATTTAGTCATATATTTTTCACTGTCATAAAACAAGACATGTCAAAACAATATGGAGAACCAGACCTACATTGGCCAAAAAATATCTGGAAGAGTCCAAATATGCTTGGGGCCACCGTTTATCGGACTACCTGTCTAATATACGCCGGCTCGTTCAAATCTTTCATCACTTACATTAAAACAATTGCCATAAAGTATGTCTTTTACATGTAGAAACGGAAAGAAAAAACATATACTTGTAAAAAAAAAAACAGAGTGGCTCTGTTGTCAAAACTAGTCATCGCCTCCAAGGATTTAAAAGCCAATGGGTTACAATAGAAAATATAGCGATCTGCTTACTCGTAATAAAAATCTATCGTGTCTACCCATAGGTTTCAACAGACATTCCCAATGTAAAACATTCCCCATATCTCTCCATGTAATCTGACGAAAGCCACAAAAATATATGTTATAGCATCATATGATATGACAATATTCAGCATGTCTATCTTTGGTTTTCTATTCATTCAAAGACTTAGTGGTACATAAAGCAACATAGTATCAAATCTAGAGATTGCACATCTATAACCATTGAAAGGGATAATTCTCGTAACAATCTACACGGAGTAAAAAACATAAAGATATCTATTATACATGCTGTATCAAGAAGCGATTTAAAGGAAGGGCTTTTAGCACTTAGTAATATTCCTGGACTATTTAACAGTTTTATGCAGCATATACAACAGCAAAAACAAGAGTGGGCCTGAAGTCGGTGCAGTTCTGTGATTGTGAAGGAAGTCGCCTTCCCGCTGTACAATCTGCATCTGTCTGGTGGTTTGTAGCACAATCTGGGAAATCACCGTTCACCCCACTGGATCTTTGAAATGTGTTTCTTCTCATAGTAAATACCACACGGTACGTGAACCTGGTTTCACTTTGCAGGACTGCAAGTTCTTAGAGCGCTGCAGAAGAATTGACAGGGGCCAACAAATCTAAGAGTCTGAAATAAGTGCTGGAGGGTTTAATACACGGGCATCTCTGAAGAGAAAAATGGCTGTGTCCTCCTTCGTCTTGGCCGAAAGAGAGACGGTGATGGGAAGGAAAAGGAGGGATGGGGGGACAACATAGGGCAAGGGGGGGCCTGGGTAGATGGAGGAAGAGCTTCTGCCCACCAGCAGTCGTCTCTCCAGTGCTGTGGGTCACACGATCACAGCGGCCACCTTTAGGGCTCAGGATCGCAGCTCCCTCAGAGTGAGGTGTAGTTCTGGAAGGGAGGCATTCATATCATGTTAACAAATAGATTTCACATTTATATTATACACACACAATTAAAAGTTTGGGGCCGGTAGAATGTAATGTTTTTAAAATCGAGGCTACGTTAATGCGATCAAAAATACAGTAATATCATGACATTACAATAAAAAATATTAATCCTAATTTAATCCTGTGATATTCCTCCAGTCTTCAGTGTCACATGATCCTTCAGAAATCATTGTCATATGCTGGTTTGCTGCTCAAGCAACATTTATTATTATCATCAATGTTGAAAACGGCTTATTTTTGTGGAAACCATTTTCAGGATTCTTTGTTGAACAGAAAGTTAATTTGAAATCTCTTGTAACATTATAAATTATTTTACTGTCACTTTTGATCATTTTGATTAGCTATGCATGTTATCTAACCTGCTGCTGGCCGTTAGGGGTCTCTTTCCTTCTTCACCTTCACATCACCTGCCAGGATTGTGGAGATCTCGCCTTGCATGAAGGCCCACGGCACGTTGGAGCCCACAAGGGGGCACTTCTCCCCGCTGGGGCAGTACACCTCACTTCCTGAGCCCTGTCTGCGGATGAAGTCTCGGGTGCAAGGGAAGCAGAACTTGTGCCCGGGCACTGATGGACACTGGACGAAGTGCGTGTCCTCCAGGCGCTCGTGGCAGATGGTGCAGCAGAGAGGGGCGCCACCGCTTCCGGCTCCTCCTGAGCCTTCGGCTCCCATAACAGCGCCCTGGTCAGCGAGGGGCACGGTGACAGTCGTGGTTGGCCCTCCTGAGCTACTGCCAGCCGACGGTTCTCCGTTGCGTGATGCCAGCCGGCGCTGACCACCGATAGGTGAAGGGCTGGTGCTGTTCTGCCGGCCTGCGTTTGCAGAGTGGCTTCCACTGCCGCCTGGAGCATCTTTCAGGGTGGCAGTGCCGACGTTGTCGGCCACACTCATGAGTGCAGTGATGGGCGAAGGGTCGCTAGTGTGTGCCTCTGGAGGCTGTCCTGCGCTGGCTAGTGATGTGGCGGGCATATGGCCAGGAATGCCAGGGTACACGCCAAGAGACCAGTGTTGGCGCATTTCCTCTGAAGTCATCCTCTCGGTGCCTTCCGGCTCGGGCGAGGCTTTGCGTCTGCGTACTCTAGGCTGCGTGGGGCGGCCGATGTGGCAGAGTGCGGTGGGCAGCATAGAGCAGCTGGCATCCAGGTACGGCTGCGGGAGGGCGTCCGGGGCCGGAGCGTCTTTGAACGCCCGCACCGCGTCACTGAGAAGCTCTGACAGGAGACGCCAGTCACCGGTGCCATGCCTTTTCTCATACTCCACGTATTTGTACCCTGAGTTAATGACCTTGCCAGTGTCTTTCTGAGAGTCGTGGAACATCTGCTTGACTAGCGCCAACACGCTGGCGAACACGTTACCAGACCCGCATGGGTACTCGACAAAAACCTTCAGCTCAATCTCAACCATCAGTTTGGCGTCGAAGGCAAACACCCTTCCCACCAGACCGTGGTCCTTCTTAAAGCGGACATTGAACGGGGTGCAGGCAGAGAGGGTGTGCAGGGCCTCACGCATGTGTTTGGGGCGTCCCGCCCAGTCGTCCGCACGGTTTCTCACGCTTTCAGAGAGCTCGGCGAGCGCTTCAGCGTTCCTCTGCTTGTCCTTGAGCTCTTTTTCAAACTCAGGGCTCATGAAAGATGCCACACCCACATTCATCCCCATGCCCAGGGCCTGTCTTTTACTGATCTCGTTCAACATGGGAGCAGAAATGGTCAAGGGGGCGCCACCGGCTCGGGCATTCAGACCAGGCATGGCGGTCAGCAGACCATGAGGGGCGCCGACAAGCCCCTGTGCCATTAAATTGGGTGGCACAGCCCCCACCAAAGTCCTCCTGGCAGTAGGACTCTGCCTACTAACCTCAGGCGGACCTCCATCTTCCAGTCTAGGCAGCCCGTTGGGCAGCCTGCTGGACCCGTACTCTCCCCTTCCCCGTTCATATCGCTCGGAGGGCGGTCTGCCGGCCTCCATAGGACCCTCCTTACCAGCGGGACCATGTTTACCGCCGGGCTGCGGACCCGGAGATCTGCCGTCCTGCATCACGTGTGTTCGCTTGAGCTGCCGCGCCGTGTCGATGAGCAACTCTATTCTGTCCGCGCCCTCGTAGTTCACACAGCCTCTGCACACGGCCTCGCTGAAGTCCCAAATCATGGCCCAAGGCATCTTTGGCAGGTCGCAAAGGTAGCACCATTGCCGCCTGGAAGATGCCTGCGAGGAAGAGGACATATTTGATAGGCCCTCGCGATCTTGCGTTCTCAAATCCACCCTGAATCTCTTTCACAGTCCGCCTCCGAGCGCTTGGGATCGACTATTTCCTCGTTACGGACGACTATATACAACTCCGTCGGATTTTGTGTCATTCAGAATCGAGGTGTTTGATGTTTCTGCCAAGTCGTCTGGGCCGCAGAGTTTCTCCTGGAAGACGTTCCGAAAGTTACGCAACTCTGAGCCGTTGAATTGTGGGAAGTGTAGTTTTGTACAGCTGCACGCGCGCTTCACTCCTAGTGCCTATACTTTATTTTTGACTAAATAATGTCCTTTCCTTTAAAAAAAAAAAAGTCCACAAATATTTATGGTAGAGAGGCTTTCTTTTTATTGTAAGACTCACAATATATGTGTAATCATTTAATTTGAATTATATTTATTATGGAAAACAATTAGTATGTATCTTGTATCATTATTTTCTCTTTTATTTATTTATTTTAATATATATTTTATATAATTTATTTTATTAGATATATCTCGAACTATAATGACATATACTATACTATATATAGCTTGTTTTATTTGGGTTATGAAAACATAATTGTAATGAGCATTGCTTAGTCAAATAAAACTTAACCACGCTAGGAATATGTATGTGAATATTGCAATATGTTCTTAAAAAAAAAAAAAGGTTATTCGACTGCAATTCCCAGTTTACAAATGGTTAACGTCACGTCCGCTATTCCCAACGACGTGTTGCAAAAACTTCCGGTGTTATATTACAGAAATGACGTTCGTGTTCCTGTAGTAAGCGCTAATCTTCTGGTTGACTATTTCATTCCGTTTATAAGATGATATATCGACGTTTGATACTTATTTCTAAGGCATACCGTTACCATGTTTGAAAAGGATTTTTTTGTTGTTGCATGAAACAAACTTTAACAAAGAAACACAACTTTATTGAAATAAATGAACTTTTAAATTATAAACAGGAAATAACAGAACAGTATGAAAATACACTGGTTGAATAAATAATTATACATATACAACACAACCACTTACAGTATAGTTTTAGTGTAGGCTAATAACAACAATAAAAAAAATACAAAAAAGCTCGCGCGCGCGTGTGTGTGTGTGGTTACGGTGTTGCATGTTCCTGGTTATTTTGTGGTGACTGGATCAGTATCCTGTTTGCCACTCCTGTCTGACTGTGATTTGTCCTCCAGGATGGCAGAAGCTGGCCGCTCTGTGTTTGTTTCTGCTGCAGATTTGCGGTAATGCTTACAAACTGTGTACAGGCCTCGCATGAGGAAGAGCACAGAGATGGTGCTGTAGTAACCTCCATATACAAGAAACTGTAAAAGATTAAAATACAGGTTTATACAAACATTCATGGTTTTTCTTTTTAACCCTATAAAGCCTACTGTTTTCATATTTTATACATGCATTTCTAAATGATCAACATGATCAGCTTTGCTGAAAAACCTGTTGCACACAATCTACTACATGCCTACATGTCGTGTGATTGATAGTTTATACTTTTCTAGCAAGTAAAAGGCCTTTTAGTATAATTGTAAAAACGTCCCTCTCCAGGTCGTAGTTTTTGCTGTGAAATCTTTACTCGTTTTTATAAAGCAAACATAAGAATAACTTGTATATTACTAGTAATATTTCAAGATGAACACTTACTGGACTGAAGCAACTTAGGTTTACTTGATTGGTGTGTGTGTGTGTGTGTGTGTGATTATTCAATATGATACCTCAGGCTTTTGAAGGAATGCTAGCCTTAGGCTATTTATTCAACTCAGCATCATTGCATTGCATTATATGTTTATAACAATAAAAACAAAGCGTTGATCATAAAACTAAGCATCTAAAATATCATCTTACTAGACATTATTGTGACTTATTTAGATGTGTTAGGGTTAATTGACATTTTGACATTCTCCTTGAGTATTATCTTCTCACTATATCATATATCATAACGCTTGATATATCATATATGATACAAAACATAAAACATGCTAATTTCATGATTTTCTATATATTATATAGAATTATTTAATATTATATTTTGTATACATGTTTTTTTTTTTTTTTGAGTATTATTTCATATGTTAGGCTTTACGGGGTTAAATTTCACTAAGCTGCATGCAGTGAGAGCTGACCTGTGTTGAGATGTCCAGTCCCAGGGCTGAATTGTCCACTACAATAGCAGTAAGTACAGTTTGAAGTGTAAGGGCAACAAAAGTGTTAATGCCAAAAGTTAGAGCATAACATTCCACGGAGAGGTTAACCGCGATCTGAAACCTTCCAGCAAAAGGAACAAAAAGGACAAACAAGTTAGTCAAGGGTGAAAACACACTGTAAACAAACAAACAACAACCACAAAAAAACCTGAGTTCAGATGCTGCCTTAAAATGAAGTACAATCATATTATCTATATAAGTAATTTCAACTTAAAAACAAATTATATTAAATTTACCGTTTTAGTGACTTTTCCCCCTTTAGTAATCATCATAAATTAGGTATCATTTGAAAGTTCAAAAACTCATCCTGAGAAAAATATTTAGAAATCTGACATTCCGTTACCATGGAAACGGTTTAACTCCTTTTAGCGAGCTCAATCATGTTTCATATTACAACATTTATTTTAACTATTTTATAATCCAAAAATGCTTTTTCTAATCTTGACAAAACACATATAGTCGGAAAGGACAGAGACTCAAGGTTCCATATTTGGCGACTGTTCTGTGATGGAAGTGATACTGTGACAGAAAATTATTAATTTGCTACAGGAGAACGAATCAATTCAAAAATCAATGGAATGTTTGTGACACCTGGTGGCAGTCTTTGGTATTACATACTCCTAAACAAAATCTCATAGGAACTTCAATTTTTGTGTTATCGAAATCAAATTTGGAACACAACTTGGTTAGACATATGGCTTTGATTTTATATAAATTTTAGAGTAAAAATAAAATTATTTTGTAAAATATATATATTGTATAAAAGATGTTTAGCACAGTACATTTGTTACAGTAATTATTTTCACTCATTTTTTATTTCACTTCAGCAATAAGGTGTCTTCTTTAAAAAGAGGTCTATATTCCAAAGCATTCATGAATTACAACCATTTAAGGTTGGATATGTCTATGCTCACAAAGGGAGGTGACAGTTAAGGGGTTAACAATAAGTTGAATCTTGTATAACTTATAAAAATGTTGAAAATGGCTTAACTTGTTTTGATGAGTTGTGGTAACGTAAAAACATAACTTATTGATTGATTAATTTTTCTGATTTTATGGACTTTTGCAGCACAACATAATTATAATATTATATAATTATATATGTGATAGAATGCATTATGTGTGTGTGTGTGTGTGTATGTGTGTATGTAAACAGACTTTTAATTATATATATATATATATATATATATATACACACAGACAGGGTGTTGTTTAAGCCAGGATTAGGGATTAGTTAAATTAGGATATTTAAGTAGCTTTTACAAACATGCCTTAGAAAAAAAAAAACATTACTGGTGGGCATCTTGAGACAAAACAATGGCAGTGAAATATTTTAAGATCTGTCAGTGCGTAGTTTCTTTCAGTTAAAACAGCTCAAGCATGCATTTTAGTCTGGGGCTTAAGTCTTGTCTATATATATATATATATTGATTCAAAAATGAATCTTATGCTCTCTATGTAATTGTGTAATGACTAACTTACATTGTGATTGTGATGAGGAACATGTATGAGGCTTTGAAGATGGCGTAGCCTGCATAACAGAGCCAGATATTGTTAGTGAGGCCCATGAGAAAGACACACCCTGCACCTACGGCAGAGAAAACCCCCAGAGAGAGCTCGCCCCACACGCCCCACTGGACTCTGATATAACCCACAGAGAACGCCGCGGCTGCACCTGAAAGCAACAATCACAACATTACTCACAACAAGGGAGATGTCAAATCTGGGAACAAAAAAGAGGCACGACGGAAGGCAACAATTAAATCGGTGAAATGCATTTAGGCTCATTTTTATTCTGTATGGTGCTCTGTACTCGTTTATGTTGCCTTTGTTTGAATGTTCTTGTCAAGGCATCACGACTGGGAGACATTCTTTTCTGCTGCAATTAAAGTGACTACTAACCAAGCCCCTACTGTTGTAATTGCTTAAATTATCTTCCCCACACATACTGGGCTGCTGAATTCATATGCAATCTGCATAACAATGAAGCGTCAGAAGGCTTCTGCTCAACGCATATGATGATTCGACGCATGGTTTGCAGATAAAGCAGGATTGAGTACTTCTTGTATATAATTTACATCTTTTGGGAACCTCTGGGCTAGGCATATTTTGATATCATTCACTTTAAAGATAATGGATTTATTAAACTTTTGATAGTGTTTATGGACAATAAAATCTGATCAGATACACTCACTAAAATATTCCAAAAAATGCCTCACCTACAAGTGTGCAGACGGCCTCCACTCCCCCATTATACACAGAGGCTGTACTGGAGGGCTCAATGTGATCCCACATCAGCTGGACATAGTTGAAGACCTGTCCATATCCAGCTGTGGCCAGAGCCCACCAGATGGACCACTGCACCAGACTTCTGGAGGAGTAGGTTTCTTTGAGACTCTTCCACATTTGTTTTCCGGAAGTTTTAATAATGTTTCCCCAAGCACAGCATCTTCCTGTAGCCTCCTTTGCTAGATCCACTCCTCCCCCGGATGCACCTGCAACCTCATTCAGTGTCTCCGTAGACACGTCCACCCTCTTCTTAAAAAACACTCCATGTTGAGGCATCGGCAGGACCAAAGAAACACAGAAAGCCACTGCCATCAGACCCAGAGTAATAGTGTTTACATGGAAGTAGCTTGTGTCAGCTAATGATATTAACAGCTGGCCTAATGTGGCGCCACAGGTATAGCCGGTCAGCATGGCACTGCGAACGTACCCCGTGGCTCGTTGGTAGCATTCAGGAGGTATGACGCTGTAGATATATGAAAAATAGGCCACTTCGGTGGAGGTGACCATTGCAAAATTAAACTGTAGGTAGGTCAGAGCGGTCAAGCTGTCAGCAAAGCACAGAACTATATAATTTGTGACAAGAAAAATGCCTTGAGCAACAATTAAAGGTTTGTATCTAAGCAAATCTGTCAGTAGGAAGACTGGGCAGAGCATGGCCAGATAGGAGTACGTCCAGATGGGAAACAGGTAGTTTGTTACCTGGATGAGAGGAAAGAAGATTGTTTTTTGTAAATTGCATAACAGACATTATTAAGATAAGACTGATAAGGCACGTGTCGCATGAGTGAGGCATCGTCATTGTAGTGATCAGTGGAGAATGGTAACGCAGTTAACCAGTTTAATTTTGAGCTGCGGATATTTTAAATAGATGATTATTGTGATTATTACGCCATATGTTACCTAAAAATGGTTTGGGTTTTTAAGAGTTTCCTATATATCGACTGTACAAAATCTAATCAATTCTAGACAGTCATCCTTTATAATTTCTATTGTAATAGGAGTATTAAATGCTCAGAGAAATTGGAAATTATACTGTGTGTGTTTGTTTAACACTGTTCACTGTAAAAATAAAAAATACAAACTGAGGTATTTTCCTGTCCCGGCAGAAAATACCAGTAGCCCACTTTTTCCATTAAGTTTACGGACATTTTCTTCACGTGGAAAATTCCTTCATAATAACACGATACATTAGGCCCTTTTGTTGCTATATATCTGAGCCCTTAAACAATCTCTAAGCCACATACAAATGTAAAAAAGCCATCCTCACCACTTCCTCTGAGATGTTTTTGGGTCCCACTAAGTAAGGTGTAAGAAAAGGCTCTGCCGGTCTGCAGTTGGCAAAGAAACCATAAAGAGCGAGTAAAACAGTGGGGAAGACCCAGTTCGACCTCTTCATTTTCCTCCAGAAATTCATTCTTATCTGCCCGTCTATGTTTTCACAACCACAAGATTATGTCTCTCCTTTTAGGTCTAGGAACTGTTGGTTTGGTGCTGGTGTTTTTGCTGTCAAGTCAAGTCTCTGATTTCCACGAAAGGATCCTGTGCAATGTTGGTAACTCAACATATTTATGATGGAGACTTTGATCTGTGTGCATGTACGCCCTAATTGTTGGTACATACGTGTGTGTGGGTTGACAAAACAAAAGCTTTGATGTATTATCATTTTAATCCTTTAATCAATATTAATGATTTATCATTGTTGTAATTTAACCATAATAGCCTATTAAATTAAATTCAATGTTTATTTGTTTAGCACTTTTATATATATATATATATATATATATATATATATATATATATATATATATATATATATACAATAGGCCTAGCCTACATGTCGTTTCAAAGTAGAAAATGCATGTTTCACATAAATAATAATAATAAAACCTCCAGATATATGACCAGGGTTTAGTAGCTCGGGAAGATTCACGAAAATTCACAGGCAATTTAGTAATCTGCAGTGTGTTAATAATTATGTCGGCAGATATTTTCAGTAGGCTATAGGCCTATCGTAAATGAGGTGGAAAATGTAAAATGGTAAAAAAAAAAAAAAAAAAAGAAATTTTATATATATATATATATATATATATATATATATATATATATATATATATATATATATATATATATATATTATTATTATTATTATTATTATTATTATTATATATATATATATTTTTTTTTTTTTTTTTTTTTTTTTTTTTAACACAATCTCCTGAGAAAACATAACTATTTTATGAGCTGGCGATATCTTATGAATTCGTGATGTGATTCGAACGGAAACGATTTGTTCGATTTTTACATAAACAATTAGCCTAGCCTACTGGCACACTCTTTTTTAAGGAGCTTTTGCATTTATTTTGTAATTAGAGATGTGGATTTTATTTCAATAGCCCTATGTATATAGTTGGGTTGTTGACGTGACATGGCATGTTTACTGTCACACAAGATAATAATTAATATTAGTATTGTCATCATTTAAAATGTAGTAAATGGTTAAACATGCACTATGTAACTTTTCCGTCCACTAGAGGTCGCCTATTCAAAACAAAGGCGTAGTTTGATGACGCCAAAGTTTGAGCGCTGAATCTTGGGACATGTGGTCACCTCACAGCCGGTGGAAAAGAATCGGGATAGGACTCGGGCAGAAATCAAGTGTATGCGATTATTAACGTTACTGTAGTGTGAAGCATAGCATGACCGAGTGTTGTGGGAGCTTAGCAAGGCCGCTGGAGCGACTGTTAATAAGATGAACACAACACACGCCTCACGAGCAGCAGGACTTTTATTATGCCACAGTCGGCGGCGCCATGTACGCTTTTCCGGTCATGAGTATGAGGTAACGCAGCTCTGTTTATCATATTAGACACATCTGAGTGTGTTGAGAATGATGTTATGACGTTACTCTGTGCGTTCGCTCGCGGCTGCTATGACACTTGTTCACACTGCAGTGAGAGTAAAGCGTTTCTGCAAAATAAAACCGGAAACCGAGGCTAACGCGGCTATGACGCCATTGACAAGCGACTCCCTCACACGTCCCGGTTCATTGGTTAAAATAGCAATTTGCTCATGATTTACTAACAGTTGGAAACATTTGAGATATTGTAAGTACTCAACTGAACAAAATATATAACACTGTTTTTTTTTTTTTTTTTTTACATAGTGCACCTTTAAACATGGACCTGTTGATATAAAAGCTGTTAATTTTTTTTTTTCTTTTTTTTGCTAAATCTCAAAATTGTCCTATGGTGTGACTGTCTCAAGCAAAGTTCAATAAATTACAACTTTTATAAATTAAAAAGTAAAGCATACAAATGTTAATACCTCCGGCACAATTTTACAAACGTCTGTTTTAATTTTTATTTCAATAAAAATGTTGAAAAAAAAAAAAAAAAAAGGACTGAGAAAGTTAGTGACTCCTTATATTTCATATTTCTTTTATATTCAAACTTCACACTTCATAATAATATGTATTTTTTTTTCCTTCAGAAGCGTTTTTTTACTGCTTATTTGTCATCTACCCAGTTTTTCATCTTTGTGTTATTTTGTTGTGTATTTTAATTATTTATTTGTACTATTATAACAATTATTGTAACAATTATTATTCTTATTTTCTATTATTGTTGTTTTGTATTTAATTGTTGTTTTATTTAAGGAAGCCCGTTTCCGCCACTAAATAAAAAAATTAAATAAAAAGAGTTATTGCGACTTTTTATCTCAGAATTCGGATTTTTTTTCTCGCAATTGCGTGATATAAAATCACAATTCTGAATGAGAAAAGAAAGTCAGAATTGTGACTTTATATCACGCAATTGCGAGTTTATATATCAGAATTCTGACTTTATATCACGCAATTTATATCAGTCGCAATTACTCTTTTTATTTAGTCGCGGAAACGGGCTTCCATAGTTATTTGTTACTAAATAAAGCATAAAAAAATAATACCTGTAATAATCGTACCTTGCGCATGCGCAGTACGCAGCACATGACTCTAGTCACCTTAGTAACGGTTTGTTGACACTGTCTTCAGTGGCGCGATGAGGCTGAAACGGCTACACATACGATACTACCCACCGGGTAATATACACTTTTAAAGTATTATATTGCATACAATTCACGTCATACAGTTTTGTAGCGTACCTGGTTGAATTTGACTCTAGAAACTGTTTGATTGAAAAGCTCGCATTTAAAAAAGAAAGCTTGTTTTGTTGCTGTGCAGGGATATTCCTGGACTATGAGAAAGGGGGGAAGCTCAAGACGAAATCCATCGACCTGTTAAACCTGACTCCAGAGTAAGTGTGCTTATCAAAATAGTTGTGATAGAACAGTGGTAGGTTCCAATTTGTAACATTCGTAGATCATTTTAATTTCAAGAAAAAAAAAAAAAACTGTAGGCTTAACTGTTAATATTATCTAACTGACCTGAGCTACCATGAAATAACAATGAACAGTTTTTTTATTTTTTATTATTGTTTACTAATGTCAACAAAGATGAATAAGCACTGTAACAAACCAACATTAACTAGTGAGCCCTTATTGTAAAGTGTTACCAGTATAAATGACAAACTGTTTATCTGATAAACAAGTGTCAATGTTCCTCCTCTAGGACTGATGTGAATGAGTTGCTGTCAGACATTCGAGCAGCCGAGCCTCTCATCACCTCATCCTGTGCTGAGCAGGTGAAAGTCCTGATCTCTAAACTACAGGAGAAAGTCGGCCAAAAGGATGAACGCAAGTTCTACTTTTTCAGGGTACTAATAAATACTGACCAGTCATGCTCAAACATATTTGTGTCATGCATATTTACATACCTACTTTAGATATTGTGATTCCAGGCCTGGCTCCAGCTTTGAGATGCAGGGTGGGCCGAGTGACATTCCTGGTGGTGTTCCATTAAAGGGATAGTTCCCCCAAAAATGAAAATTACCCCATGATTTACTCACCCTCAAGTAGTGTTAATTTCATCAGCTATTTTTTAATTTAGTCTCAGTCTTAGTCCTGTGTCAAATTTTTTTTTTAGTTTTATCATATTCAGTCAACCTTGTCCTGTCAAGTTTTAGCCGACTGAGCATTTTAGTCCAGTTTTCGTCACGCTGCATTGATAATCCCGATAAAAATTATAATCACAACGATTGTTGTCATTTGAGAAATGTATTTTTACATTCAAACACACAACTTGATTTACACAAATCAAGAGACTGTCAACCCATAGCCTACGCATGGTTTATTTTACCTCTTCTAGTTTGATTTATTGTAGGCTAGCCTATTTATCATATAGGCTTAATGGAAAAACTTCTCTAAAAATGTAAAACAGTGAAATTCAACATTACTTAATTCATGTTTTTCTATTAAAGCAACAGCAAAAAAAGTTATTCAGCAAACACAATCGCAGATTGTTCCTTGCTCGGATTTATTAGTTCATCACTGAGAAGGTTTGATGGCAGATGTAGTCACACAAACGGCACAAGCTGTTCAAGAGTCGTGACAGAACACAGACCGACTGAATGACACTTTAATTTGAGCAGAAAATCTCAAATGGAGATTGCTGAAATGCAGCTAACTTGTGTATTGGTGTTTTCAGATCATCTGTGTGCGCGAGAGCCTTGTGGATTACTTTTATAATGGATGGATGCACTTTTTGGGCTTCACATTTTGGGCTGCCATTCACTGCCATTATAAAGCACAGGACATTTTTTAATATAACTCCTATTATATTCGTCTGAAAGAAGAATGTCATATTCACCTAGGATGACTTGAGGGAGAGTAAATCATGGGATCATTTTTGGGTGAACTATCCCTTTAACTGAATGCACTATCATTTGAACATTGTTTTGCTAAATGTTGGTGTTTTATTTTTATAACAAAAGGGGCACGTTTTGAAATTTTATGTTTAGCTGTCTGCTCATTTTAGAAAATTTTTTGATACATTTTTCTTTAATTAATTAAAGGGATAGTTCACACAAAAATTTAACTTCTGTCATTAATTACTCACCCTCATGTCATTCTCAAGCAGGTTCACTTGACGTGCGTGAACTAATGAGGTTCATTCTCGTGTTACGCAGCACGTTTGAGCTTCAGCCAGAACCAATGAGGTTCATTCTCGCGTTACGCAGCACGTTTGAGCTTCAGCCAGAACCAATGAGGTTCATTCTCTTGTTACGCAGCACGTTTGAGCTTCAGCCAGAACCAATGAGGTTCATTCTCTTGTTACGCATCACGTTTGAGCTTCAGCGAGAACCAATGAGGTTCATTCTCTTGTTACGCCTTGCGTTTGAGCTTCAGCGAGAACCAATGAGGTTCATTCTCGTGTTACGCAGCACGTTTGAGCTTCAGCGAGAACCAATGAGGTTCATTCTCTTGTTACGCAGCACGTTTGAGCTTCAGCGAGAACCAATGAGGTTCATTCTCGTGTTACGCAGCACGTTTGTGCTTCCTCAAGAACCAATGAGGTTCATTCTCGTGTTACGCAGCACGTTTGTGCTTCCTCAAGAACCAATGAGGTTCATTCTCGTGTTACGCAGCACGTTTGAGCTTCAGCGAGAACCAATGAGGTTCATTCTCGTGTTACGCAGCACGCTTTGAGCTTCAGCGAGAACCAATGAGGTTCATTCTCGTGTTACGCAGCACGTTTGAGCTTCTGCAAGAACCAATGAGGTTCATTCTCGTGTTACGCAGCACGTTTGTGCTTCCTCAAGAACCAATGAGGTTCATTCTCGTGTTACGCAGCACGTTTGTGCTTCCTCAAGAACCAATGAGGTTCATTCTCGTGTTACGCAGCACGCTTGAGCTTCAGCGAGAACCAATGAGGTTCATTCTCGTGTTACGCAGCACGCTTGAGCTTCAGCGAGAACCAATGAGGTTCATTCTCGTGTTACGCAGCACGTTTGAGCTTCAGCGAGAACCAATGAGGTTCATTCTCGTGTTACGCAGCACGTTTGAGCTTCAGCGAGAACCAATGAGGTTCATTCTCGTGTTACGCAGCACGTTTGAGCTTCAGCGAGAACCAGTGAGGTTTGTTCTCGCTCGTCAAGCAGGATCGGTTGAGGTTCTGTTTATGTTCGCTGATAAAAATTTATATGTGAATAAAAGCCTAAATTAAATCTGTTCATCATATAAAATGATCGCGTCTCTCCATAAAATTTGGACTGAACCGCTCAATTCATATGGATTAGTTTTACGATCTCTTTATGAACTTCAATGGAGGGACAGAAAGCACTCAGATTTCATCAAAAAGATCTTCATTTGTGTTGTGAAGATGAAGGTCTTACGGGTTTGGAATGACATGAGGGTGAATAATTAAAGACAGAATTTTCATTTTTGGTTGAACTAACCTTTTAATCTTCAAAATGAATCTCAAATGTGAACTATTACCATTATATATTTATGGAAAATTATGTTCTTTCATATCGGTTGGGATTAAAATGGTTCAAAGAACATAAATGATTTTTCTTTTGCAGAATGTAACAAAAAAAAAAAAAAAACGGAACAAACCTGGTATTATAATTTTAGATGACTTTTAATTAAATTACATTCCAATAATTTAACCGGTTATCTAGCGTTATCCAGCTTGTTATCTGATTGCACGAAAGAATTATCAGCATGAAATGAACAGGCTGTTAACAGTTTTCCAGCTTGTTATCTGATTTCGTGATTTAAACATTGCACCAATTTTGTGATAGGCTGTTATTTGGTGTTGGGCCTTTGGTGTGTTTGTTCCATATGCTTATATATACTAAATTACCAAATTAAATGCATTTGAATGATTTTCTTAAGACATCTGCTCTGATTAAGACATCTTATATCGATATTACCCACAAGGTGGCAGTAGAGGGAAAACTGCTGTTTTTGTACATCAAAGGCATAGTAATTATGTTTGGAAATTACACAGTCAAGCTTATGTATCTGAAATGAATTAATGTGGTTAAGTGCTTCCTCCCCCAAGCATTCGTCTTCTCTGTTTTCGTCTACAGGTACTTCAGGCTCACATCTTGCCCCTGACGAATGTAGCCTTCAATAAATCAGGATCGAGGTGAGTTTATCAGCTGTGCTCACATGCCTGCTCCCCCTCCCTCCCTCTAATTCTGCCTCTCTCCCTTACTTTCTGCCTGTTTGCAGTTTTATAACCGGAAGCTATGACAGGACTTGTAAAATATGGGACACCGCATCCGGAGAGGAGCTGCACACTTTGGAGGGTCACAGGAACGTTGTGTATGCCATCGCCTTCAACAACCCTTATGGGTAACAGCACCGCTCCTGCACATTTGATCACTTATCGTTCAGAATGGTTTACTCTTAATCACTGTGAAGTAGAGAAAAGCCCTCTCTGTCAGCTCTCTGTCTCTCTGCAGGGTCAGGGCACTGCATGGTAACTGGTGTTGTTTTTACAATGGGACCATTTGTCACTTTGAGTCATAACAGGAGCCCTTGTCCTTTTCTCTCTCTCTCTCTCTCTCTCTCTCTCTCTCTCTCTCTCTCTCTCTCTCTCTCTCTCTCTCTCTCTCTCTCTCTCTCTCTCTCTCTCTCTCTCTCTCTCTCTCTCTCTCTCTCTCTCTCTCTCTCTCTCTCTCTCTCTCTCTCTCTCTCTCTCTCTCTCTGCCCCCTTTTCTCTCTCAGAGACAAGGTTGCCACAGGCTCTTTTGACAAGACCTGCAAATTGTGGAGTGCTGAAACGGGAATGTGTTTCTACACATTTAGAGGGCACACAGCAGAAATCGTACGTCTGCATTCTCACTTCCCACTGCCTGAAACCCAACATCACTGTTTTCTCCCTGCATTCACACTAGACTCAGCAGTTTGAAAAACAGTTCATCCAAAAATGATAATTCTGTCATCATTTACTCACCCTTGTGTTGTTCCAAACCTGTATGGCTGACTTTCTTCCTGAGATAATATCCTGGCATTATACATGTGATGTCACTGACATTAAACCTAGTGTGACTTGTCTTGATATATTTCAATATATGTGAACTTAAATGAGATTTAAACCATTTCATTGTCAGACTTTTTCATCAACAAATGCTTTGGAAGAATATAGGAATATAGCGGATGAGTCATATCAGCTATTTTTATGATGATTTTATATTGTTTTGCTGAATGTTGGTAACCAAGCAGGTTCCTATTGACTTCCATTGTGTATTTGGGCAAACAGTGGAAGTCAATGGGAACCAAAACCGTTTGGTCACCAACATTCTTTAAAAAATTCCATAGAAGAAAGAAAGTCATACAGGTTTGGAATGACATGAGAGTACATTTTTGTTTTTAAAGTAGGACAGGACACTTAACACAATAACTTTAGGGGGCCTAAACTGGGTTCCAAAAGACAACGGTGTAAATGGAAAGTTATGAGACTAAAGGTCCTTGCACACTGAGTCCGAAATTTCCGTATGCGTACGAAAAAACGCATCCCGATCCAAATTGTTTTATGATGGACAAATGTTTCGGAGGCAGTATGTAACACGCGACTACTGTGAGGTCATATTTATTTTTTAACGTACAAAAATTGCGGAAAAGTGGACCAAAATAAGATACAATCCACTTTCAAGGCCAAGGATGGTGTGAATGCAAAGAGCATGTTATATATATATATATATATATATATATATATATATATATATATATATATATATATATATATATATATATATATATATATGTTTTATATTTTTTTTTTAAGGGATAGTTCACCCAAAAATGAAAATTCTGTCATTAATTACTTGTCTCTGTTCTCAACCTGTAAGACTTATGTTCATCTTTGGTACACAAATGAAGATTTTTTTATTTTATTTTTATGAAATCTGAGAGCTTTCTGTCCCTCCATCCTATGTATCTACCAGTTTGATGCTTCAAAAGTTCATAAAGAGGTTGTAAAACTAATCCATATGAATTGAGAGGTTTAGTTCAAATTTTCTGAAGAGACTCGATCGCTTTATATGTCAATGGAGGGACAGAAAGCTCTCAGATTTCATCAAAAAAAATCTTCATTTGTGTTCCGAAGATGAACGAAAGTCTTACCACAACTGAACTAAAATGTCTGGTGAAATTGGTCGAGGCCTTTCAACCCATTAGACAACATATCTGACCACTTAGGGTGGGCACCAATTTAAGTATGTTGAACAAACTGTGTCGAGGGGTTTCACCTAGAATGCCAAATGTGGAAGAACACTGTTTATGTATATTGTGCTTTTGGAATTTATAACCAGTTTTAGAAACACTGTCTCTAATTTTCTGTGTGTGTCTGCTATTAGGTGTGTCTGGCCTTTAACCCTCAGAGTACCCTGGTTGCTACGGGCAGCATGGACACCACGGCTAAATTATGGGATGTTGAGAGCGGGGAAGAGGTGTCCACATTGGCAGTATGTATTATCCTGTGTTTTTTCTGTATTGTTGTTCATCTTACAAGTCACCGCCTATCCTCCTTCATCATTTCCCCCTCATCTGCTCTTGTCCTAAGGGATTTTTAATGATTTCTCTTTAATTCGCAGTAATCTCCAGTAATCAGTGAAAACTTAGCCATGCGTATGTTTATTAATTAATTTGTCATCAAATCTTTCATTATGGGCATTTATGGAATACTTCAAGCATTCCACATTGTTTAGTCGAACAGCAGCGTAGCGTGCACATGGAATGCAAACAGATGCGTCACGCAACATGGTCTGATCCGAAGCTGTATAGCTGTATACGTGTGGACGGAGGGAGAGGGATGAGACGGAGCGTTTGGAGGTCTTTTCCTCTCCGCAGCACATGGCAGAGCAGTGTGACTGAGCACTGTGTGTGTGTGTGCTGCGTAATTACCCCTCTTAACTCTCCAATTATTTCTCTATGAATCTAAATTATGAATAGCTCTGTGAGTTCTTACCGATGAATTGGGAAAATTAATATGATATTTCTTTGCTGAAGTGAAAAGGGCTGCCTTTCTATTCCTCTCTTCACTCACAGCATTTCTCTATTAAACACTTTCTCAGGGTCACTTCGCCGAGATCATCTCTCTCTCCTTCAACACAACGGGCGATCGGTTGGTCACAGGGTCGTTTGACCACACTGCCATTCTGTGGGACGTTCCGTCTGGCAGGTCAGTGTGTACACCACAGTTAATGTTAAATGCTTTAACTTTTAGACAGCCTAATGAGATTTTTATTGTGTCTGCCTCTCCCAGGAAAGTTCATGTTCTCACAGGTCACCGTGGAGAGATCAGTTGTGTTCAGTTCAACTGGGACTGTTCCCTCATCGCCACGGCCTCTCTGGATAAAACTTGCAAGGTTTCTGTTTCCCTTCACTCTAAGTCTCGTAAAAGAGCCTCTTAAATAGTTTTTTTCCCCTGAGGTCCGTTTATAATAATTTTGCATCCATATTTAGTTCTTTCTTTACCAACGTTTGACAGTTGCATCAAAAGCAGCTTGATGGCAAGAAGCTGAATCAAATTAATTTGATTGTTTTTAGATGATATTTATATATATGTTACATGGTTTCTGACGTTGCAAACACAACAATTCTGGAACAAGATGTTTTCAGAAATGTCCTTTTTGAGATTTGAGTTCTGAAACTATGTTTACATGGCACACGACCACAACTTTTATTTTCAAAAGATGAAGAAAATTCTATTTTTCATGATGTGACCCCTTTTTCTTACATATTGCATTCACTTTCATCTGAGTAACTCTCCCTCTGATTGTCTGTCTATTCCTAGAAGTGTGAGGGCTCTTAATTATTCAGCACAGTCTGATGTTTCTGAAAAACAGCGAGACAAAGTCCTCCTCATTTATAAGTGTCAGTTCGTTTGGTGTCTGTGGTTAAAGGGGACCCCTTTTCAAAGTCTTCGTAGATCGTAGAACCATTGCCACCGTTGTCTCTACGGTTAACTTAGCTCATGATACTTTAGAGAATGAAGCCCCTCCTTCCAAAAAGCAAAATGTATTCTGATTGGTCAGCTGGATCTGTGTATTGTGATTGGTAAGCCACTTCAAGCGTATTTGGGGAATGTCCTGCTCCTCCTATGACCGCAAATTTCAACATACTACTAAAGCAACTAGGCCCCGCCCCTTTATTTGCGTATGTCTTGGACGAGAATGATTAAAATGAGGAATATTGTGACCTGTTCATGCTTATAGGTAAACTCAAGATTACAATGGAGGCATTTCAGAGTTCAGAAACGTGCACACTAATATAGAGAATAACTCCCTAAAAGTTATTAAAATCAAAATAACAAAGCATAATAGGACCCCTTAAGAGAATGAAAAATTACATTGGCAGGAACTATGAGTGGTACACACACTTCGCCCTTTACAGTACTCACACTTGAGTGAACAGGACAAAGCAATATCCACTTTCTACTGGAATTCACCCAAACGAATATACAGTGTGTTTGTGAGGCTATTGTGTCCATCATGTGGTTTGTGTGTGTGTGTTATATAACAGGTTCTGTGTGGTCTTTGTGTGTGCAGGTGTGGGATGCAGACAACGGTCAGTGTTTGGCTACTCTCTTAGGTCATAATGATGAGGTGTTGGATGTGTGTTTTAACTACACCGGTCAATTGATCGCTACAGCCTCTGCTGATGGTGAGACATCTCCACACATCGCAACCTGATTCAGTCTCACAAAACCCATTTAGAATATGTGAAAAATATATACACGTGACTCTAAAATGAAAAGAAATGAAAAATTACAGTAATGAGAACTACTTTTTTCTTGGAATGCGTGTAAAAAACATCTTAATGGGCCCTTATATGTGTATTTTCTTTATACAAAATATATGGGGATTGTGGGTTAAGATGTGTCACTGAGTAAACTGGTACCCTTAATCTAGCAGACCCTATAATTTGTGATGTGACCATAATTATAAAAAGGCTCTTCGTATATACAGGTTAATACAAATTAATGAAGGTAATTTTACCTATACGGTGTATATACAGGTGCTGGTCATATAATTAGAATATCATCAAAAGTTGATTTATTTCACTAATTCCATTCAAAAGTGAAACTTGTATATTATATTCATTCATTACACACAGACTGATATATTTCAAATGTTTATTTCTTTTAATTTTGATGATTATAACTGACAACTAAGGAAAATCCCAAATTCAGTATCTCAGAAAATTAGAATATTGAAGACACCTCGTGCCACACTCAGCCTTTAAATGCTCTCTCAGTCTAGTTCTGTAGGCTACACAATCATGGGGAAGACTGCTGACCTGACCGTTGTCCAAAAGACGACCATTGACACCTTGCACAAGGAGGGCAAGACACAAAAGGTCATTGCAAAAGAGGCTGGCTGTTCACAGAGCTCTGTGTCCAAGCACATTAATAGAGAGGCGAAGGGAAGGAAAAGATGTGGTAGAAAACAGTGTACAAGCAATAGGGATAACCGCACCCTGGAGAGGATTGTGAAACAAAACCCATTCAAAAATGTGGGGGAGATTCACAAAGAGTGGACTGTAGCTGGAGTCAGTGCTTCAAGAACCACTACGCACAGACGTATGCAAAAAGGACTGGACTACTGCTGAGTGGTCCAAAGTTATGTTCTCTGATGAAAGTAAATCAGGGTCCCAGAGTCTGGAGGAAGAGAGGAGAGGCACACAATCCACGCTGCTTGAGGTCCAGTGTAAAGTTTCCACAGTCAGTGATGGTTTGGGGTGCCATGTCATCTGCTGGTGTTGGTCCACTGTGTTTTCTGAGGTCCAAGGTCAATGCAGCCGTATACCAGGAAGTTTTAGAGCACTTCATGCTTCCTGCTGCTGACCAACTTTATGGAGATGCAGATTTCATTTTCCAACAGGACTTGGCACCTGCACACAGTGCCAAAGCAACCAGTACCTGGTTTAAGGACCATGGTATCCCTGTTCTTAATTGGCCAGCAAACTCGCTGACCTTAACCCCATAGAAAATCTATGGGGTATTGTGAAGAGGAAGATGCGATATGCCAGACCCAACAATGCAGAAGAGCTGAAGGCCACTATCAGAGCGACCTGGGCTCTCATAACACCTGAGCAGTGCCACAGACTGATGGACTCCATGCCACGCCGCATTGCTGCAGTAATTCAGGCTAAAGGAGCCCCAGCTAAGCGTTGAGTGCTGTACATGCTCATACTTTTCATGCTCATACTTTTCAGTTGGCCAAGATTTCTAAAAATCCTTTCTTTGTATTGGTCTTAAGTAATATTCAAATTTTCTGAGATACTGAATTTGTGATTTTCCTTAGTTGTCAGTTATAATCATCAAAATTAAAAGAAATAAACATTTGAAATATATCAGTCTGTGTGTAATGAATGAATATAATATACAAGTTTCACTTTTTGAATGGAATTAGTGAAATAAATCAACTTTTTGATGATATTCTAATTATATGACCAGCACCTGTATATAGTTGTGCTCAAAATTATTCATACCCAGGCCAACTTTTTAATTATGGTGAATTTTGATTTGACAAATAGGCATCTTCTGGTTGGAATCGACACAAACAGGTGACAAAAGAAAAAGACATTGAGATATTGACAAAGAAAATTAGCAATTTGTTACCTTTTGACAAAACCATTATCCACAATTATCCATCCCTTTCTCAGTAATCAATGGCAAAGCCTTTATTTTTCATCACAGCTGTAAGACAGTTTTTATAATTGGTAATTGGAGTTTTTGGCACATTTCCACTGGGATTTTGGACCACTCCTCTTTTGCATAGATTTCCAGATCCTTGAGGTTGGAAGGCTTACTTGCCATCACTCTGGTCTTCAGTACCCTCCACAAATTCTCAACTGGATTCAGGTCTGGACTCCAAAATGTTGGTATTGTTTTCTGCCAACCATTTCTTGTTTTGGATTGTTATCTTGTTGGAAGGTCCACTATGTCCCCAGGCCAAGTTTTTTCTGCAGACTGTCTGATGTTTTGCTCCAGAATCTTAATGTAGTTGTTTTTTTTAATTTTTTTTATCATGATTTACTTTTACAAGGCTGCCTGGTCCATTGGCTGAAAAACACCTCCAAAGCTTTGCTCCCCACCACCATGCTTGACCGTGGGGATGGTGTTCTTGGGGTTGAATGCTACTTGTTTTTTTTGTCCAAACAATACAGACCACAGAATCGACAAAGGATTCTTCTTTGTCCAGATGAGCTCTTGCAAAGGCTAGGCGAGCTTTATGTGCCTGTTTTGAAGGCGTGGAGTCCTCCTTGTCAGTGTCCATGGAGGCCAGCATTGTGCAGTGCCCACTGGAGTGTCTGCCTTGAAGTGTTGGTACCAGCATTACCAACAAATTTCCAAAACATTTGGAAATACCTTTGTAACCTTTCCCTTTCTTGTGAGCATCCACAATACGCGGAGTGGAGGTCCTTACTAAGCTCCTTGGATTTAACCATGATTTTCAATTACCAGAAACTGACTAGCAAACAGGTGTATCAACTGTTCTGAATTTATAGTTTATCGACCACTTCCATTATAGATTAGAATGCTCTAGAACACGCTAGAATTGACTAGGAGCATTTAGAACGATACAGAAGATTGCATTTCTGAGATTTTTGCGATAAGATCTGGATATATGAATAATTTTGGACATGGAAGAGTCAAAATATTAAAAATAAAAATAAAATAAAAGCTAATATTTTTCATTAATATCTCTAACACAGCCTTTGCCCACTTTTTTGTGTCATATACAGGTGCTGGTCATATAATTAGAATATCATCAAAAGTTGATTTATTTCACTAATTCCATTCAAAAAGTGAAACTTGTATATTATATTCATTCATTACACACAGACTGATATATTTCAAATGTTTATTTCTTTTAATTTTGATGATTATAACTGACAACTAAGGAAAATCACAAATTCAGTATCTCAGAAAATTAGAATATTACTTAAGACCAATACAAAGAAAGGATTTTTAGAAATCTTGGCCAACTGAAAAGTATGAGCATGTACAGCACTCAATGCTTAGCTGGGGCTCCTTTAGCCTGAATTACTGCAGCAATGCGGCGTGGCATGGAGTCGAATTAGTGAAATAAATCAACGTTTTGATGATATTCTAATTATATGACCAGCACCTGTGTGTGTATATATGTATATATGTGTGTATATATATATATATAATTCAGTATTCTATATATAGCAGCTTTGTTCTAATTTCAGGTGACAGCAGACATACTGAAATATAATTAGGAGTATTCATTTTACAGTTCTTAACCTAGAGGACAACTTAAACATTATTGAACTAGATAATCGGATTTTGTGTCCTGGGCATGTTTTCGTGACATTTAAACATAACTGTTGTGGTGTTTGCATTCAGGTTCATCAAGAGTGTTCAGCGCAGGAACGTTCCAGTGTTTATGTCAATTAGAGGGCCATAAAGGAGAGATATCTAAGGTAAAAAAAATCACATTATCTCCATCCTCACCCTGTCACTCGAGCTTCGGACTCAATAATCCTCTGCTTTTCTCATATCTCTTTCTTCATCTGCTAAGGCACTCATTTCCTTCCATTCCTATCATTTCCTGTCTAGGTCCCTTCCTGTTTACACCCACCTGTTCTGCCCTCTTGCCTTCATCCCAGCATCCTGCCTGTCGTTCGGCATCTTCTCAGCAATCAGCATATTCATATGGCCGCTTTCTTTATTATTGCTCTTTTCATCTATCTACTCTTCTTTTCCTAGGCCTATCCCTAAACGATCTTGCCATAATATCCGCGCTCCTTTCTTTTCCATCCCCCTCCCGACCGTCATCATCATCACCAGAATATTTCCATTTCCTGTGTAAAGGTGATAACTCAAGTACGCACATACACACTTGGTTCTTCAGCGCTATAATAAAACGCCTGTCATATCAACACAGGTCAAATTGAGTTCAGCTGTCTTTCTCTACGACTGACACGTTCTTCCTTCTCCTGTTTTTCTCCTCCACGTTGAAATGGGATGTTCTCACATGCAAAACAAAGTCATTGTTTCATGATGGAATATGATAAAGAGCCGTCCTGACGCATTATCATAACTAAAGGCAGAAATATAATTGACTTATTTTCTCCCTCGCCATAGGTGTGTTTTAATCCTCAGGGGAGCCGCGTCTTGACGGCGAGCGTGGATAAGACGGCTCGTGTGTGGTGCGCGAACACGGGAGTGTGTTTGCAGGTGCTGGAGGGACATTCTGACGAGATCTTCTCCTGCGCTTTCAACTATGAGGGAGACACCATCATTACAGGCAATTACACACACCTGCGTAACACTCATACATACACAAAAGTAATCATACGTCAGTAATCTCAAGCCTCGTCAATCTTTCCGCAGGCAGTAAAGACAACACCTGCAGGATCTGGCACTGAGAGAGTGGGCTAAACGCTGATCTTACAGTATTCCTACACCTCTTTAGATCAAGATATTGTCATCTTGTCACACTGTCGTAGTATTTCTATTCAAGGAGAACATGTAGTGTGTAGAGGATATTTTTGCTATTACATTTTCCCCCTCTCAAAGAACATTCTGGTTTAGTTACAAGTTAAACTTTTCTGTGGTATGCTATGGAGCCCCACACAAAAACACACACATGTCCAGGAACTAACAATTCATTCTCTCGTTTTAGTTAAATCATGGCCACAAATTAATCATTTATTCCCTCGTTTTACTAAATTGTGGCCACGTAGTAATGTGTTCTCTTGTTTCAGTTAAATCAAAATGAGGGAACGAATTAGTACATTTATTTAAACGATGGGAACAAATGTTTAATTCGTGGGAGTGAATTCTTATTCATGGCCATGATATATAGGCTTATATGTCACGTGCGGGGCTCCGTAGTATGCAGTCAAAAATAATTTTTACAAACCGGTATGAGTCAAAAACAAACATGTTCACAGAAATGCACTTATAATGGAAGTCTATGGAGAATCTTTTGCTCTTTAGACTTTCAATATAAGTGCATACTTGTCAACATATTTTTTAAATATGAAGTCAGTTGTTCAATATTAAGTTAAATTATTTTCTGGTGTATTTAACCTGGAAGACCTTCTCTTTAGCAAGTCTATTCTTGAGTCAACAGCTTGTTGAATGTGTATGCATGTATGGACTTTGTACACATACGTGTGGCTCTTTTCAAATAAAGACTGTTGACGTCAAACTCACCCTACACAAATTTTATTTTGAAAAGATAAATACATTCAGGTATACCGTGACAGACTGGATACAGTTGTGTGCCTTCAACGCTGATATTAAAACACATTACTATTATGTTACTATGCGAAGAAAACCATAATGCCACCAGATTTCACATTTACACGTCAACTTTTACGTGACAAAACTGTACTTGTACTTTAAATATACTCTTTTATGTTCACACTTTTATATCCAAACGTTTACAGTAGTCTGCTGAGACTTTTGGAGCTGTATTCCTGTCTGTCTGCATATCTTTGCAATCGTAAAACCGAAAACTTGAATTTCCATTTGCAGCCCAAAAGTACAATAGCTCACAATCTAGACTATTTACATCTAGCCAAAATAAAATCTCTTAAATAACAGTAGTCACACAAAACTAAACATAGAATTCAGTCTCAGAGGTACAATAAAATGACCGAATGTGTTCGCCACTGTAAACTTAAAACAACAAAGTGTGTTTGGAATGGGATCTCACTATATTTCACTTTAAATACAAACATTTAAATGTCTTTAAATCCCTACGCCAGAGCTCGCACGTCCATTACTCTTGATAAAAAGTCATATTGTGCATTTGAAACGGGTTTGTCGTACAGTAAAAATCTGCAAGCTACAAAATGTCAAGGCTGATTGGTTGGATTAAACCATGTTCCTCTAACCAGTGCTGACTGGTAACTGGTGGATCTAACTTTGCGTGCGACAGGAACATGCTTAATTTAAAGGGAAAAATTCTCAAATCACAATCTATGCGATATGCGAATGTGCATCTCTTGCACGTATTTATGGACAAGGCATTTCTTCCTACAGTATATCCCATAATTCCTGTTATCTAGCAAGGACATATACAAGTGTGACCGTGATGGAGGTATCTGTGAATCTGTGTAATCAAATGTGGGATGTGCTGGTGATTGGAGTTATGTTCGGTACTAAGGAAGCCTCATGCTAAGAATTGTGGGATTGAGAGCCATGAATGCGTGTGGGCATCTTGTAAACTTTGCTAAACTAAGAGTTTCACAGCTGAGCTCTGAAAAACTGTGCTGATGTACAGTCTGAAAAATGTGCTGATGTACAGTCATGCCGGTGGTTGTGGATTGGTCTGTTGGATCTAAGAGGTATATTTTTATAGTTTGGTGATTTTGAGGGTGTATTGGTGGCTCAAATGGGATGTTTGTTGGTGTTTTCACACTGGCTCCAGACTATATACGTGTGCTAGCACAGGACGGATATGTGGTGTCTCCAGCTCCTGGTGTGTAGATGGGTGGCGCTCTAGCGCTTGGTCTTCAATATCCAGTCAAACAGGCTGGGCACTGGCCGTCCTCTCTGCTCCAGGTCCTGGTGGAGCTGACAGAACTGAGCCACAGCGCTGAACAAGTCACCAACACGCCAAGCCTTCTGACCTGCCAACTGCACCACTCTGTGGAACTAAGAAACAAACACACGCTGTTCAGTTCTTCATGCAGACGAGGCGACTGCTGAGCCATGATCATTCTTATCAACAGTCAGTGTAGTTAGGGGCCATTCACATTGGAATGAAACAATGGAAAACCCATAGAATGGAAAAATAGTGCAGTGGAATGCAGAAATGCGTTCTATGTAAACAGGCTAGATGGATGTGTTTGACTGTTGCACTGGTGACTTACATCTTTTGCTGCATCGCGTGCATGAACCAGCATTCTAACAACATGCCACTCAAGTTAAAAGGTTAAAAAAAAACCCGCATCTCTACACCTTGCAGCCTTTTTCCTGCCCGGCCCAAGCCCGCTGGCTTCAGGGCAACTGTGCACGATGGGCAATATGCATTTAAACCGGGTTAATGTAAAAATTTTAAAATCGTTTGGATGTCATTATTTTAATCGGTCGCCATGGCAACACGGTTTGAGATATCCAATATCGATTCGCAATTTAGCATCTTTAAAAAAATAAAATAATATAATATATATATATATATATATATATATATATATATACACACACACACACACACACACACACACACACACACACACACACACACACACACACACACACACACACACACACCTAAAGGATTATTAGGAACACCTGTTCAATTTCTCATTAATGCAATTATCTAATCAACCAATCACATGGCAGTTGCTTCAACGCATTTAGGGGTGTGGTCCTGGTCAAGACAATCTCCTGAACTCCAAACTGAATGTCAGAATGGGAAAGAAAGGTGATTTAAGCAATTTTGAGCCTGGCATGGTTGTTGGTGCCAGACGGGCCGGTCTGAGTATTTCACAATCTGCTCAGTTACTGGGATTTTCACGCACAACCATTTCTAGGGTTTACAAAGAATGGTGTGAAAAGGGAAAAACATCCAGTATGCGGCAGTCCTGTGGGCGATGGGCCGACTGATTCAAGCTGATAGAAGAGCAACTTTGACTGAAATAACTACTCATTACAACCGAGGTATGCAGCAAAGCATTTGTGAAGCCACAACATGCACAACCTTGAGGCGGATGGGCTACAACAGCAGAAGACCCCACCGGGTACCACTCATCTCCACTACAAATAGGAAAAAGAGGCTACAATTTGCACGAGCTCACCAAAATTGGACAGTTGAAGACTGGAAAAATGTTGCCTGGTCTGATGAGTCTCGATTTCTGTTGAGACCTTGAGATGGTAGAGTCAGAATTTGGCGTAAACGGAATGAGAACATGGATCCATCATGCCTTGTTACCACTGTGCAGGCTGGTGGTGGTGGTGTAGTGGTGTGGGGGATGTTTTCTTGGCACACTTTAGGCCCCTTAGTGCCAATTGGGCATCGTTTAAATGCCATGGCCTACCTGAGCATTGTTTCTGACCATGTCCATCCCTTAATGACCACCATGTACCCATTCTCTGATGGCTACTTCCAGCAGGATAATGCAATGTCATTATAAAGGATAATGTCACAAAGCTCGAATCATTTCAAATTGGTTTCTTGAACATGACAATGAGTTCACTGTACTAAAATGGCCCCCACAGTCACCAGATCTCAACCCAATACAGCATCTTTGGGATGTGGTGGAACGGGAGCTTCGTGCCCTGGATGTGCATCCCACAAATCTCCATCAACTGCAAGATGCTATTCTATCAATATGGTCCAACATTTCTAAAGAATGCTTTCAGCACCTTGTTGAATCAATGCAACGTAGAATTAAGGCAGTTCTGAAGGTGAAAGGGGGTCAAACACAGTATTAGTATGGTGTTCCTAATAATCTTTTAGGGGAGTGTGTGTGTATATAGTCATCATGTTGAAATAGTTTGTATAAACCAGAGCCTGATTTTTCAGTTGTCTGGCTTGATGAGAACAATATATGTCCTGAGTTTGGTGACTGTAGGTAAAACTAACCGCCCCACTTTTGTCAAAAGGTGGTGCTACTGAGCCCCTCCATCACGCCCGTTTCTAAGTCTTTGCCATATCTTCGGACGGCATCTCTGATGTGTGTCGAGTTTCATGCAATTTAAAGTATTCTAAGCATCCAAAAAGATTATTAAAGTCCCAGTGAACCGGAAGTAGCAAGTGAGTTTTCTTCAGTGCTGTGATGTATTTCTAAGTGAAAGGGAATATTGAACAGAGGGCAGGGTTTCACTTCAGCGCTCCTCCTCTCCACTCTCTCGCTCACAGCAGACTAACGGTTGGACGGGAGGGGTTAAGGATATTCAAACCTAAGCCGTGAAACTGACATCCGGTCTGGAATGGCGTTTTCCTTCTCAGATGAAGTTACTTTTCAGATTTTGATTAAAGATTACCACGACAAACTTTAGTTTATTTCTGTGTATTAAATTGCACAGATTAATTGTTCACCCTAAGACCTTTAATGTGTGCTAACAAAGTAAATAGGGTCAATTTTGATTTCATGAGGACTTCATAAAGGTTGATGTGTTACCATGGCAACAGTATTTAAGCCATCAAGAATTGCTTACCAGGGGTCCGTTCTTCATACCTCACTTAATACATCTGAGATGATTTGACAGATCCCAGATCTTCTAATCGTGCTTACTGATCTCTGGATAATTTGGTTCTTCAAAAGAATTTGCGGATTGGATTAAAATATCTGGATGAAGTTATCTAAGATTACTGCGCGTTCTTGTGTTCCCTGAAGAGGGCAGATGCATCAATACTCAAAACCACGATCTGTAAAGCAGCGATTGGCTGGCGTCAAGACAACGTAATGACTTCATATAGTTAAAAAAGCCACCTGGCAAAAAAAAAACTTGACAAATTACACAAAAAACCACACAAATTTCTGGACTTTTATAAGGAAACGGCCAAACGACCAAACCAACATAAAAGTTATAATAGATAACCGATAAATGTTTTTTTTTTTTTAAACATGATTCCCAATTATTTACATTCACGATTTTATAGTATTTGTACACCCTTTACATTTTTATTTCAATGTTGTGCAATGTTAGCAATTCATTTAATTTTTAAGTCAATTTGAAGCAGATTTGTGGCGTGACAGCATTAATTAAAGCCATCCCATAATATCCGTCACCACTCAAATGAATGCACGGCTCAGAGTAACGTTACAGCATGTGTGTAAGACTCCAATAAAATTATAAAGTAATTATTCCATCACAAATAAATCTCAATCAAGTGGCTGTGTCTATAGTATTATACACCTTTTACACAACATTATAATATTATTTTCAAATACATTTTTATATTATTATTATTATTTAAAATTATTATTGCCCCTGGTTCAGTAATGAACTCCTGTAATAACGTAGCAGTGGCTGGGACAGATTTTAAGCATCACCTCAAGATGCAATCTAATCCTGTTTCCATGAAATAAGCTGCTCCCGAGCAGGTTTAAGCTTCCGGACCTGTTGCTATGACAGCAAGTCCAGGATGAGCGTCAAAGAACCAAATAATCCAAGATCATGCCAAATCGTCAACAATCAAATCCAGCTGAGTTAGCGACGTACGAAGAACGTACTCCTGGTCTACATCTGCAGTGTTTTGACATTATACTGATTAACTTTGAAGCAAATTGGGTAAAAATAAGAGGGTGATTTAAAAGCATTTTGAGAGTGACACACTTCCTGCTGCCAGTTGGTGGCGCTATAACTTTGACCCACAATAGTCACATCCATGTGATCGGCCTCCTACAACGAACACACAGCTGAAGTTTCATAAAAATCAGTCAATGTATGCAGAAGATATAACACACTTCCTGTTTCCCTTTTCTCGCCATATATTAGTTTCAACACCATGGCCAAACCGTTCAAAATATCAAAAATCCACTCACAATTTAACATCCTCAGTGTTTTGACTTCATGCTGACCAAGTGGTGGTGATCGGAAGAATTGCCTAGGAGGAGTATACGAAATTCCAGAGCATGCGTTTTTCAAACAACCCATAATAACCGACTTCCTGTTGGGTTGGCGTATAACTGGTGGCACGTAGTGGACCAAAACCATGTGGACCAAAACCATATAAACGTATGAGCAAAACTATATATATGATAGTGGAATTATCCACAATCTATGCAAAAACAATTGGTTTCAAAAGTGCACCAATAACTTTATCCCATTCTTATACTTGGGTTCCTAGAAATTTGTTAAAAACATTGGTTGCTGCATAATGATGACAATGGTTTCATTGTATTAAATTCTTGTACATATGGGCTAGTATGAATGCTAAAACATAGCACCAACTCCACTGGCTTCTACCCTTTCAAAATTCACATTTGAGATATGACTATGTAATATGTGTTGTCAAGCAAAATGCGAAAGTCTCCTCAAGTGATGTTAACCACGGACATTACTTTACTCACAGATTGAAAACTGCTACTCTAAAAACCCATTGGAAATTCCTGAGGGTTCTGAGGAACAGAGTCTGAACACTAGCATTTACCCCACTATACCCCTGAAGCCTTGCTGAAGGGCACAATTATGATGGTGTGTGGCTCGTCTCTTTACAGGGCTCAAATCAAATGCTAGTACATTGCCTCCATACACACTTCCTCCTGTATTCTCTAAAAACAGTATGTGAAACGGCATGCAATGCGCAGTGTTAAAATGCTTTAGAAATTGTAATATGCAACATCGTGGTCACATAAACTGATTGCATTCAAGTTGCATGTTTTCATTGGTAACATGAGAATAATAACTCCTGAATGATCGTCACTAGCTGGCAGGATCTGAGAAGAGCTTTATTTATAGAGAAAATGATCCAATGAACTTCAGGTTCAAAACAGTTAAAAAGCCTTTACTCAATCCATGGCTTACTATAGAAACATTAAAAATAACTAAAAGGCTTTTTAACTTTTTTGAACCGGAAGAAGTGCCTTGGATCGATTTTTCTATAAATACAGCACCTTCTGGGATTACTTAACAAACGTCCTTCCAGCATGCAGCGCGCCAAGATGTTTCCATCGATCTGAAAATGTTTTATTTATTTTATGATCAATAATTATGTTTTTACATTGCTTTAAATCATCAAAATAAGGTAATGAAATTTTCAGTTTTATGTTATACAAGAGTCAACTCATTTTTTAAAAGTTAGTTTAATGTAAATTAAGTTGAAATGACTTAAACATTCAAGTTGACTGTACTTAATTTAAGGCAGCAAATCTTTTTCTTTCTTTTTTTTTACAGTGTGGAATATGTTTATTTTCTATATATTGTTGTCATGCTGGTAACATTAAATGTTGAATTATTGCCAGGAACTATAAAGAAACACTCTCCCATGTCTGGATTGAATAACAATAAAGTGAGCTTCAACTAATTTAAAAAATAATCTAATTTAAATAAAATCTGATGTTTTTTGAGTTTAAACTGGATTTAAACATAAAATGTAAAACGTAAGCAACAAATGTTTAGAGTTCAAAGTATTAACTCTTAGGGTGCTTTCACACTTGGTTGGACTGCCTGGACCGAACCCGAGTTCGATTGCTCCCCCTGCCCCCGCTGGACCGTGTTCAGTTTATATTATTTGGGTCTGACCCGGGGTGTGTTTGCGTCATCAAAGCAGCAGCTGTTTACCCCGTTGCTTGGTAACGACTGCGAGCGAGAAGGTGGCAAAATGCATAGCGTTGCTCACCTCACTTTTATATTTTTGTTTTTGAACCGTTGGTTTTGTTACCAAAGCTTCAGTACGTAATGGCACTTGCGTCTATCTGCCGTGAATGTACTGCAAATGCTCTAAAGAACGCTGCAGACGAGATCTGTCATTTCTGACAGAAAATGAGTGAAACACACATAAACACACATTTTTATCAAATCATATGTCATTAATAGCAGTTCAACCTTTTTCAGACCACCTTTTTAAGCGGACTCGGGTACGGTTCGCGGGTGTGGAAGACAGCGTTCACATCATCCAGACGAACCGAACTCTGACATCAATCGAACCCGTGTGCACACCAAAAGTGCTAGTGTGAAAGCACCCTTATTGCTTGCTGGAACTATAATCAAATTAGCTAAACATGGTGAGACTGTAGCGTTTTATGAATGACTGTTCTTCAAGCACAAATTCCACTCAGACCCAGTTAGTTATTCTAACAAACCGTTGCACACAACCTCTGTTTGCCCTCACCTTAGCGAGATTGTGCTCCTGAGTCTTTCTGAAGTAGAGTGCCGGCACGCCGAGCTCAGACGCAGCGATCCACTGAAGCGCTGCTCGCAGTTCTCCATCCACACACTCGGGTTCCAAGTCTAAGTTCAGCACCAGAAGCTCCCTCTGACAGCTGCTGCCGGCTGTGGACAAACCCGATGTGACTTCTGCCAGACAAAATGAGACCAGTTACTTTAAAACACTTCTGTGCACGGTACTCTAAATGAGATTTCTATAGATCTAATGTTTAGGGTTGGCTATAGTTTGAATTTTAAGGATTCTGATTCTGCTTATTGTTTCCTAATTTCGATTCCAATAAGGCAGGGGTGGTGAACTCCGGTCCTGGAGAGCCTCAGTCCTGCAGAGTTCAGCTTCAACCCTGATAAAACTCACCTGCCTGTAGTTTCTTAGTAACCCTTCAGACCTTGATTAACTTGTTCAGGTGTGTTTGGTTAGGGTTGAAGCAAAACTCTGCAGGACTGATGCTCTCCGGGGCCAGAGTTCACCACCCCTGCAATAAGGTAAAAAAACAACAACTTAGATATCATTCACATTTATTCTAAGTCTAATTGCAAAACATTTCACTGTAGCTGAATACCATGAACACTTTTAAAGAACACACAACAGCAAAAACAACTATTAAAGTCAAGTAAACACTCAGTAATTAAAACAAGAACAAATTAGCAAATCGCACAAATAAATACAACAACAAAGATAAGACTGAAATAAACTGTTTTAAGATGTTCAGGAACACATTTTCTCTTGGTCTTTTGTTGTTTGATTGACGTTATTATAGAGACGCAGCAGGGATATTAGGCTGCTGTCACTTTAAGAGCTGCACGGATCTAATATACTGTTATGCGTTTTCTGTCAACTGTATTTACTAGGATATTTTGAAATTTTTTTGTGTGTATTTGTGCAAAAAGATGTGGAAGAGACCTCAGTTCAGTATCGCACACTATACAGTTATTCTTGCGCTTGAATGGTTTAAATCACATTAACCCCTTAACTGTCACCTGCTAATGGGACGCTTGGTGCTCTTTTTTTATTGCCTTTTTCATATCACACATTTTAGTAGTCATCATAAAGTAGGTATTATTCAAAAGCTTACAAACTCAAAATTCATCCTGAATTTTCAAAACCATTTTGAAATTGGACATTGTATTACTGTATCACAGTAATATAGGTGGTTGCCAAGGCGTTGCTATGCTGTTGCTAAGATGTTTTGAGTGGTTGCTAGGTGGTATGATATTCAGGTCTCTGGATATGGCTTGGGTTCGTCAGTCTTCATCAACAGACGGTGTAGTTATACCATCATTCCTAAATCATTGTTACTGGAAATCTATTAAAGTCACCATAAAATCAAAACGGACAATCCTTAACTTAATAACCCAGCGTCATCTCCTCTCTGATGATGTGTTTAAAGGCATGAGGGCGGGGCAACCTGTCATTCACATGAGATCCACCAATATCAAACCACAACCATCCAATGATTCAATCGATCCTGGACAAAGTCAAGCCCCGCCCTATTTCTTCTTGTTCCAGAAATTGCTTCACTTGGATATACGTCACAATAGGAAAGAAAAGACCATTGCAACTTCCATTTCATGCCGACTTTAAAACACAGGTTGCTAAGAAGTTGCTAGATAACTAAAGTTGTATTTATTTTATTTTATTTAATTCTTTTTTATTATATATTGGCTAATATGAGTAGGGGAGCGCGGGGCACAACGTTAGTTGTAACACGCATGGTTCAACACTTTCCACACATGCCAGGATGACGAAACTTTGTGTATTTACTAGCTGCCATAGCAACATTATTTAGAGGAAAAAATCTTTGGAACATATCACTGAACATTTATTTAACCATAGCAAAAGTACATTTCTTAAGTTTATTTTTCATCTCTGACAAATCTGATATTATTGTAATCTTCTATCTGTTATGTATCAGTTGAGATGTTCTTTAATGATCTAACAGCAGAAGACACGAGCCGGGGTTAATCCCAGTGGAGCAGGCGGGGCATGTTGTCACACTGCGTTACAATGAGCCCCTGTTAGAACTACACTATTATAATCTATACTTTTATGAATTCTGTTGAGAAACCTTGAGAAAAGGGTGAATAAAGACTGAATGTTCAGAAATGATTCATTATTATTATTATTTTGATCTCTGCTGTAGAGCTGTGTTTAGCCATGTGTTTGTAGTCAAACTAAATCTTTTTATTTATTTTTATTAAAAATGCCTTTATTTTATTTTTAAAAGTTAATAATTGTATTTTATTGACAAAATATTTTTGTCTTGTATATTTTTTTATATTTATATTATATTTTTATATTACTTTTTATATCAGGTAACATTTTAAGTTTGGTCATGTTTATAACTGTATATAACTGTGTAAGTGTACCCCACCTATGGGGCATGTTGTCACTTCCATTCTTTTGGGGTAAATCAAGAAAAAGTAAACACTGTATTAATGAAACAAAACCACATTGTACTAGACATGTGTGAAATGAATGTGGGAAAAAATAAACACTCTGAACCCCAAGTGGATTTACACAAACTGAGACAGTCAAAAAGCGTTAGGTTGTGCCCCGTCTCCCCTACTTAAAAACAGTATCAACTCTACTGGCCTCAACAGTTTCAAAATTCATGTTTGTGTATGAATGTTTGTAATTTATGTAGTAAGTATGCACAATCTTTTTTTCCGTTTTATTATCTGTTATTAGCCATCTGTTCATTCACTAGGTAAAAAGGTCTTTTGCAAGACATGCATTGATAATCGTTCATCTTGTTCATGGTATGATACATTACACACTCCTGCAATTTATATACAAATGCCCAGCATTGTTTTGGATGTTCAGTAAGTTCTGTTGCAAAATATACATAATAAAATCTGTTTTTTTGTATTAAAAATGTGTGAACGCTAAGCAAACTAGACTAAAGGTGAACTATGTAACTTTTCCGTCCGCTAGAGGTTGCCTATTTAAAACAAATGCGTAGTTTGATGACGGTAAGCTTGAGCGCTGAATCTTGGGACATGTGGTCACCTCACAGCCGGTGGGAAAGAATCAGGAAGAATCGGCAGAAATCAAGTTCATGGATGCGATTATTAACGTTACTGTAGTAGAGCTGTGCAAGGCCGCTGGAGCGACTGTTAATAAGATGAACACAACACACGCCTCACGAGCAGCAGGACTTTTATTATGCCACAGTCGCCGGCACCATTTCCGCTTTTCCGGTCATGAGTATGAGGTAACGCAGCTCTGTTTATCATATTAGACACATCTGAGTGTGTTGAGAATGATGTTATGACGTTACTCTGTGCGTTCGCTCGCGGCTGCTATGACACTTGTTCACACTGCAGTGAGAGTAAAGCGTTTCTGCAAAATAAAACCGGAAACCGAGGCTAACGCGGCTATGACGCCATTGACAAGCGACTCCCTCACACGTCCCAGTTCATTGGTTAAAATAGCAATTTTCTCATGATTTACTAACAGTTGGAAACATTTGAGATATTGTAAGTACTCAACTGAACAAAATATATAACACTGGCCTAGTGGTTTTTGGATATTTTACTGAAAAAATTTTACATAGTGCACCTTAAATGTATTTTCTTATTAGATCCAGACCAAAAGAACCAAGAAAAAGTGTGAACCATTAAATTCACATTAAAAAAGTCAAAAGCCAACATTCATAGGTGCACAACCCAATGTGAGTCGAGACCGGTACTTTAAGAGCCTCTGTTCTGCAGGAATGTGGATCAGCGTGAATGATAAAGAGCTCATGGGAAATAAAGAGAGAGGGGGGCTTAAATATTCAGGCAACCCACCGCCTCACCGCTAAACCCTACTGTTCTACAGGAAAGATGGGCTAATCTCTTCTCCCTCCCACTTTTTAGTTATATTCAAATGTAACTTTTTTTTAGTTTTTATCTTATTTCTTAAAAAGCAATTCAAGCTGTTCTTTCTTTGCCTCAGTAATATTCATTTCAGCTTGACATCTCTATCCTCCTCCTCAGTGCTCCAAAAACGTAAAGATCTGTTCCAAAACTAATCTGTCCTCTGTTTTCTTGCTCTATCACATATCTTCCCATTTTAACACCCTCTCCTCATCCCTCCTTCTCTCTCCCAGCAGGATGATGCTTTGCCTGTCAGCTCTTGTGTCTGTGTGCCTGAACGTCTCTTGTGTTCTCCTGCATGTGAATGAGTCATTTGTGAGGCGTGAGTTTGTGCTGGCAATACAAAAGTCTTTTGAGCTTTCTCTCTCTCACACTCACTCATTCAAGAACGTCTGTCCATCTGCCAAAGCGATGCGGGGCGGAGGGCAGGCAATGCTGCTGCAGTAAGACTGACTGTATGCTAATTCAGGACATACTGTAACTGTAGATGTTACTCAGATAGAATAAGTCAAAGATTAAAGGCCAATGAAAAGAACAGCACAGAGAAAAATACATAAAGGTCATGAGAAGACTCGCAGTAACCACAATAGGGATGTATATACAGTGCCAAATTTTTGTTGCTTGCCGTTTTAAAAATTATAACGAGAAAATACTTTTTTTTTGGGTGTGCAGTAGGTTTGCTTTCTTGTGCTTGAAAAATCAAACTAAGATCATGTAAGAGGAGTCCAATGCTTTGCCATTGCCAAATCCTGAGCACTTAAATATGGAAAAAATAAAATAAAAAAATAACAGGAAAATAAAAAGGAATAACAAATATAAGTACATTTTTAATAAAATGTTATCCTGAATTTCTTTTTGTAGTACTTTTTCCCATTCATTTATTGTATTCTGTATTCATTTTTAAATGTATACTTATTTATTATTTTTTATTCTATTCTATTGTATTAATTAGTTAATTTATTTGTCTATTTAATTATTTATTTATGTATTTATTTTTACTTTTCCGTGTAAATTATGGAGGCGGTCCTTGCGTAGCTCCAGTGCATCAATGGTTGAGAGCTCACGTAGAAGCGTCAGATCTAACAAAGATGCGTTTTGGTTGATCGGATCACAAGTAGACAAGGGAGACACATTCCCGTTTACACCTGGTGTTTTATTCCACCTTTTTGTCCACTTTCAACCACTTCTGTCCTGATTTCTTCTATGGGCTTTTTCAGATCTTTCGATCTAATGGACAAAATAAGCTCATGCAATTTACATATGAACGTGACTGGAGATGACACAAAAACATACGGCGAGCATCAGCTTCCGTTTCTTCTCTGACCCGTCGAATGCTGTGAGTGTGTGTTAGAAATCAGGAATGGTGAGAGAACATTATGCTTGGTATGTTTTTCACCTTCAAACCAAAGTTGGGTCTTCAGCTGACAAAGTTTAAATCCCGTCTGTCTAGCGCACAATTCCCATAATGTTTATACATTAGGTCAGTAGCCTAGGTGGGGAGTAAGTGTCTTTTGCGGCTGTTCGAACACTCGACCACATGAGCGTTTACACTACGAAAGCAATCCAGTCAAATGTGTTTTCGACTACCTCTGGAAGTGGTCTAAAGTGGACAAGCTCAAAACATTTTAGACCCTGTTTACTTTACACCTGTATTTAACATCGTCCACTTGTGATTCACTCAACCAAAACGCATCTTAATAGGTGAAAACAGGGTGAAAGTGATCGAGATTAGAGTTTGATACGAGATGTGACAGATCAGCTGAAGAGATGCAAGTTATTCTCATTTATTCACATTATTCAAATCAAATTATTTTGTAGTGACCACGGTTTTCCAGAAACAGAATCCAGCTACTTATCTGATCATTGCTCACGCCGTCGTCTGCAAGACCAGAACCATCAACGTCGTCAGATTCTAGATTGATGATACCCTGTGGGCGGTAGATTTGTAGACTAATGCCTGTATAAATTTTGTAATCGCAGAGAGAAAATCCTGACTCTGCAATAACTGATATGATCTGGGTTGCATTTCCCAACCAACTAATGGCTTCTGTGAAGAATGGAACAATCCAGGGCTGCGTTTCCCAAAAGCATCATAAGCCAAAGTAGATTGTAGAGACCTTTAGTGCAATTGGTTACGATCTACTTATGCTCATGACAGATTATGCTCAGTCCACTGCTTAAAAATTTATTAATTAAATGTGAATTCATATCCCAGTTAAACTTAATGTTGTCACATTTTCCTGGTTGAATAAACATTACTTTTCATTACATCAAAAAAGAAACGATTCTAACAAGAAACCAACAATTCTATTTTTAGTATTTTTTGTATTGTTCCATTTATTAAAACAAAGTATAAATCTCATCTAGTTTGGTATTTTATTCCAAAATAATAACTGAAGGCATTAACCATTTAAACAATATATTTCATTTGTGTATTTATGTTCAGCTGTTCTTTTTAATAGACAACTAGATATATGTTTAACTCTTTCACTTCCTGACCAAAATTTCCAGCTTTCTGTGTTTTCACTGTTATACCATCTTCTGAGTTAATTTCACTCATTATAAACCCCCAAAGTCATCATGTTTTCAAGCTATTTCAAGTTTGATTTTGGCGTGAAATAAAGCGGTGATTTCAGTGGCTGAGTTGTTTACTTACTTTTTAATTAGTCTCCCCATTAACGCCATCATTTTGAGAGATTGGGCTTTATCGCATGATAACCTATCATATCTAATCATAGCGCGATGGAAGCATTGCCTCCTCTTACGTGACTTTTCCCAAATTATTCTCAATTACCATCCCCTGAACCGCACCGCACACTTTAGGGGGTCTGTTAAAAGTCAATGGGCTCAGGGGAGGTGAGAGACACAGCGTCCCGCTGTAACTTCACCTGCTGGTGTTGCTGTTGGACAGTGTTACTTTAGAAAAATGAGTGACATACACTTTCGTAATATCACATTTTGTAATATTTGCATTGTTTTATCTTTGTAATATGGATAATTTTTTTGAGAGGGCACTGCCTCCCATGCCTCCTCGGAGGAAACGCCCCTGGCTCATGATGCTTTTGGAAGTCAAGATTTTCTCTGTGATTACAAAATAAACATTAGACTAGAAACCTACCGTCCACGGGGTGTCATCAACCTACAATCTGATGATGATTAGATAATCGAACCATTAATCATGCAGTGTTTGCAATATTTGTTTGTTTCAGCAGTCCAGCATGTTAACTTCTGGCTCAGAAGCGTCAAGCCCACTCACACCGCCCCCTCAGATTTTTGAGCTAAACGTTATTTTAATAATTACATTCAATAACTTACAAAATCGAGCTATAGAGACGATCCTGTCTATCATTTGAATGAAGAACAAATAAAGTTGAAAAAGTCTCTCATCTAGGGCACCAAGTGAGCCTCTGGTGCCCCCTCAAAAAAGTCAAATTTCCTCATTCACAGAGAAATAACATGAAGCTTACTCTCGAGAAGAATATGTAACATTTATATAAACGATTAAGACTGCCAGACAATGGCTTAGTTCAGACAGAATACATTAGTGCAGAAGTGTGAAGAGCAGCGATAGCATGATTTCCCTTTAATTCCAAACACAGCTGTGAAGTTCCAGTGATGTATCTTTAACACAGATTTGTATGTGTGCTCATAGAGGACATATCACTCACCATCCGCCTGATCCTGAAAGTGCGATGCCTTCCTCTCTCTCTCCTCACTGCAAACAGAGACACGCTATCATTATCATGCTGTATAGAGCAGTGCTGGCCCTGTTCCAGTCACCTCATGGAGCCCTTCAGGGGCCAGGACTACATCGCACTCATCTAATAAGAGCTCAAAATAGTAAATGACTGCAAGTGTTTGGCAGCAAAGCCCATTAGAACTGTTGACGTTTGAGACTGTTCACAGACACGGCAAACAACAGCACTTAGCGAGAACATTTACAAACTTATAGACACTATCGGCTCTAATATGACAGAACGTGATCCAAGTTTGAGCCAAATTTCTTGTCCTCTAACTGCGGCCATATCCTCATGAGGGGAGCTGCAGAAATAAGGATTTGGCCAGTGCTCGGGTTATGGATGAGCGCTTAACATCCATTAGCTCCGGCGCTCTGAGCAAGTCTCTCTAAGTGTGCCGCAGTTAGCGTGTTGCCGTTGGATACCTGATTAGGTTGCTGGAGATCGAGAAGTCTAGAAAGCCCTCCAGGTCTGCCAAACCCAGACTAGAGGCACTGCTGTTTCCATTTCTGAAACACAGATATGCACATGAAAAGATAAATGTGTACACACACACTACAGGTCAAAAGTTTGGAATTACAATTTTTTTAATGTTTTGAAATAAGTCTCTTATGCTCACCAGTGTTGCATTTATTTAAGCAAAAATACAGTAAAAACAGTAATATTGTGAAATATTATTATAATTTCAAAGAACTGTTTTTTACTGCAATATATTTATAAATGTAATTTATTCCTGTGATCAAATATGGATTTTCAGCATCATTACCCCAGTATTCAGAGTCACATGATCCTTCAGAAATCATTCTAATATGATGATTTGCTGCTCAAGAGACATTATTTTTATTATTGTGCTGTTTATTATTTTTTGTGAAAACTGTGATACATTTTTTCAGGATTCTTTGGTGAACAGCATTTATTTGAAATTAAAAACTTTATAACATTATAAATGGATGGCTTTACTGTCAATTCAATGTGTATAAAATTAAAAGCATTTATTTACTTTTCTTTGTACCCCAAATTTTTGAATGGTACTGTATCACGGTTTCCACCAAAGTATATAAAACTGTTTTCAACATTGATAATAGCCTTTTAGAATGATTTCTGAAGGATCACGTGACACTGAAGACTGGAGTAATATTACTGTTTACTATATTTATTATGAAATAAATGCAGCCTTGGTGAGCAAAAAAGAAATGTCTTTTACCAACATAAAAAAACAAAACAAAACAAAAATCTTAATTATTCCAAACTTTTGATTGGTTAAGTTATGTGAACTTTTCAATGCTTTTTCTTGTTGGACCTGTAAGAATGCCAACGATGCAGAAGCTACTCATTTTCTCAGCAATGATCACTAAGACATGGACAGCAGCGGGGCTTGGAGTAGAGGAAGTAGGCATGAACACTGGCATGAGATTCATTAGCATGGGCATCACTGACAACTTCCCTACCAGCTGATGACTATGAACGCTTGCCACCTCTGCACGTACTGACAACAGCTGGGTGGACAAGCAGAGAGTAACCTTTCCCCCTGACAGGGCAGAAAGAAAAGGAATGAAGTGGGGGTTAAAGCCGGATGGAGGCGAATACCCAGACTCGGGTAAGTGAGGATGGCGTTGAGTTGGCGCAGGTAAGGCGGCATCAGTGAGCGAGGCAGGCTGGGCATGATTCAATCAGCAAGGAGGACTCCCACACCCATTACATCCTTTTCATTCAAGAGTCAACAGGATGTGACATATGGCACCTGCCTGTCAGTGTGAGGCACATCCTGTCAGGGCTATGTGCACTGGCTGTGGTGTCTTTGGGCGAATGCTCTGCTCCAGACTCCAGTCATGTTGTCAGAGCTGTTTAATCAGACAGCTGTGCTGGACTAGACTCACAAATGGAAACTCTCTCACTTCAGAGAGTTACACTACCTCAGGCACTTGCTAAGAGTGTGTTTATACGTGTGCATACAGAAGAGCATATGTGAAAACAAATGGGTCATTCCTATTATGCAGAACATTTTCATGTCTCTATATACATCTGTAAACCCTAACGCTCAAAATAATTAATTGGTTTGAGTAAGGCAAACTTAAATTAAACAAATTAGTCAATCAAATTAACTTTTATGAGTATTTAGAACTTTCATTTTCTTTTGTGTTCACAAAACTAACACATTTTAAGTAATCTGAATTGTTTCATTGTTTTGAGTTTTATGAACTTGTTTCTTTTAATTTAGACAAACTTAAATTTGCCTGAAACTGGGCTAGGATTTCCATTTCCCAGCATGCTTTGCCATGGCACTTGAAAACTCTGAAAAATGGGTTTTACAGAGGAGAACCGTTCTATCCCTTTATAGAGATATGCTTTTATAGACACCATGTGTTACGTGAAGCAAATCAATGTTTTGTGTTGTCTTCTAAAGTTTTAAAGGGGACATGAACTGAGAAATCAAACTTGATCTTTTGACATATAAGAGGTCATTGTGTTATGGAGAAACACTCATTTTCAGGGTTTTTTCACACAAATAGACTGGTTTTGTTCCGAAACAGGGACTTGATTTGTTACAATGTTGCATTTTCTTCTTGGTTCGGTTCGCTTTAACAAGGCAACCTTTCAAAGTGTACCAAAATGTCACGCGAGTAAAACTGTCCTCTTATTGGTCAGAGTATCCTCTGCGTCATCCATCAAGACTTTGCTCCATGAGCTTATTGCGTCTTTATTTGTAATTGTTGAGACATGCAAACACTATGCAAATGTAATCGTCATTCCCGCTGTTAAATTATATGCTACATTTGCATTAATACTGCAGCAAAGTCAAACGCGCTCTCTCTGGATCTCCCAGCGCTGTCTAGAGGTTAACTGCGTCAGGACATATGCAAACTCTGTACAAATGTTATAATGCAGCTAGAGCAGGAATCAAGGCTTCATTGGGTCAGCATTCCCTCACGGAAAAAATTTTAACTAATGTGATAACTAATGTGATAACTAATGTGCTCACTCACAGAATGAGACACTACTGATATTTATATAGCACGTTTCCTGTTATGAATTATAATACCATTGTGTTCATTGGGTTGGATTGCTTGAAGCTCTTAAACTGACCTGAAACTGGGCTAGGATTTCCATTTCCCAGCATGCTTTGCCATGGCACTCGAAAAGGAGAGTAAATGCTAAAGTGTTGTATGTTTTTGTGCAAGATTAATATTAAGTGGGAGGAGTGTTTAAGAGTTTCTGTTATGTTGTTTTTTTTTGGTTACCATCATGGTGGAGCATGAGCTTGTTTTGAGAACAGGTATATGGTCAATGTATTATATTGCCGTACTCATTCAGCAATTGCTATGCTAACACTGTGTCCTAACTACACGCGACGGGATAAGGTTCCAGCAATAAGCAACTTGTCTGTCCACACCAGATGCAACGCGATTACGAGATGCGACAGAATCAATCAAAAACCACAGCCAATCAGAACAGCGTGTGGGCGGGCTCTCGCGGCAAGTGTAGGCTACGGCACAAGAGACAGCACTCGCAAGGAAATGGATAAGTACATAATCAAATTCACATATATTACGCCATTTAAACATTACTAAAAAATACTGAGCTGCTAAAACAATCTTTGTCATAGAATATACTTGTTTGTTCAGTTTGAACATTCTTGTTTCCTTATGTTTATGAGGCTGGTTAGGACAAAAACTCGAATTAATATGGAAAAGATACCTTTTATCGCGTGTTGCGGCGTCACATCGTGTGTAGTTAGGAGACGGTGTAATGCTATCAAAGCATTGTGTTACCAGCAAGTCAGCATATACTGAATTTTCCAAGTTTCCACTATTACAATAATTAGGTTAGGATTACATGATCATTTCAAGGTAAATGTATGATTTAGCTTACTCAAATATTTAAAGTTAAGAGTAAACTGTATGAGTACAAAATCTGCAAGTTCTGCTTACTTGAACTTTGAATTTCTTAACTTAAAAATGTTGATACTAACTGATTACCCCAGTTTTGTGAACTTATTCAAGTTTACAGTGTAGCATAAGATATTAAACTCAAAATTTGGAGATGGAAATCATATTAGCATATTAGTTTAAATCATATAATGAGATTTTATTAACATTTTCTATTTTCATCATAATTTGTTCAAGTTTAGTAATTGTGTTGTTTTTGGTCTCATATATCTTTTTAATGTCTTTAGTTTTATTAAATTTTTATTTCAGTATTAGTTTCAGTTATTTCAGTACAGCAAGTTAAACTAAGTGAAATATTTGAAATGTTGCCTTGGCAACTAGCTTAAATAAAATAAGCTTAGTTTTTCTTATATTTTATTTTAGTTAACATTTTTTGTTAATAGTGCTAGTGCTCTCAAAATGATTAATCGCATCTGACATAAATAAAAGTTTGTGAATGTATAGTGTGTGTGTGTGTGTGTGTGTGTGTGTGTGTGTGTGTGTGTGTGTGTGTGATGGGTAGGTTTAGGGGTAGTGTGTGTGTGTGTGTGTGTGTGTGTGTGTGATGGGTAGGTTTAGGGGTAGTGTGTGTGTGTGTGTGTGAGATGGGTGGGTTTAGGGGTAGTGTGTGTGTGTGTGTGTGTGTGTGTGTGATGGGTGGGTTTAGGGGTAGTGTGTGTGTGTGCATGTGTGATGGGTAGGTTTAGGCGTAGTGTGTGTGTGTGTGTGTGTGTGTGTGTGATGGGTGGGTTTAGGGGTAGTGTGTGTGTGTGTGTGTGTGTGTGTGAGTGATTAATAGTTTTAGGGGTAGTGTGTGTGTGTGTGATGGGTGGGTTTAGGGGTAGTGTGTGTGTGTGTGATGGGTGGGTTTAGGGGTAGTGTGTGATGGGTGGGTTTAGGGGTAGTGTGTGTGTGTGTGTGTGTGTGTGTGTGTGTGTGATGGGTGGGTTTAGGGGTAGTGTGTGTGTGTGTGTGTGATGGGTGGGTTTAGGGTGTAGTGTGTGTGTGTGTGTGTGTGTGTGTGTGTGTGTGATGGGTGGGTTTAGGGGTAGTGTGTGTGTGTGTGTGTGTGTGTGTGTGTGTGTGTGTGTGTGTGATGGGTGGGTTTAGGGGTGGGGGCAGTGTAGGGGGATATATTATACGGTTTGTACAGTATAAAAACCATTACATCTATGGAATGTCCTCATAATGTAGTTGCACCAACATATGCGTGTGTGTGTGTGTGTGTGTGTGTGTGTGTGTGTATGTATATATATATATATATATATATATATATATATATATATATATATATATATATATATATATATATATATATATATACATACACACACATACATTTATGTTAGATACGATTAATCAGAATTAATCAATTTGACAGCAATACTATTAAAATAAATGTTAACTGAAAATAGTTAACTAGAGATTACTTTTCTAATTTAAGTGGATGTTGCCATTTTTGTCATAATCTGCAAATACTACTAACATGAAAAACTGCCAATTTATTAAGAAGTCTTTCAGATGTTTCTTAATTCTTTTCACTTCTGAAATCAAAATTTTGATTTGAGAAAGATTTGTCCTCAATTTTGCTTACACTTTTGTAATATCGTTTTAACTAAAAACAAAAGTGACATTACATCTTGTGGGAAAACAACACGTATTATAATGTAATAGCAAGGCGTTTGATGTTTTGTGATAAATATTCTGTTAAAATCACTACATTATACAGATAAAAATATCCAAATTTACTTAATTGACAGCCTAATGTAAGCTACCTCTCAATTTCTCCCAGAACAAATGCTCACTGTGGCACTTTATTTCCTCCCTCCTTTTCTGTAGGGAATCATTAAATAATTTTCTTGCCATTGTGTAAATAATTAAGTTAAAATGAATAGTTAGAAAGTGCCTAAGTGTGGGGAGAGCATAGTACTGAAGGTTTGGTATAAACTAGAAATTACATCTTAGGCACATTCATTTTTTTAAAAGTACAGAGCTCAAAAAGTACTGCATAAGAGGAATGATATGAATGGCTATTAGACAATTTTCTTATATTATAATTCTCTCTGTGTGTGCATGTCTCTTCAAGACATTATGTCTCATTTTGCATTACTATGTCTGTGCATTTGTGTGCTAAACGATGAATTAAGGGCAACGGCTACAGACTTTAAAGACAACACTGTTATGTGAGCGAGGCTGACGATTAATCACGTCACATCACATTAATATCAATTAAAATATGTCAAAACTGTTATATTAGTCATATACACAGTGAGGGCAAAGTAAGTGCTTTAACTCTTAACTCTCGTCTGAGCTCTAATTAATGAACCAATTACTGCAGTAAAGATGAGGAAGCAGGCTCACATATGGGTGCTACGCTGCGCTCTGGATGTGCTCAGCACTATTACATGTAGCTTAATGAAAAGCCAAATGGAGAAGCCACACTGTCCAGCAAGGCATGATGGACTACTGGAAGACTGACCCCTCGCTTAGCTGAATAAAGCTACTGGTGGTCTCCTCCTGGGGGTCATCTTCAGGAGCAATCTGGGCCCAGCTGCCTGAGCCACTTTCCTCACTGCTAGCGCTGAGAGAGCGTCGCTCCACCTCCACACCTGTAGAGGCCACTGAGGAGGCTCTGTCTTTGTCACTGTTGAGGGGGGAAAGAGGACACACGGCAAAACTGCAGTGTCACAATGAGCCAGTAATTCGACCTGATGACTGATCCGCAAGCAGCAGCTGATGTTCTTTTCAATGTAAAATTGCTCTTTTAAAAAAATAAAATAGCTACATTTGCCAAAAAATATATTTCGCTGTCCAGAGCTTGGGTCAAGAAAATACAAAATCAAGGGAACATAAGTGTAGTCAATATATAGTTCTCTCTTTTTTTTTTTTTAAAGGAAACTAGGTAAAAATGGGTTTTACAGAGGAGAACCGTTCTATCCCTTTATAGAGATATGCTTTTATAGACACCATGTGTTACGTGAAGCAAATCAATGTTTTGTGTTGTCTTCTAAAGTTTTAAAGGGGACATGAACTGAGAAATCAAACTTGATCTTTTGACATATAAGAGGTCATTGTGTTATGGAGAAACACTAATTTTCAGGGTTTTTTCACACAAATAGACCGGTTTTGTTCCGAAACAGGGACTTGATTTGTTACAATGTTGCATTTTCTTCTTGGTTCGGTTCGCTTTAACAAGGCAACCTTTCAAAGTGTACCAAAATGTCACGCGAGTAAAACTGTCCTCTTATTGGTCAGAGTATCCTCTGCGTCATCCATCAAGATAGTTGACAACTTTGCTCCATGAGCTTATTGCGGCTTTATTTGTAATTGTTGAGACATGCAAACACTATGCGAATGTAGTTGTCATTCCCGCTGTTAAATTATATGCTACATTTGCATTAATACTGCAGCAAAGTCAAACGCGCTCTCTCTGGATCTCCCAGCGCTGTCTAGAGGTTAACTGCATCAGGACATATGCAAACTCTGTACAAATGTTATAATGCACGGTTATATTATGCACGGAAAAGTGTAAAATTACACAACATTTTAAGATGAAGAGGTGCTTTTTCGGTTTTCAACTGTGATAACTAATGTGCTCACTCACAGAATGAGACACTACTGCTATTTACTTATAATTCATAATAGGAAATGTGCTAATACCATTGTGTTCGTTGGTCCGTTGGGTTGGATTGCTTTCACACCTCAAGCAAACTGTCCCAGGGTTTGTTTGCAATTGGGCCGAGACCACCTCGTTCAGGCAAACTCGGAGCAATTGTTTTGGTGCGACTCAGAGTGTGATTGTCACATATGCCTAAATGAACCTAACCAAGGGAGAAAATGCACCAGGTTCCGAAACAAATGCTAAGGTGTGAAAGCACCCTCATAAACCCTTGTTTATCTGAAAACAGCTTTTATTGAAACCAAGCTGCCAAAACAACTCAATTTGTATTTCCTCTTCTTTATTACGTATTAGAAATGAATACATCAGCACAAGACACAGATCAGTGCCTACTTCTATATCATCACCTCATCACCACCCACTGGTGCAGTAAAATCAGGCTCCAACATGGCCTTCTTATGTAAAAATCCTACTAGCATTATAAGTGCACCTCAGGGTGATAAAAAATGCAATTCATGACCCCTTTAACATTTGTGCAACTGTTCCTGCTTGTTTTCTTTACCAACTTGTGTCAAATTCACACGGTTGATTTGAGATGTTTTAAAACATGTTGTGCCATGCGAAGTTGCAAGAATTAAGACTTAACTTCTGATAGCAAGAATGTGTATGCTTTTATGTAGACTGTACCTGCTTTTGGTTGCTGTCTCACTCTCTCTACCACTTTGTGGCTGGATCTGATGGGATGCTTCCCTGTGGTGGGGCCCAACCTTCCCCTTGTCTTCTGACCCGTCTTCTCTTTGATCTGGTTCAATGTGAATCAAGGGTACTTCCCTCTGTCCCCTCCACGCTTGCCTCACACAGGAGGACCTGTGGGAGCTACTGCTGTTTTCCTGACGCTCCAAGCTTGGCCGGTTTCCACCATTTTCACGACGAGACTGTTTAAAGCCATGTCTTCTTTCTCCAACTGGAATTTGTGGCTGACAAGCAGCCACAACGACATCCTGTTGGCCTCCAAGCAACGATTTGCCACTCTCTACAATGTCTGCCGCTAGACGATTAGCAAAGAGCTGTACATGTGGCTGTGAGTCGGCAGAATCGAGTTCCATACTGTCTTCTGAGGGCTCCGCAATTATCTTATTCTTGCGCATTAGAGACTCAATAGAACTGGCCCAGGTTTCATGAATCAGCATGTCTGTGATTTGGTCTGTTTGGCCACGCTTATACAAGCAAGAATCAGACTTGCAGAGTCCAGTTGATGACACAGAGTTGGTTGGATAGATGTTGAGCGAGTCCCCATGTACATTTCGAGCAAAACCATCGAATGAATTAGCCTTGATGGGTGAGTTTACAGTTAGTCTGGAGTCTGAGGATCGCCTGTCAGGAACAGAAGACTGACGGATGCAAAACAGGGATCTGGGGGACGGGGGTAATAGGCTATTACTCCACTCTTTGGTCTTGGTCAGACTGTAGTCCTTGTTCTCCTTGTCCATGTCTTTCAGCATGAAGCGATAAAACTCCTCTGTGATACTCTCAGTGCTGGACTGCTTTGAGAGACAAGATGATGTCCGCACATTGAGGTGTCCGTTTTTTTTACTAGCAGCTTGCTGAACAGCTGCTGCGAGGATGCTGCTGGCATTTTTCCCAGCATAGTAGTCCAGAAGAAGGTCAAACCCTCGACCCTCTGTCTCCATCTGGTTCACCATGAACCGAGAGAACTCATCCGTAATGCTCTCACAGCTGGACTGCTTGGAGATAGAGCTACCTCTGCTCAAATTATGCCCAAGCCTGTTTCCTGGTCCCAAAGTGTTTAGCATTCCAGAGGGATCTCCGTCCTCCTCTGGAATGCTCTCATAGCTTGACGCTTTCCCCCTGCTGCTCCATTTCTCACACTGTAGGCGACTGCGAGATGACTGGCCAGATTTGGAAGTGTCCACCACATTTAATTCTGGGCAGTTCATTATCCTGGCTGTGACCTCTGATGCAAAGAGTGCAAATGGATCAGAAGTTGTGGGTTCATCTAGATTGATAGTTTCATCCACGACGCGGTTGACCAGACGCTCCATGAGTTCAGGCTGTTCTTCGGTTTTACGTTTAATTTCACTGAGACGTGGAGGTCTGTGTTTCTTGGTGACTGCAGTGCCATTTTGTGTCTCCTTTCGACGGAGTGCTACAGCTGTGCGACAGGGCAGAAACAGCCCCTCTGGACCTTCTAACCCACCCTTTAAGGCGCAGAACCATGGCTGCTTTCCGCTCGAGTTCTCCAGGCATATCGCTGCCAGCTCTGTAGCCATGGATACCACTGTGGTCGCCAAGTCTTCGGCAAAGCATGTGACAGGAGTTTTGGACTCACTTGAATCCATTTTAAGTGCCACAAGTGCTCCTGAAGAGGATGATACAGACTGCGGTCTGGTCTCGCACTCTCCTCCTGCCCTCCCTCGTGCCATGTGAAGTGGTGAGCTTTCAGCTGAAGGGAGCGCAGAGTCTGTGGTCTTGTCACTTTTGCTCAGCTGCCCTTGCAGGTCAGATTGTTCTTTGACCATAGTGGCAGTCACTCTGTTCAGAGTAAGTCTGTATGGTTCTTTCAGTTTGGGCTCCTTTTCTCTCTCATCCTGTATGTGCTTTTGCTCTCTCTCTCTTTTCCCTATGAGAGCAGACAACTTCTCCACACTGCCTCGCCTCTCGTCATGATTATAAGCCTGGCTTGGCTCAATCAAACGCTGTAATTGGCTCAATGCTTCCCTGCCCGACTTGGTATCAGCTTCATACTCCCTAAAGCTGACACTGCCTTCTTGCTTGTCACATGATCCCATATTACATTTTGAAATTTCACTGATTTTCCTTGATGTTACACATAGGACATCAAATAGCAAATTATTCACACAATCCAAGAGGAAACCCTCAATGTTTGGGGCATCTTTTCCAGGACCCTCAAGCTCTTTTCTCTTCTCAGCCTTCTCAAGGGCATTTTGAAAGATATTGTCTGATATTTCCTGGGTAAAGTTATCCACGTCCTGTTGTTCCTGATAGGGCCTTCTTGGATTTGTGATGCCATCAACGATCTTGCTATGTGTGGTCTCAAGGAAATTTGCAATGCTTGAATAACTTTGTCTGTGGGTGAGCACAGCTGAAGCCTCCCTGAGGAGAACTTCAGCTACGTTGGCTCTGAAAGCCTCAACGCTGATGCCCTCTGCAATGCTACAGTGGAGAGGAATAGCAGTTGAAGCTTGGGCAACTGACAGAAGTCCCAAAGAGGCAGAATACATGTCTGTCAAGTCTTCATTATCCCCGGAGTCATCTGCTAGATCTACCGCGGCTACAGCTCCAGCGACCTGAGACATTCCACATACTGCAGAGGAAAATGAATACTCCCCTTGTTCGGTTTCACTCCCTTCTTCTTCGTCATCCTCACACTCATCTTCTTCTCCTGACTCCAGTGTGAGTTGTTCTGTGACCTGAGGGGCGGTAATGGTACCGATGACACTTGCAGCACATGCCAAAGCTATTTCCACCGGCTTAGTGGAGTGTCCAATCGGCAAGTTCTGCTGGGGGTGATGACCATGCTTCGTTCTTGCCCTCTTTACACTATCATGCTCTGATGTCCCATGTGACTGTGCTTCTGGCCACTCTGTTACCTCCTCACTGTTATCAGGACTCTGGACAATCACGATTTTAGGAAGTTCAAAAGAGCAGGCTCGAGCCCTCGGTGGCTCTTCAGTGGAATGGCTTACATCACTTGAGTGCTGCGAGGTGGTGGACACACTCACAGCTGCCTCCGTTACAAAAGAAGGCTCATCTTGTGACAAACGAATAAAAGCATCTTGCAAGACTGATTCAGCCAGATTGGTGGCATAGTGACCAGCAGACTCGCTTGTGTGACGATTGACTTGGTTTTTGGGGCTGGCGGGTGGGCCTCTTGAAGGGCAGGAATATGTTCTTGAAATCTTTTGTGAGTTGGAAGAGGTACAGAGGGTCTCAGAGTCCTCACTATCCTCTCTCTCCGCTTCATTCCTCCTTTGAGCGTGGGCTGCTCTCAACACCTTAACCGACTCAGGCATGATAGAAATCTCAGGATCTGCAAAAAGAAAGACATGTGACAGGGTTGGTGAGGCATGGGGTGGTGGGGATGGTGCAGAAAGAGAGGAAATGGATTAAAGATAGACCTCCTAAAACTTCCAAAGACCTCCCAAATTATTTCATAATTTGCAATAATTTAATGCACATGTAAATGAAGCACAATCACAGCACAAGCAAGAAATTAGAGACTGAAGGAGATATGTGGAGTTATGAGTAAAAATGAAAACTGAGAAACTGAGAAAGGAGGTAAAAAGTCAGATTCAGATTTATCTCATTGCCTGTTATGTCCAGTGGATATTGTGAGGTTCAGAGTCAGAGCTCCAAGGCAAGCTATCCATAACACACAGTTATATTTGTATGAGTTTTCCTTTTTACATAACCAAGCCCATACAAATGCAGATCTATATCTGGGCCGATTATGAATATTACATTGGCTTTGAGGAGAGCATAACCTTCACACAGTATTACTTCTAATTTCATATGAGAGATTAATTATAGATTAGCCCAGCAGAGCCCAGTGTATCTTGTCTCTTTAATATTAGACTTGGGGCGAGTATCACCACTTGTACATATCCAGGGGTCTGGCTTACTTGTTAGAGGCCAAAGCAGCAGCACAAAGTAATGCAATACAACGCTTTCATACATGCACAATGGAAATGCATAAGACGTTTTGGGGCCAGCACTTCTTTTTTAGGGAGTCTTCCATGTTATATCTGCAAATACAACATAAAATGTTTTGCTACTCATGTTTGTGTATTTTTCTTTATCACATACTCATTAACATAGGTTGAAGAGAATTAATTGTTTCACTGTTGTATGTTCTGGTGCATCCATGCTGTTGCTTGGTTACTTTGTGTCTAAATAAGCACAGCAGATCACAGTTTTGATGAAGTCATTTATAACCAGTGCAACCTAGACAAATGTTAAGTTGAGATCCCACTTTTTTATCCAAACAAATTTTTTTTATCCAAACAAATTTTTTTTTATCCACAAGCCATAAGGTTTCTGAATAATGCATGAAACACTACTTCCCCATTATCTTCACTGACTGTTACCTTGATTGTTGCACAATGCATGTGCACTTTTTTTTAATTTGGACTGTATTTATATTGTATTTTTTTGTGTAATTTCATTGTGTAGTTAAAACTGTGGTGTTTTTACTGTGCATATGACAATAAATATCTTGAATCTTGAGATTATTCCCAAAGGCAAAACTAAAGACATTATTTATGGTTGCAAATTTATGTGACATGCCCAAATAGTTTTGAAAGCCATAATCTCATTCGTACTGACTGGGGCTACATTGTGTTACTAAACTAAGAAATAGCCTTTGGATGGAAACACTCCCAAAACAGTCCTCCAAACAGAGCCAACTCTTATCGAAGCAGACTCAAAGATAGCAAGAAAGCGTAAATGGCTCTTTCAATTCTTTTTCAACCATAATTGAAGCAATTTTCTGTCTATTCAAAAGGTGGACAGGAGGAAGATGCAGCAAAAGTGCTAGAGCTGCACTAAAGTTGAATTTTCTCATTACATACAATGACAGAAGATAACATATGGACTTAGAATGAGGTGTCTGGCTGATCTTTTGGATGGATTGATGAATTGGATGTCTGGATGGATTAATAGATGGATAGACAGTTTACCATTTCTGAATGGGTCATCCTCACTGTCTTCCCCAAGCTGCTCGGAGGCAGTGAGAAAGTCTTCTTCTATGGATGAAACCGAGCGGTTGGTGTCATCTTCAGCAGCCCTCTGACCAGCCATTCGGCCATGTCTCTGCCTCTCTTGTCCTGACTGTAGTCCAATAAGGAATTTGTTGATCTCAAAAACAACACTGTTTGTTTGGGTAGGGCGGCGCCCACAGGAACAGTGCACCAGACAGACATCCGCTGTTCTCTGGCTCTGAAAGTCACATACATAAACACACACACAGTTTAACCAGACAGGCTGTAAGCTGTGAAATTATGTCAGATGTTCTGGTCTATATTCATATCTTACCTGTGGGTGGCTTGGGTCATGCTGGCAGGAGTCCGGTGACTCTAGGCTGCTGAGAAGCAGAATCTCATTTTCTTTGGGTTGCCGCACTCCGAGAGACTCAATTAACCGGGGCAGCTCTGGGCACACTGAGGCCAGTTTCTGTAGGGAAAATTTATGCTAATATTCAAGGCACATAAATGTGGGTCTTTGCTTGCATTATCTTGGTAATTTGTATTGTTTCTAATTTCCCTTTTAATTAGATGAACATTGTTTATGTTGTACGTTTAGGAAGGTTCAAAGACATTCATATATTCGTTATTAACTAGAAAAATGTAATGAATTAGACATGAGAGGGTGGAGGGGAGTGGATATTTATTTGGAAATTAATAAAAAAAACAGTCAAATGGGAATTATAAAAAACACTACACAATTTATTAGTGATAGTTACAAATTCCCTGGGAATCAAACCCATGACTGCAAGCATCATGCACAGCTCAAAATAAAAGAAAGGTAATCTCCACCCACCTTGATGTAGCTGTCACCATGTCGATCATGGGTGTGTCTGTCCAGGTTTACAAAGCAGATCTGAGAAGAGAGAAGCTGAGCTTAGAGAAATAGCACCTGGTAAAGTAAGGTAAAGTATCTGTGGACATATGTTTTGGTATACAAACACAGCGTACCCAAAGTTATACATGTAACAAAGGCCAGCTAGTAAAAGCTGAGCTGATCTCAAGAGTCATGTCAGTGACTGACGCTAGAGGCTGTGGTCTTTAGTGTTCTTGTTAGCGTTCTTGTTAGAGATGCCGGTTTGAGTCCCGCTCGGAGTAGAGCGATTAGGACTGGAGGGGTTACATTGGTGCCGTGACCCAGATGGGAGTGGAGTTTAGGGGGGTGAGTGTAACAGAGGCCAGCTAGTGAGAGGTGCAGGTAAACCTCACTCCCCTGATCTCAAGAGGCATGGCAGTATTTAGAGTTGTTAGTGTGCCTGCCTCACATGCCAGAGACGCCAGTTCAAGTGCAGCACGGAGTAGGGCGAGTAGGACCGGAGCCGGTGCCTTGACCCAGATGGGAGTGGGGTTGGCAAGTGCAACAGGACACAGAAGATCAGCTCTGAAAACCTTCTCATTTGTTGCATTCTTCATTCCACATATTCTTTTATTTACAATCTTCTGTAGCGTTGCCTAAAAGTCTCATATATGCATTGAATGTAGAAAAGTTTACAGATTTCAAGCAGCTTTGTCCATCCATCCATTATCTTCTGCTTATTCGGGGCCAGGTCTCGGGGGCAACAGTCTAAGCAGAGACGCCCACTTCCTCCAGCACTTCCGGGGGAACCCCGAGGCGTTCCCAGGCCAGCCGGGAGACATAATCCCTCCAGCGTGTCCTAGGTCTTCCCGGGGCCTCCTCCCGGTGGGACATGCCCAGAACACCTCCCGGGAAGGCATCCAGGAGGCATCCGAAATAGATGTCCGAGCCACCTCAACTGGCTCCTCTCGATGTGGAGGAGCAACGGCTCTACTCTGAGCTCCTCCCGAGTAACTGAGCTTCTAACCCTATCTCTAAGAGAGCGCCCAGCCACCCTGCGGAGAAAGCTCATTTCGGCCGCCTGTATCCGGGATCTTTCGGTCATGACCCACAGCTTATGACCATAGGTGAGAGCAGGAACGTAGATTGACCGGTAAATCGAGAGCTTCGCCTTACAGCTCAGCTCCTTCTTCACCACGACAGACCGGTACATTGACCGCATTACTGCAGAAGCTGCACCGTTCCGTCTGTCAATCTCCCGTTCCATCCTTCCCTCACTCGTGAACAAGACCCCAAGATACCTGAACTCCTCCACCTGAGGCAGAAACTCTCCACCAACCTGAAGTGGGCAAGCCACCCTTTTCCGAGCAGCTTTACATTGTTATAATATCAGAAGGATCTGCAAATGAACAATGTGTACTTTTTCTCCATGTTGCCTTACCTACCTGCTTATTTGTGAACAAAAGTATGCCAGATGACGCAAAACATGTCATTTTATATCATCCTGGGGACTTTTGACAGCTCCAAGGCTATTGTTAAAACTACAGATCATACTTCTGCATTTTTGTATCCCTGCCCAGGGACAATCAGAATGACAGGCAGTACACAGTGCATAAGGGGTGTTGAAGTTTCCCGACCTTTTTAGTAAAAGGGAACACAAAGCTACTGGTGAGCTTCAGAAGACTTGGACTACAGCGCATGAGTTACACGGACCGCTTTTATGGTAATTTTATGTTTTTTTTTGTAACTTTAACTTCAAGCTACTGCATATAAAAACCTTTATCTCTTTCTCCCTCATGTTTACAGAGCTTCAACAGTACTTATTTTCACTCATTTATGACTCTTAAGAGCAAAACACCAATCTGGAGCTGTCAGGTGGCACTATTAATGCATTGTGGTGCTGATAGAAGACTCAGTCACTGCCTTTTCTGAGCCATAAAGAAACACACCCACACACACACGCACACACACACACACACACACACGCACAGAACACACACACACACAGAACACACACACAGAACACACACAACAAATAGTGATAGGGACCCAAGCGGTCACCAGGAGAAAAACACCAGGGTGTAAAAACAGAAGCAATGTTGGAGTCCAAAAAGATGTTTATTTACAGCAGATGTGCAAAAAATGTGCAAATAAGAGAAATAAAAACGGGTTATGAAAAAAAAAAAAAACCCTCTAAAAACTAGAACTGCAACAGTACCAACTCCCCTCATCAACAATTGAGGCCAGAGTTTCAATGTGTTCAAGCAGCACTTCAATAACCTCGTCATCTTAAAAAAACATGATCCGTCCTCCAATCCTCTAGTGATGGCTGCCTTATATACACACACATTTTCCCGCAAACATTTCTCATTTCGGACTAAAATAGCTTAAACTAAAACTGAAATAAAAAATTAATAAAAATGGCAAAAACTACAAACCCGATTCCAAAAAGGTTGGGACACTGTACAAATTGTGAATAAAAAAGGAATGCAATAATTTACAAATCTCATAATCTTATATTTTATTCACAATAAATGTTGAAAGTGAGACATTTTGAAATGTCATGCCAAATATTGGCTCATTTTGGATTTCATGAGAGCTACACATTCCAAAAAAGTTGGGACAGGTAGCAATAAGAGGCCGGAAAAGTTAAATGTACATATAAGAAACAGCTGGAGGACCAATTTGCAACTTATTAGGGCAATTGGCAACATGATTGGGTATAAAAAGAGCCTCTCAGAGTGGCAGTGTCTCTCAGAAGTCAAGATGGGCAGAGGATCACCAATTCCCCCAATGCAGCGGCCAAAAATACTGGAGTTTCAGAAGGAAAGGAGTTTCTCCGAGAAAAACTGCAAAGAGTTTGAAGTTATCATCATCTACAGTGCATAATATCATCCAAAGATTCAGAGAATCTGGAACAATCTCTGTGCGTAAGGGTCAAGGCCGGAAAACCATACTGGATGCCCGTGATCTCCGGGCCCTTAGACGGCACTGCATCACATACAGGAATGCTACTGTAATGGAAATCACAACATGGGCTCAGGAATACTTCCAGAAAACATTGTCGGTGAACACAATCCACCGTGCCATTCGCCGTTGCCGGCTAAAACTCTATAGGTCAAAAAAGAAGACAAGGTCAAGACAAGCACAACCCAAGTTGTTGTCAGCGCTCAGTTCAGAAGCCTGCATCTCTGATGGGATGGGGTTCGTGAGTGCGTGTGGCATGGGCAGCTTACACATCTGGAAAGGCACCATCAATGCTGAAAGGTATATCCAAGCTCTAGAACAACATATGCTCCCATCCAGACGTCGTCTCTTTCAGGGAAGACCTTGCATTTTCCAACATGACAATGCCAGACCACATACTGCATCAATTACAACATCATGGCTGTGTAGAAGAAGGATTCGGGTACTGAAATGGCCAGCCTGCAGTCCAGATCTTTCACGCATAGAAAACATTTGAGCATCATAAAGAGGAAGATGCCACAAAGAAGACCTAAGACAGTTGAGCAACTAGAAGCCTGTGTTAGACAAGAATGGGACAACATTCCTATTCCTAAACTTGAGCAGCTTGTCTCCTCAGTCCCCAGACGTTTGCAGACTGTTAGAAAAAGAAGAGGGGATGCCACACAGTGGGAAACATAGACTTGTCCCAACTTTTTTGAGATTTTTTTGAAATTTAAAATCAACTTTTTTCCCCTTAAAATGATACATTTTCTCAGTTTAAACATTTGATATGTCATCTACGTTGTATTCTGAATAAAATATTGAAATTTAAAACTTCCACATCATTGCATTGTTTTTATTCACAATTTGTACAGTGTCCCAACTTTTTTAGAATCGGGTTTGTAAATTACTAAAACTTTAACGGAGTGTCTATTCACACCAAGTGCAAATAGCGTGCCTTGTTGGCAAGTGCAATTCGCATTAGCTCCGCTTAACAATGCCTGGCTGTGCCAAACAAGATAAAAAATAAAAAAAACTCTCACAATTTGATGTCTTCAGTGGCGCAATCAGTAATGTGTATGGCTAATGGGCCATTGTTTTGACGCAATCAACACTGGTTCGAATCCGCCTTTTGCAGAGCTTGCTCTTCTCTTGTCTCATCACAAATCACATCGGAAAGGCATTTACTTTCAATAGAAAAATAAGAAAATGTTCTAAATGTGGAAATAAAGTGCCTAACGAAATGTTTAATAATAATACAATTATTTATTGGGTAGGGTTAGGGGTGGGTGTAGGGAGGGCTTTTATTCTCCCTTTACGGCTGCACCCATTTAATAATTTAAATAACTATAATAATTTACACTCTATATTATTATTGCATCCTGTTAAATGTACAACAATACTTAGGTGCAAATAGTATGTATCTGTCAAAATAAAGTATAAATTACATGTAATTACTATTTATTTTGCAAAGAACTGCTACTTTTATATGGTGTAAATAGAATATATCACTATTTTCACTCAGTAAACAGTATCTACAGCTATTTGCACTTATTGTAAATATCATCTATCGCTAGGAAAATGTTATTTGTAAAATATGTTAGTGTAAATAGAATTTATTTGCTAATAACACTTGGTGTAAATAGCTGCTGCCAAACTTTAAAATAAAAATGGAAAACATTAAAAAAAAAAAAAAAATTAAAAAGGTCTGTAGGTCTCTTCACAGTAAAACTCATAGTAAGTACGTCTGAACATTCTCATTCTGGAAATGACTACAACACATTCAAAACATCACACTGCTGAGAGAACAAAACTGATTCAATGTGCCACAGTTACAGCATGACTAGTAGGAGAATTTGCTGAAGGTTAAAGGTTAAGAGAAGTGATTCAGGAAAGTATAGTGATGTTGGTGATGACTTATTAAATGAGAATATTAACTGGAAAAGGAAACGGAGAAGGTGACACAAAAAAAGAGCTAGCAGCTGAGCCTGAATTAGACTGTTTATGCAGAGAGGAACAAACATCTCACACAAACATTACAGAACTCATTCCTCTCGCTCGCTCATTCTGCTCGTCCGACTGCCCATCTGTCTGTCTGGATTTCTGTACCACACTATAACATTCATTTACCTCAATGTACTTGCACACAACATACTGGACGCTCTCTCTCTCGTTCTCTCTCACACACATCACACATTTGTTTGTGTATCATATTGGGAACTTTCCATTGATGACTTCTGTTTTTATACGGAGCTAATGATAATTTCAGCCTACGCTCAGTGGAAAATGTGCCTCTAAACTACATTTTTATAAAACTCCAAAAATGTACCGGTTGCACTGTATTTTACAGTACGTGGACTTACGCATACTTACAGTGTATACTACCTAAGAAAGTTCAGGAGTAGGCTCTGTCCACACGAACACGGGTATTTTCAAAACCACAGTTTTTTCTGTGCGGTTTGGCTGTTCGTCCACATGCAAACGCAGCATCTGGTCACTGAAACCAAACTTTTTTGATAACTCCTGCCAGGGTGAATATTTTTAGAAACTCCGGTTGCAGTGTTGTCGCATGGACAGTGAAGCCGGAGATTTTGGCTTGTTACGTCAGAACCAGAACCAGCAATAACCTTTTTCCCAGGCTTCTGATTGGTCAACATGGCTTTATGGTTAGGGTTATATTGCCACCTGTTGAGTTGGCATGCTCTTGACAGCGCTTCTTAGCATGTTTTTGCATTTTCATGTGGACACTATTTTCTTTTCTTAAACGGAGGGAAAAACTCAGTTCATAAAAATACTTCTGTATGTGTGGACAAGGCCTTAGTTCCTAGTTATTACCCAGTTAATATATTACTATAATAAGTATAGTATGTATATAGTATGTACATGCAGCACATGGGATTACAAAATAAAGTGCCACCAATATACACTCACCTAAAGGATTATTAGGAACACCATACTAATGCTGTGTTTGACCCCCTTTCGCCTTCAGAACTGCCTTAATTCTACGTGGCATTGATTCAACAAGGTGCTGAAAGCATTCTTTAGAAATGTTGGCCCATATTGATAGGATAGCATCTTGCAGTTGATGGAGATTTGTGGGATGCACATCCAGGGCACGAAGCTCCCGTTCCACCACATCCCAAAGATGCTCTATTGGGTTGAGATCTGGTGACTGTGGGGGCCATTTTAGTACAGTGAACTCATTGTCATGTTCAAGAAACCAATTTGAAATGATTCGAGCTTTGTGACATGGTGCATTATCCTGCTGGAAGTAGCCATCAGAGAATGGGTACATGGTGGTCATAAAGGGATGGACATGGTCAGAAACATGTTTTTCCCTTTTCACACCATTCTTCGTAAACCCTAGAAATGGTTGTGCATGAAAATCCCAGTAACTGAGCAGATTGTGAAATACTCAGACTGGCCCGTCTGGCACCAACAACCATGCCACGCTCAAAATTGCTTAAATCACCTTTCTTTCCCATTCTGACATTCAGTTTGGAGTTCAGGAGATTGTCTTGACCAGGACCACACCCCTAAATGCATTGAAGCAACGGCCATGTGATTGGTTGATTAGATAATTGCATTAATGAGAAATTTAACAGGTGTTCCTAATAATCCTTTAGGTGAGTGTACATACACATACACTTCACTGCAGTTTCCAGCTGAAAGGACAAGTACACTATAAAAAAATATAGTTGGTTTAACTTTAAAAAAAATTCAAAGTTCATTTAAATTAAGTGAGTTAATTCAATGAAGGAGATTGTTTTAATCTACCAAACTCAAATTATTATTTTATCTGAACCACATCATTTATCTATGTAAATGCCCAGTCCTTTTCCTGGAGATCTACCTTCCTGTAGAGTTCAGATCCAGCCCTGATCCAACACACCTGTCTGTGATTATCAAGTACTCTAGAAGATCAGTTGTGTTTGATCAGGGTTGGAGCTGAACTTTGCAGGAAGTTAGATTTCCAGGAACTGGTGTAGGCGGTACATTATTTTAAAACGTGATAAAGCATACCTATTTAGTGCCACTCGCCTGGATGTCTGAACTACTGTGATATGTACAACAACCAATGTGATAAAATGTTGCCTGATTCACATTCATTTGTTTCGGGTGAAGCTGAACGTGCTTTTACGCCACTTCCGGTTCACTTGAACTGAGGTGCCACTGTGATCTGTCATGCTACATTATAGAGTGTCAAAGTGTTTTTTTTTTGTTGTTTTTTTTTCATAATAAAATGGATGTAATTTAAAATCTGAGACTTTGTTTCATACCAAAAGTAACAAAGCCTATTGGGATTTATTGGATGAGAGGGGCGTTCCATTCATTCATCAACTGAACACAGGATAGACTAATTGATTCTTGGGATTTAAGAATAGATTACAATTTAGAAATCAATATTTTTTACCCAGCCCTACTTCAAAATGTCTTCAAAAAGCAACATAATATCATTTTGCACAAACATCGCCACGGGAACAAATTTCCAATGAGCACGGGGTGGACATTTTCTATCCAGATATTTCTGTCATAACCTATCCTAACCCTCACACAAACCTTTCAGCATGCATTTTTTTTCTTATCAACACTTGATTATGGGTTTTTATAAAAGTTTAGATATATAGATAGATAAGTTTTTATAAAACATTTTGAATGAAAAGCTGAGAAAATTAAGTTTTTGTCAAAGACTACGTCTGGATGGGAATCAGAATGATGATCAAACACAGATGGAGTAGATGGAGTCTCCAAATCTTCACAGTCCTGTAGCTCATCTTGGGTCGAAATTTCATTCAGTAACATTAGGCAATTTTGATTTATATACTGTTGAATGTTGATCACGTTATTTTACATATGCATATGATTACATATGCTATTGCTTGTTTCTGCATCTTCGTCAGCTGTGTTTTGATCAGGAGATTCAGTACTCTTTCAGAAGATGCGTAATTGCGCCCCCTAACGTATGACAGTGAAAACAAGTCGTAAAAACGTATCTTTGGCAGGGAAGTGTTTTCTCATAAAATACGAGATAACTCTTCAGTGCCAGGGAGTTAAAGAAATTATTTATGCCTTGTTTTCTGTTAGAAATGTGTGTGTAAGACATTAAGACTTATTTTATTAAAATATCTACTTTTTCATACCCCATTGGCAGCTTTAATTAAGCTCTAATTTATGATATATTGCTGCAAACTGATGTATTTGAATTGGACTGCAATATAACATATAAACATGTTAGAACTTACAGTGTCATTTGCAGTCTTTTCTAAGTGTCCTACTATCCAGGATTAATGTGATTCTAATGGCCTACACTACAGCATTCACCAAACATGTGTCACAGTTATGTTCTGTGATGGTCATGTTTTCATGTTTTTGGTGTTTAAGTTCTGTCTTCCCTATGCCTGTCATTTGACCCACTTTCCCAGTGTGTCTAATTAGTCATTATGTTCACCTGTTCTGTTAATCATCTTGTTAGTTCTCCTGACTATTGAAGCTCCGTGTTCTCCTTAAGGTCGGCGTACACTGTGCGACACTGTTCGGACACTCGGGAGGTTGTGAGATATTGCACACGGTACGAGTCAGTTAAGTTGATAATCATGTCAAAGCAGCTGGTACACGACTATGCAAGGCGAGCCGTTGGCAATCACGTGAGTTTTCGCACTAAACACAGAGACTGGAGCTTTCAATGTTGCAGCTATAGCTTCGGATAGGAAAAAGAAAGAAAACATGATTTGAGTGCAAATTATTTGTAGAAAAGCAGAGAACAGCAGCCATTCCTTTCAACAGAAACCACCAGAGAGAGAGAGAGAGAGAGAGAGAGAGAGAGAGAGAGAGAGAGAGAGAGAGAGAGAGAGAGAGAGAGAGAGAGAGAGAGAGAGAGAGAGAGAGAGAGAGAGAGAGTAGAGAGAGAGAGTGACAGTGAGAGAGATACACATATAGTAGAGAGAGAGAGAGAGTGTGTGTGAGTGACAGTGTATGCACACGCTATATGGTTGCAGCCATATATATATATATACATATATATATATATATATATATATATATATATATACATATATATATATATATATATATATATATATATATATATATATATATATATATATATATATATATATATATATATATATATATATAATAATACTCATAGATTTAGCCTATGCAACGTGATTGTGCACAATTTGGCAATAGGGAACAGCCTATATTGAAAATCAGGCTGACTCCCTGAACTTTTAAAACATGTTTAAAAATTATCGGGAGGTTGTGAGTTGCTCGTAACGTGCTCGGCTCATCTTGTAATTCCTTTCACACACTGCAAGCCGCGACCATACAAGCATCAACGATTTCCACGCAAGTGAAACAAAAATTCATCTGCGAGCTCGTACGACAGCAAAAAATGCCTGACTTTTGTTCTTTGTCCATTCTTGTTTGTGTGTAGTTTGGATATCTCCCTATTCTCTTTAGTGTTGACATTAAAAGTCTGTTTTTAATCTCCTTTATCTTCTTGCTGTTTACACATGCTACCCATGACAACAAGAGTATTTTTGGCTGTAAGTGTTAAATTATTACCAGTTTATTGTGTATTTTCTGTGCTGGCTTTGGGAGAATATTTCTATGGAATGGATATGTGTTCACCGATTCAGCTGAAAGGATAATCAAAGTGTCCAACATATTTTAAAAATGAGCACACAAAGGATGTGAAAGCATATAATTTTGAGAATGGCAAGGGTTTCAATTCTGTGGAAATCAGTGGAGCTTTCTGTGGAGTTGTGTGTGTGTGTGTGTGTGTGTGATATGCTTATTACTTCCTGCTCATTTGCTGTAATAGAGCATCGCCATCACAGGGCGATAGGCTGTGTAAATGGTCACATTCTGAATGATCTGTTTCAAACCACAACAGGAACACCAAATGATTTGGTACTAAGCTAGCTGAAACATTAAACAGACAAGACATTCCAGACAGTACCGAAGAGGAAGGAGAGAACAGACACCAACATGGATTAAAAAGGTGTTTCAAAACCACCTTTACAAACATTTCCCATGGATCTGTATAGTTAACTGTAGAAACGAAACAGGTTCTAAATAAGGATGCACCAATATGAATTTTGGCCGATACTGATAATTCTTTATATTTGAAAGCCGATATATTGGTTGAAAAATCTAAATCCACATTTTTATATAGTTTTTGAGAGCCTGATTACAAAAACAAAAGTCTCACCATTAAAAGCCATCTCCCAAACACACAATTATAATGTTCTCATAATTTTATGTAGTCTATATGACAGACTTGCGCTACACATGATGCACTTTTTGAAGTGATTCCAATCATATTTCAAGAAATTCAAACCCATCATGGTGAACAGTGCATATCTGAAGTGTTTTAGCTGAAGGAAAAAATACATTATTTATTGGCTTTAATATATCGGCCAATTTTCTTATCGGGCCGATAACGATAACATTAAAACTTAACATATGGGCCGATACCGATATGATGGCCAATAAATCGTGCGTCCCTAGTTCTAAATGTCATTCTCAAATTTCTATATACATTTACATCCTTCCTATATCTGTTTTACTGTATCTAAGTGAAGTAATGAGGATCCATGCATGGTTTAACCTGTGGTTACCATGGTCTTATTATAAATACCCTGGTTAAACTATGGATACTATGCAAAAACTATTGTAATTTTAATAAGGGTAAGAACAAAGCAGAATCCTGAACTTTTAAGCCTCTTTCCTCTTGTGTAATAGTCTAATGAACTGATGAAATCACTGGCTCTGTTTGCCTTCTGAAATTCCAAGCTGTGACTGAACTTCAATAATTAAGATACTGATGAAGGAAAGACAATATTTGTTAGGGAGTTCCAACTCCGTCTACCTGCTGTGAGAATAATTAATTTTTCCAGCCCAATATAAATTGTGTTAATTAACATCGCAACTCAAAACCAATGCATATTAATGCATCTACAAATCTGGATAAATTATGCAAATACCACAGCAATTTCATTATTATATACATTCATTTTAATGACCCGTTCCTCTAATCAGTGCTTTCGAGTTTCAGATCAGGGTATCTGGATAGTCTGGGTCACTGCCATCATGTGGCACGTCAACTTTTCATTTATTATTCAGAAAGGACAGCGTGTAGGTCACCACAGTGTACGCGTAATTAACGAAATATACAGGGTTACTTGCTTACTATTGGTCAAAATGTATCCATCTAACCATTACATTTCTCTTTACACATAACATTTTATACAGTGCATGGTAACCCATACTCGGAATTTGTCTTCTGCATTTCCCATCCAAGTAAATGCACACACATTAGGAGCAGTGAGTAGTGAACACACACACACACACACACACACACACACACACACACACACACACACACACACACACACACACACACACACACACACACACACACACACACACACAGAGCAATTGGGAGTCATTCACTGCAGTGCCCGAGGAGCGATTGGGGGTTAGGTGTCTTGCTCAAGGAAACCTCAGTCATTTCCTGCCGGTATTGAGAATCAAACCCGCAACCTTCAGGCTACCAGTCTAACTCCAGCAATAATGAAATTGCTGTGGTATTTGCATAATTTATCCAAATTTCTAAATATTAGGCTACGACTGCCACCAAATATACTGCCCCCTTGTGATAAGGATAAACATTTGTACAAATGGCCTTCCTCACATACCAGCGCTCATGGAAGTATGATCATTATATATCTCTGACATTTGGTTAAAACTTTTCCTTTCCAACGTTGTCTTCCATGAGCAATTTACACATATTCAGTACATCTAAAAATGATTCGCAATGGCCTGTCTATTGTGCATTAGCATTAATCAAATAGCAATAGGAAAAAAGAGAACCAGGGAGAAATATTTAAAAAGACACTTTTAATCTGCAAGGAGGCATTTAATGGATCAAAAGTGACAGTAAAGACACTGATAATCTCACAAAATATCAATTTCAAATAAATGCTGTTCTTGTTTACTTTCTAGTCATCAAAAAATCCTGAAAGAAATCTTTACCACATGGTTTACAGAAACTATTTTCAACAGTGATAGTTAAAGAACTATAATAATAAATAGTAATACATTTGAAAAAAAATAATGTTTTGAAAGTCCTTTATGCTCACCAATGCTGCATTTAATCAAAAATACAGTAAAAACAGCAATATTGTGAGATGTCACTGCAATTTCAAAGAACAGATTTTTTTTATTGTAATATACACTCACCTAAAGGATTATTAGGAACACCATACTAATACTGTGTTTGACCCCCTTTCGCCTTCAGAACTGCCTTAATTCTACGTGGCATTGATTCAACAAGGTGCTGAAAGCATTCTTTAGAAATGTTGGACCATATTGATAGGATAGCATCTTGCAGTTGATGGAGATTTGTGGGATACACATCCAGGGCACGAAGCTCCCGTTCCACCACATCCCAAAGATGCTCTATTGGGTTGAGATCTGGTGACTGTGGGGGCCATTTTAGTACAGTGAACTCATTGTCATGTTCAAGAAACCAATTTGAAATGATTCGAGCTTTGTGACATGGTGCATTATCCTGCTGGAAGTAGCCATCAGAGAATGGGTACATGATGGTCATAAAGGGATGGACATGGTCAGAGACAATGCTCAGGTAGGCCATGGCATTTAAACGATGCCCAATTGACACTAAGGGGCCTAAAGTGTGCCAAGAAAACATCCCCCACACCATTACACCACCACCACCACCAGCCTGCACAGTGGGAACAAGGCATGATGGATCCATGTTCTCATTCTGTTTACGCCAAATTCTGACTCTACCATCTGAATGTCTCAACAGAAATCGAGACTCATCAGACCAGGCAACATTTTTCCAGTCTTCAACTGTCCAATTTTGGTGAGCTCGTGCAAATTGTAGCCTCTTTTTCCTATTTGTAGTGGAGATGAGTGGCACTCGGTGGGGTCTTCTGCTGTTGTAGCCCATCCGCCTCAAGGTTGTGCGTGTTGTGGCTTCACAAATGCTTTGCTGCATATCTTGGTTGTAACGAGTGGTTATTTCAGTCAAAGTTGCTCTTCTATCAGCTTGAATCAGTCGGCCCATTCTCCTCTGACCTCTAGCATCAACAAGGCATTTTTGCCCACAGGACTGCCGCATACTGGATGTTTTTCCCTTTTCACACCATTCTTTGTAAACCCTAGAAATGGTTGTGCGTGAAAATCCCAGTAACTGAGCAGATTGTGAAATACTCAGACCGGCCCGTCTGGCACCAACAACCATGCCACGCTCAAAATTGCTTAAATCCCCTTTCTTTCCCATTCTGACATTCAGTTTGGAGTTCAGGAGATTGCCTTGACCAGGACCACACCCCTAAATGCACTGAAGCAACTGCCATGTGATTGGTTGATTAGATAATTGCATTAATGAGAAATTGAACAGGTGTTCCTAATAATCCTTTAGGTGAGTGTATATATAAATGTAATTTATTCCTGTGATCATAGCTGAATTTTCAGCATCATTACTCCAGTCTTCAGAGTCACATGATTAGGGCTGCAACGATTAATCGATTAACCGGATAAAAAGGCAATGTTTTTTTATTTATTGACAAAACACACTATTCCACAATGCTGTCCTTCAAACAAACGTGTCAGCTGTGTGCTATGAACACATACATAGTGAATATATCTACCATTACAAAAAAATTAACCATGGTTTTACAATGAACAAAACAAACAATAATAATATTAATAAATAAATAACAGGGTTATTGTAGTTATTCAATGGTAACCACAAATTAACCATAGTTTTTCTTCAAATCCATTGTTTATATGGTGTTTGTGTGATTATACAAATGGTAATCAATACGGCAAAAGCATGGTTTTATTAGAATAAAAACATGGTTTTACGATCTAATAGAACCATGGTATATTTACGTAAGTGTATGTCTGTGCTATAGCTTATGCGCAAAAAAAGTTACTGAGCAAAAGGAGTTTAAATCCCTACATTAAAATTATATTAAAGAAAAACAAAAACACAAATTCAGTGTTACCAGATTAGAGGAATGTTCTGCAGGAACACACACACACACACACACACACACACACACACACACACACACACACACACACACCTGTCAAAGCGCATGACCGGGTTAAACGCTAATGCATTCGCTCGAAGCTTAAAATAAACAGTCCTCATGTTTTGGGCGCTTGGATCCTGAACCTTTCCTGCATCAGCTCACTCTGTTTCCACTCCACTGTTCCTAGATGCACATTTTGTCCATAAATGCATTATTCAGTTCTGTCATTTGACGTAACTGTGGGAAGCTTTGTGAGCTAATCGATAATGAGAATTGTTATCGATGATTTTCATTATCGATTATATCGACTAGTTGTTGCAGCCCTACACATGATCCTTCAGAAATCAATTATAATATGATGAATTTGCTGCTCAAGAAACATTATATTTATTATTGTGCTGCATAATACTTGTGATAATTTTTTTTCAGGATTATTTGATGAATACAGTTGAAAACTGTTCTTGCAATAATATTTCACAATATTAATTATTTTACCATATTTACCATTTTTGATTAAATAAATGCAGCCTTGGTGAGCATAAGAGACTTCTTTAAAAATATATTTTCTATTATACATCTTAGAATGATATCTTTCTATCTAATAATAAGCAGTAATTTATGTAGTGTTGTTAAACCTTTGATTACTTTCATTCTGCTATTAGATACCTAAAGCACTGTTTAGTTGATTTGTATCTTGGTTATATTGTTGTTATTTCTTCTTTTGCTTGTAATTTCTGTCTCTGTACTTAACAGTATCACTGATATCAGCAACTGATATTTTGATATGACAACTCTAGTTCAGATGATCTGTCACTGTCTCACATACACGCACGCTACATAAGTCCTTAAAATTGCTGGGTTAGAGAGGTCAATTCACAACTTAGAGCATTTCACTCTTCACTGGAGAGGGAGACGGCAAGACAGATGGGAGAGAGAGAGAAATGCAAGCTTGGGAAAGAGGAGGGAGGCCAAAAAAGAGAGGGGAGGGGAATTTGTGGGAATGAAATATCGAGACATGGATGGAAGGACAAAGATGGCTGTGCATCGTCCTTGCCAAGGACAAACTCATTTCACCCATTATCATCAGAGGGGAGACGGCCGACACTCGCCATCATGGCTAAAAATTACCTCCGCTGGGACACGCCGCCACCTCGTCGCTCGCAACACCACAGCGAGAGAGAGAGAGAGAAGTGAAAATAATAGAAAGGGATGGAGAGGAATGGAAAAAAGAACAAAGCTGGGGATCATGGGAGTGGAAAGAGGCTGTTTTGAGATGTTGCCATATTGCACTACTGGAACAGAGCAGACATGCTCTTTATCATTTCTGACTGAGTGGGTTCACACACACTGATCTGTGCTTTCACATCCGCTGAGCTTCTAAATGGGGCATGGAAGAAGTGAAAAAGCGGACACGCAAACACGCTCCCATCGAATGGTTAATCTTTGATGTGTCCTGTCATTTGACGTTATCACAGATGTACACTTGACAGACCGTTACGTCACAGAGAGCTCAGGTTCTCGTGGTTTTGACACTCACGTCTGCGTGTGTGTGTGTGTGTGTGTGTGTGTGTGTGTGTGTGTGTGCGCATCGCCTGAGGCCTTGTTCTTGGTTCACTAGACGCTCAGTGAGGAAGCAAATTCACAAATTCACATCTGTGCCCGTGGTTATGACCACGTAAGGCTGTCACGTCCCGAAGGTAAGATCTGCCTGCAAACATTAACCAGTTAAAGCCCCGTCTTAAAATCTATGGCATTTTGTTGACATCCAGGCTCAGCTCATTGTGAGAAACTGCCTGTTCTTTTCTCACATCTCATTTCACTTTAAAGTTTGAAGTATAGGAATCTTTTCATTTTGTGAAAATTTTGATTGTTGCTTGGAGCAAAGAATAATGAGCACAGGAAGGGGATGCTATTGCTGTCGCTTCTCTCCAAAGTTGCAGTGCTACAGTTGAAGCTTTTAAAACCAACTAGGTTGGTTTTTGCTCACATTCTTAAAAGTGTTGTTAAAGGACATTTCAGAATGAGACCTACACCTATAAAACATTACAATTTAATAAGGAAAACACAATGGTTTTGCACAGTAACCACTACACTGACAGGTAAAATGTGTAGGTACAGTAAACACTATGCATATATCAAAACACAAGGCAATAAGCACTGTATGTTTGGTGAAAATTATATGTTTGGAGGAATATTTAGCTACAAGGTGTTATGGTGACATATTTCAGGCAAAAAAAAAAAGTGCTAATGAATTGACAAGTCAGTTCTGATGTGTGTCTTAAAGGGCTAACATAAGCATTAAAAGGATCATATCACTGTACCTTTCCGGACACTTTCATCCCGGATCTTTTGTTGAAACTAAACATCAAATAACCCTTGTGTTATGTTGCGGGTCAATTTGACCTGTTTCGATTTTTGAGTTGACTAAAATGCCAGTCCTTGACATTTTGTGAATTTTTCCTCATTTAGGGTCATGAACATGCAGTCTTTCAACATGCTGATGTCTTTTGACATATATTACACACACAAAAGTTATTTGGACAATTTGACCTGTTCTAAGGCAGTACCAACACGGTCTCACTCCTATTCGTCACATATTGACGCTTGGTCAGGACCCCTCAGCGTCACTTTTTAACACACAGGGTACCCCTTTAGCGTTGTTTTTTGATGCGCAGGGTCATATACAGACACGTTGGGCATGGTTATCATCATGATGAAACTATATATTGGGTTATGATTTTGCCATTATGACATGGAGTGTGATTCTCAATTTAAATCAGCCAGCATAATTTTATTTACATTTATTTTCTTTTTGTATTTACGCTATTCAGACACGTTTGAACACGTAACCCAACCCCATCCCTAAACCTACCCATTTGTGTATTATATGATAAAACACAGGATATAACAGGCAGATACGACTGCAGCCACAATTTATTCAAAAACAAATATTCCAAGTGTTCAGAGACCAAACGACTGATTTGTGTGAAGAAAATCCCCAAAAGCTATCAGCGTCTCCATCCGCTGAAGATCCTGCACACATTTCAAAAATTGCCACCCGAAGAAACATTACGTCAGCTTTGATAGTGAAATTGCACTGGCTGTCGTATGTCTCATGACCAATTGTGTCATTACGTCAGCTTTGATTGTAAAATGACATTGGCTCTCGTGTGTCTTGTGACCAATTGCATCCTTACGTCAGCTTTGATTGTAAAATGTCATCGGCTCTCGTGTGTCTCGTGACCAATTGCGTCATTACATCAGCTTTGATTGTAAAATGTCATTGGCACACACACACACACACACACACACACACACACACACACACACACACACACACACACACACACACACACACACATTACAAAACGTGTTGAACAAAAATCTAAACTAAATATCTGAAGTTCTGTGCCAAATTTTAGGCTGATATCTCAAAAAAAGAACTTTCAGTAAGATATTTTTGGGCACAGTACCAAAGTTTTCCACTAGATGACATCCAGGCTCCACTGGTGACCATGTAAGGACTCTTCGATATATGGTTTGAATGATCTGAACCATATATTTCCATAATATTTATGAGGTAGATATTTTATTTGGGTAGTAATGTTAATATTTGATTTAAATTCAATCTCTAAAACCCACATAAAAACATACAGAAAGAACCAGTACGCACGTCATAGTTTGGCAATTTCTTTTGAAAATCAGTCACCAGATATGAAAACTAGAGTCTGAAAGCTTTCAAAAGATATATAGTTTGTCAAGATTACTTTAGCTTTAGACTAAGATATTATATTTCTAAATGTATAAATCGCAAACGGCCCACGGGTGTGGGAGAGGGGTAGTCTTAAAAATAGTGGTTTTATACATCATAAATTCAGAAAGGTATTCTTTGTAATGTGTGGAAAGTACTGATATTTAAATTTAATTAGTTGTATCTTCTTGTATGCTTTTTTTCATAGTGTGATTGGGGAATCATATATTGAATCCAATTAGGGTCAATATGACCCGGACCATAAGGGCTGTACCAGAAATTGAACAGTGCATGAGGGATAAATGAACACACTGACATCTCATTACATTTCAGCACAGATTGTTCTGTACAAGAACATGCTCCCTCCCAAACCCTTCACAGAAAACACAACTAATTTTGAATGATCATCAGATGCTTTAGATGCTTTATGGGTTTAGATGGTGTTGTTACAGTATCTACTAGCAGTGAGTAACAACCTGGTTTATTATATATGGACAGAGAGAAGATGGAAATGGTCATAACCTAAATTATGAATGTTTTAGAAATAAAATACCCTTGATTGACATTATAATTGGACTATTTAAGATTATTTAAGGCCTTTAATTTACCTCTAACACAGGAAGAGCTCAGCTTGTCTGATCCTCTCTGTATCTGGGTCATCTTTGACTGACTTGCGTAATGATAGGTGTAATTTCAACCTAACTCTAAATCCTGTCATATGGCTGACCTTAAGAAAGGGGTGAATATGGGGTTCATGGTTACTGTATTGGTTACGGTTAGATGGGGCGGCAGAGAGGAGATAGAACTGACCTACAGTATATGAAGAGGCGGGAAGAGAAGAAAGGAGCAGAAAGCAGAAAAGACACAAGAGACGAGGCGAGGAGACAAGATGAAATGAAAAGAAACGAGAAGAGAAGAGAGATAAACTACACAAGAACAGAAGAAACTAGGGCCCTGTTTACACCTGGTATTAAGATTTTGGTTGAGCGGATCACAAGTAGATGAGGGAGACGATGAGTTTACACCTGGTGTTTTAATCCATCTCTGTTGTCCACTTTCAACCACTTCTGTCCTGATTTCTTAGAGGAAGAGTCATGATCCCTTTATACAGTATGATGAACATGTTGAATTTAGGCTTTTATTCACTTTTACACATTCATCAGCGAACATAAACAGAAGCTCAACCGAACCTGCGTAAAGTGAGAATGAACCTCATTGGTTCTTGCTGAAGCTCAAACGTGCTGCGTAACACGAGAATGAACCTCATTGGTTCTCGCTGAACCTCAAACGTGCTGCGTAACACGAGAATGAACCTCATTGGTTCTCGCTGAACCTCAAACGTGCTGCGTAACACGAGAATGAACCTCATTGGTTCTCGCTGAACCTCAAACGTGCTGCGTAACACGAGAATGAACCTCATTGGTTCTCGCTGAAGCTCAAATGTGATGCGTAACACGAGAATGAACCTCATTGGTTCTCGCTGAAGCTCAAACGTGCTGCGTAACACGAGAATGAACCTCATTGGTTCTCGCTGAACCTCAAACGTGCTGCGTAACACGAGAATGAACCTCATTGGTTCTCGCTGAACCTCAAACGTGCTGCGTAACACGAGAATGAACCACATTGGTTCTCGCTGAACCTCAAACGTGCTGCGTAACACGAGAATGAACCTCATTGGTTCTCGCTGAAGCTCAAACGTGATGCGTAACACGAGAATGAACCACATTGGTTCTCGCTGAACCTCAAACGTGCTGCGTAACACGAGAATGAACCTCATTGGTTCTCGCTGAAGCTCAAACGTGATGCGTAACACGAGAATGAACCTCATTGGTTCTCGCTGAAGCTCAAACGTGATGCGTAACACGAGAATGAACCTCACTGGTTCTCGCTGAAGCTCAAACGTGCTGCGTAACACGAGAATGAACCTCACTGGTTCTCGCTGAAGCTCAAATGTGATGCGTAACACGAGAATGAACCTCATTGGTTCTCGCTGAAGCTCAAACGTGATGCGTAACACGAGAATGAACCTCATTGGTTCTCGCTGAAGCTCAAACGTGCTGCGTAACACGAGAATGAACCTCATTGGTTCTCGCTGAAGCTCAAACGTGATGCGTAACACGAGAATGAACCTCATTGGTTCTCGCTGAAGCGCTTTTTCAGATCTTTCGATCTAATGGATAAAATAAGCTTGCACAATTTACATATGAACACTACTTGAGATGATGGAAAAACATACGGAAAGCATCAGCTTTCATATCTGCTCTGAGAGCCGCAAGATCACAGTGTTAGAACGCTCACAACGTGTTAGAAATCAGAAATTGTGAGAGAACATTGTGCTTGGTACATTTTCCGTCTTCAAACCAAACTTGGGCATTTAGCCGACAAATTTTAAATCCCGTCAGGTCTGGCTAGTACTCTTCCCATAGTGTTTACGTATTAGGTCAGTAGGTGGGGAGTAAATTTTTGCGGCTGTTCGAACACATGCACGTATACATTACAAAAGCAATTTGGTTGAATGCGTTTTCGACTACCTCTGGAAGTGGTCCTCCTTAATGTCGTCCACTTGTGATTGGATCAACAAAAACACATCTTATTATCAGGTGTAAACAGGGCCAAGGAGATGAGAAAAGACAAGACGAGAAGAGGCGAGGCGTGAAGAGAGATAAGAAAACATAAGGGACGAGGGAAGGAGGCGAGAATAAGAGAGACAAGATGAGAAGAAGAGATGAGTGGAGATGAGAAGGAGGAGAAACATGAGGAGACAAAACAAGATTAGAGGAAACAAGATGAGTCGAAGATAACAGAAGAGACAAAAAGACAGAAGGAGACAAAATTAAAGGAGATCAAATGAGAGGAAAGGATAAGATGAGCCTTTTAGTGACAGTGAGAACCAAATACACACAAAACACACAACAAAAACAAAAACACAGCTTCTTTACTTTCTTAGCTATTGTCCACAATTGCTCACTTGCAAACAAAAAAAAAAAAAAAAAAAAAAAAAAAACCCACTTGATTTAATTACAGACTGAAGCTTAATTATGCATTTTAGTTTCCACGGTAACCTGACATGGCCTCCTAACTAACCCCAGCCTGTCGCTGACCCCTGCCTCTCACCCAAACCATCATCATCAATTACAACACAAGACACACACACACTATTATCAAATCAAATTTAAAGGGATAGTTCACCCTAAATTTTAAGTTCTGTCATTATCATGTTGTTCCAAACCCGTCATCTTCTGAACAACTTCTGAAGATCTTTTTGATGAAATCTGAGAGCTTTCTGTCCCTCCATTGACAGCTACACAAATACCACTTTGATGCGTCAAAAAGCGAGAGATCGCAAAACTAATCCATATGAATGGAGCGGTTTTGTCCACATTCTCTGAAGGGACTCAATTGCTTTATACAGTATGATGAACATTTAGGCTTTTATTTACTTTTACACATTGATCAGCAAACATAAACAGAAGCTCAACCGAACCTGCTTGACACACGAGAACAAACCTCATCGGTTCTCGCTGAAGCTCAAAGTGCTGCGTAACACGAGAATGAACCTCATTGGTTCTCGCTGAAGCTCAAACGTGCTGCGTAACACGAGAATGAACCTCACTGGTTCTCGCTGAAGCTCAAACGTGATGCGTAACAAGAGAATGAACCTCATTGGTTCTCGCTGAAGCTCAAACGTGCTGCGTAACACGAGAATGAACCTCATTGGTTCTCGCTGAAGCTCAAACGTGATGCGTAACACGAGAATGAACCTCATTGGTTCTCGCTGAAGCTCAAACGTGCTGCGTAACACGAGAATGAACCTCATTGGTTCTCGCTGAACCTCAAACGTGCTGCGTAACACGAGAATGAACCTCACTGGTTCTCGCTGAACCTCAAACGTGCTGCGTAACACGAGAATGAACCTCACTGGTTCTCGCTGAAGCTCAAACGTGCTGCGTAACACGAGAATGAACCTCACTGGTTCTCGCTGAACCTCAAACGTGCTGCGTAACACGAGAATGAACCTCACTGGTTCTCGCTGAACCTCAAACGTGCTGCGTAACACGAGAATGAACCTCACTGGTTCTCGCTGAACCTCAAACGTGCTGCGTAACACGAGAATGAACCTCACTGGTTCTCACACGTCAAGTAAACCTGCTTGAGCTTCTGCTTACCACAAGTGATGTGTGCGTTGATGAATGTTTATATGTGAAAAAATGTCAATCTGTTCGTCATATAAAGCGATCGAGTCTCTTCAGAAAATTTTGACTAAACTGCTCAATTCTTATGGATTAGTTTCCCTTTATGAACTTTTCAAAGTGGTAGTTGAGTAGCTGTCAATACAGGGATCCTAACCCTTTAATAAGAGAAGAACATTTCTGGGAGTGTTTTATCCTAGAGGATTATTTTCTGATCCACACACACACACACACACACACACACACACACACACACACACACACACACACACACACACACACCAGGCTGCTCCAGAGGGACTGACTATGCAATTAGCATTCTGTCTGCTAAATGACAACTAATAATCTAAATTTGAATGAATACCAAATGAATTTTGCTCACACTGTTTTAATGGAGGCAATATTCCTCCTCTGATCTTGTCCAGCAGAGATCAATGCACAAGAGTTAATTGCTGTATATCCCAATAGAACTGTGGTCTAGTGATTTTTTTTGCCAAAAACAAAACAATCAGATTGGGAGGATAGAGACAAGGGAAAAGAGCTTGAAAGGTATATTAAGTGTTTACATTTATGATTTTATCCTTAATGATGCTGACAAGGTCATGTATGTTAACACCTTAAACTGAAAATCTATCAGGGAAAGGTCATGAGGAGTTTAACCAAAACCACCAACATTGACCTGTTACTCTGATTTCCCTTCACACGAAATCACTAATTCAATGTATTTTCACATATACACCATTGTCCAAAAGTTTGGGTTTGGTTTTTCATGTTTTTGAAAGAAGTCTCTTCTGCTCACCAAGGCTGTATTTATTTGATCAAAAATACAGTAAAACAGTATATATTGTGAAATAATATTTTATTTAAAATAAGTTATGTTAATATATTTTAGTGTGTAATTTATTCCTGAATTTTCAGCATCATTCCTCCAGTCTTCAGAGTCACACGATCCTTCAGAAATCATTCTGATATGAGAATTTGCTGCGCACGAAACATTTCTTTTTATATGTTGAAAACAGTTGTGTAAAATGTAAAACAGTTTCTGCATCCCAATTCGCATGATAGCCGTCCTAAATTAATTAATTAGAATTCGTGCATCCTAAAACGTAGTATGTTGAAATGAGTATTCTTAAGATACCCGGATGGTCTACTTTTTCCGGTTAGAATCTGAAGTGATCCGTGCGCTCTCTAACGGCTGATATTGCCCACAACCCATTGCGCGTTGGATGAGAATTCGATTTGTAAAACGTAACTATAGTAACTATAAACACGAATAAAAAGTGTTTAAAAATTACAAACATAGTGAATGTACGTGAACAACAATTAAGAAGAGATGTTAAATAAAAGTGTTTGAGTGGTTAATAATCTGTATCTAACCTAACGAAAACATTTATTCAATGCATTAGCGTAGCCAGAAAAGAGACTCTGGGTATGCATCAGAAAAACTGGGTGTACCACATTTTTTGTCAGATTGTCAAACCCCATATATATGTGACTCATATATACATGGGGTTGTGACCCGTGCTGGCAAAATGTTTTGAAATGCCCACAGGCTAATTTTGAGCTACAGGCAAAACGTGAAAAATATCCATTTTGGTCGATTTTACTGTCCACACAAAAATGAGTTCATTAAGCCCTCATCTAGTGATCCCAAACCTCCAAAAAGCATAACTAAAGGTATCTTCATTTGTACGTTTTCTGAGAGGATTGCCTTTACTTTGTCCATGAAAAATGCTGTTTTCTCTGCTCGCTTCTCGATGACTTGCGTTGCGCTTCCCCTCAGCACAAGTTTGGTATCACTTTAAAGCGCAGCATTCCAACTTTGTAAATATTCGTAGCCAATTCTCGATCACCCGTGGCTACGCCATTGATTCAATGTTATCTACATTATATTACATCTGCAACACCATTGTGAACTTTTGCAATCATATGTTTGGTCATTAACTCTTAAATGCATAAATTTGCAAATCGCAAACACATGAGGAGAGACTCCACATGAAAGGCCCTCGACTGGCAGATCAACATCCTACTACATTTTTCTCCGAAACACTTGGAAATGAAATGAAATTGAACGTGGAGGATTTTAACTGTGACAAGATGATTGACAGGGCGGTTTAAACAGTGACAGGACGCATGTAACTATGCGCCAGAGCTGTCCATTAAAGACACAATGACGAAGTAGTATCTCCCAAAGCTTGCCTACTCTTCTGCTACACACTCGAAAATACTTTTAGGGCATGGTATAAGTAGGCGAATTGGGATGAAGCAATTGATATTTTTTCTTTGCTGAACAGAAAGTTCAAAAGAAATATAAAGTAGAAATGAAAAAGAAGTCTTTATGTAACATTACTGTCCCTTTTGTTCAATTTAAAGGATTAGTTCACTTAAAAATTTAAATTTACATTTACTCACCCACCCCTATTTCATCCAAGACGTTCATGTCTTTTTTTCTCGTTCAGATTCGGGATCGTTCAGAGCCCTTTGAAACTGCATTGATTTTCAACCATTGGTTACCATTGAAGACCATTGTGTGGAGAAAAATCCTGAATTTTTTTCCTCAAAAAATCTTTAAATTTTCGACTGAAGAAAGAAAGACATCTTGGATGACATGGGGGTGAGTAAATTATCAAGAAATTTTCATTTTAAAGTGAACTACTTCTTTAATGCCTTGCAGTTTTCTTGCATTTATGATCAGGTTTTAGTTGAACATATTAACACACTGATTAAGTGTTTCACTGCAACAACTTCTCAAGTTCACACTTACAAATAATTAGAGTATGTGTATTTGGCGTTCTGTCCGGGGGAGGGCTGCAAAGCTCTGAATGTGGCCTGAACCCAGAGTACTTCCCCCATATCCCTGGCTGGGATAGGAACTAGCTGAGAGTGAGGAGTCGGGTGTGGCGGAGGGATGCAGAAAAGACTGTCAAGGAACCGCAGAGAAACTGCTATACAGGTGCTGGTCATATAATTAGAATATCATCAAAAAGTTGATTTATTTCACTAATTCCATTCAAAAAGTGAAACTTGTATATTATATTCATTCATTACACACAGACTGATATATTTCAAATGTTTATTTCTTTTAATTTTGATGATTATAACTGACAACTAAGGAAAATCACAAATTCAGTATCTCAGAAAATTAGAATATTACTTAAGACCAATACAAAGAAAGGATTTTTAGAAATCTTGGCCAACTGAAAAGTATGAGCATGAAAAGTATGAGCATGTACAGCACTCAACGCTTAGCTGGGGCTCCTTTAGCCTGAATTACTGCAGCAATGCGGCGTGGCATGGAGTCCATCAGTCTGTGGCACTGCTCAGGTGTTAGGAGAGCCCAGGTCGCTCTGATAGTGGCCTTCAGCTCTTCTGCATTGTTGGCTCTGGTATAATCGCATCTTCCTCTTCACAATACTGCATAGATTTTCTATGGGGTTAAGGTCAGGCGAGTTTGCTGGCCAATTAAGAACAGGGATACCATGGTCCTTAAACCAGGTACTGGTTGCTTTGGCACTGTGTGCAGGTGCCAAGTCCTGTTGGAAAATGAAATCTCCATAAAGTTGGTCAGCAGCAGGAAGCATGAAGTGCTCTAAAACTTCCTCGTATACGGCTGCGTTGACCTTGGACCTCAGAAAACACAGTGGACCAACACCAGCAGATGACATGGCACCCCAAACCATCACTGACTGTGGAAACTTTACACTGGACCTCAAGCAACGTGGATTGTGTGCCTCTCCTCTCCTGTCTTTAGCCCAGGTGAGACGCTTCTGCCGCTGTCTGTTGTTCAAGAGTGGCTTGACTCAAGGACTGCGACAGCTGAAACCCATGTCTTGCATACGTCTGTGCGTAGTGGTTCTTGAAGCACTGACTCCAGCTACAGTCCACTCTTTGTGAATCTCCCTCACATTTTTGAATGGGTTTTGTTTCACAATCCTCTCCAGGGTGCGGTTATCCCTATTGCTTGTACACTGTTTTCTACCACATCTTTTCCTTCCCTTCGTCTCTCTATTAATGTGCTTGGACACAGAGCTCTGTGAACAGCCAGCCTCTTTTGCAATGACCTTCTGTGTCTTGCCCTCCTTGTGCAAGGTGTCGTCAAAGGTCGTCTTTTGGACAACTGTCAGGTCAGCAGTCTTCCCCATGATTGTGTAGCCTACAGAACTAGACTGAGAGCCCATTTAAAGGCCTTTGCAGGTGTTTTGAGTTCATCAGCTGATTAGAGTGTAACGCCAGGTGTCTTCAATATTCAACCTTTTCACAATATTCTAATTTTCTGAGATACTGAATTTGGGATTTTCCTTAGTTGTCAGTTATAATCATCAAAATTAAAATAAATAAACATTTGAAATATATCAGTCTGTGTGTAATGAATGAATATAATATACAAGTTTCACTTTTTGAATGGAATTAGTGAAATAAATCAACTTTTTGATGATTATATGACCAGCACCTGTATATAGTATATCAAACAGATCAGGTAGATCATTTGAACGTGCTCCCACTGAACCTTTATAATAAACCATCATATAGAAACATTAGGCAGTTCAATAAAGCTAAATCTGAATCTTTAGTGTTGTAGAATTCCTATTCATTTGTGACTGATGGATACATTTCCAATTTCCAATCTATGCAGTGCAAAAATGTACACTGACAAGTTTCAACAAAACATCTCTTAGTATTTTAATTCAGCCTTTCCAAAACAAGATCAGGTGGAGGTGAAATTAGTTTTTTTTATATTATATTTAAAAGGACCAGAAATATATTTTTCATACATGCAACCAATGCGGTTCTCATGAAATCCATTCCTCTGCATTTTCACCAACAAAATGGAGTCATTACAGCTTGTCTGATGGGAGGATATATGGCTGATTACTGATAATGGCAGTGAAAGCAGCTGTGTGGATATATGACACCGTGGGCAGTAGCTCTGCAGAGCTGTTATGACTATATTACTTTAGACTGGATTTATAAATTCCCAATTTAATTTGAATATCAATTTATTTTCAAACCTCTTTAACTTAATTATGATTATTAATTAAATTGTTCAAACATTAATAATAGGTTAGTTCAATTACTCACCCTCATGTCAAAACCCATAAGATTGCTCACCCAAACCCATAAGACTTTTGTTCATCTTCCAAACAAATGAAGATATTTTAATGAAACCTGAGAGACTTCTGTCCCTGAAAGTCCATGCATCTACTTTGATGTTTCACGAAGACATTGTATTATATGATGAACAGATTTAATTTAGGCTTTTATTCATATATAAACATTGATTAACACACATAAATAGAGCACATCAAATATGGTAAACAAAAGCTCAAATGCACTTGCATGACACGAGAAACAGTGGTTTCACAAGCACATCTGAGCTTCACTGGAAGTAACTGAAGACAGGATTCTTATTTCTCGGTGAACTAACCCCTTAATAGTAAACAACTTTCATCGATCAGATTTTTCAGTAAATACTGTGTAGAAGACGTCTTCACATTTCATTTGCTGCCAATTAAATGTATGTTATGTATATGACAGCATCATATATCAGCAGTAGTCAAGCATTACAAAATACAGATTCTGCTTAAAAAATGAAAAGCTCCAAAAAGTCAACATGCCAGTTTCTACAATTTTCTGCAGTAAATGCAGTATGCACAGTGTTCTATGCAAAGCGTGCTGGGGAATCCATTGCCCAATTTTCACATTAAAGACAATTTCATTAAGTTGCCACAAATTTTTTGTTTAAATTACACACGTTATGATCAACATTATTATGTCAACAGAACTCAACAGATCAAAATAATATTTACAACATAAATATTTTATGTTTAATTAAATCAATAAATTAATTTTTTCAACCATGCATTTAAGTTGGGGTAATAGGACCCCTAAATGACTTTTTAGAGCGAGTCTTTCTCACGTTCTCTCTCTCTACTTCACCGTAGCGTTGGCACTCAGCGCTGGCATTCGAATCTCTGCGCCAGCTGGTGTGTGTGGGTTTTGATTCCCTGTGTGGAGCTTTTGTGTTAAAGGAACATCATGTGTGACATCAGCGCAGTAAAAGCACAGCCCTGATGAAACCTGTTCTGACTGCACCTGAGCCTGGGGGCGGAGAAGACACAGTCTGACCAGCCCAGTGCACTGATACGGAACATGTTAAGCGATTTTCTGCCATCACAAATTACGGGCTGTTGTTTCCTGGCCACAGAACCAGCGGTCATCAGACCCACTTTGCACAATTAAAAAGTTTATTTCAAGGTGCATGAGTTTTCAGTTTTATTCATTCGTATGCACTGAACAAGAATACACTAAACATGTTCCTAACAAAAGTTGTTTTAATGACCTTACTTAGATATTTGAAGTATGTTCAAAACCTGTCCAAATGTTGTCCCAAACTAAGTCATCCGAACACACAATTTTACGTTGAACAACGTTTTGCAAGTTCCCAGCATGCATTGGAGCTTGAAATAATTATGTGGTGACTATTATTAAAACTATTTTACTGGCTTAATTTATGCTGCTGTTGTCTGTTAGATGTCAGAGTTCATATTTTTAAATGCATCTCACTGAAACTTTGAGACTGAATATATTTGGTGATATGTTTAGTTTAAAGATGATGTCATGAAGTCAATAATATCTGTCTGCACATTTTTTTTTTATTATTTCTTTTGACTAAATCATGGTAAATCACGGTAATTCATACTAGAAACATGGTAAATCATGCTAGAAACATGGTAAATCATGGTAAACTATGGTAAATCATGGTAAACTATGGTAAATCATGGTAAACTATGGTAAATCATGCTAGAATGTAGTAAATCATGGTAAACTATGGTAAATGATGGTAAACTATGGTAAATCATGCTAGAATGTGGTAAATGATGGTAAACTATGGTAAATCATGGTAAATCACTAATTCATACTAGAAACATGGTAAATCATGCTAGAATGTGGTAAATCATGGTAAACTATGGTAAATCATGCTAGAATGTGGTAAATGATGGTAAACTACTATGGTAAATCATGGTAAACTATGGTAAATCATGCTAGAATGTGGTAAATGATGGTAAACTATGGTAAATGATGGTATGCTATGGTAAATGATGGTAAACGATGGTAAATCATGCTAGAATGTGGTAAATGATGGTAAACTATGGTAAATGATGGTATGCTATGGTAAATGATGGTAAACGATGGTAAATCATGCTAGAATGTGGTAAATGATGGTAAACTATGGTAAATGTTTTAAATGATGGTAAACTATGGTAAATCATGCTAGAATGTGGTAAATGATGGTAAACTATGGTAAATGATGGTAAACTATGGTAAATCATGCTAGAATCATGGTAAATCATGGTAAACTATGGTAAATCATGCTAGAATGTGGTAAATGATGGTAAACTATGGTAAATCATGCTAGAATATGGTAAATGATGGTAAACTATGGTAAATCATGCTAGAATGTGGTAAATGATGGTAAATGATGGTATGCTATGGTAAATGATGGTAAACTATGGTAAATCATGCTAGAATGTGGTAAATGATGGTAAATGATGGTAAACTATTGTAAATCATGCTAGAATGTGGTAAATGATGGTAAATGATGGTAAACTATGGTAGATCATGCTAAAATCATGGTAAACTATGGTAAATCATGCTAGAATGTGGTAAATGATGGTAAACTATGGTAAATCATGGTAAACTATGGTAAATCATGGTAAACTATGGTAAATCATGCTAGAATGTAGTAAATCATGGTAAACTATGGTAAATGATGGTAAACTATGGTAAATCATGCTAGAATGTGGTAAATGATGGTAAACTATGGTAAATCATGCTAGAATGTAGTAAATCATGGTAAACTATGGTAAATGATGGTAAACTATGGTAAATCATGCTAGAATGTGGTAAATGATGGTAAACTATGGTAAATGATGGTAAACTATGGTAAATCATGCTAGAATGTGGTAAATGATGGTAAACTATGGTAAATCATGCTAGAATCATGGTAAATCATGGTAAACTATGGTAAATCATGCTAGAATGTGGTAAATGATGGTAAACTATGGTAAATCATGCTAGAATATGGTAAATGATGGTAAACTATGGTAAATCATGCTAGAATGTGGTAAATGATGGTAAACTATGGTAAATGATGGTATGCTATGGTAAATGATGGTAAACTATGGTAAATCATGCTAGAATGTGGTAAATGATGGTAAACTATTGTAAATCATGCTAGAATGTGATAAATGATGGTAAACTATGGTAAATGATGGTAAACTATGGTAGATCATGCTAAAATCATGGTAAACTATGGTAAATCATGCTAGAATGTGGTAAATGATGGTAAACTATGGTAAATCATGGTAAACTATGGTAAATCATGGTAAACTATGGTAAATCATGCTAGAATGTAGTAAATGATGGTAAACTATGGTAAATCATGCTAGAATGTGGTAAATGATGGTAAACTATGGTAAATCATGGTAAACTATGGTAAATCATGCTAGAATGTGGTAAATGATGGTAAACTATGGTAAATCATGCTAGAATATGGTAAATGATGGTAAACTATGGTAAATCATGCTAGAATGTGGTAAATGATGGTAAATGATGGTATGCTATGGTAAATGATGGTAAACTATGGTAAATCATGCTAGAATGTGGTAAATGATGGTAAATGATGGTAAACTATTGTAAATCATGCTAGAATGTGGTAAATGATGGTAAATGATGGTAAACTATGGTAGATCATGCTAAAATCATGGTAAACTATGGTAAATCATGCTAGAATGTGGTAAATGATGGTAAACTATGGTAAATCATGGTAAACTATGGTAAATCATGGTAAACTATGGTAAATCATGCTAGAATGTAGTAAATCATGGTAAACTATGGTAAATGATGGTAAACTATGGTAAATCATGCTAGAATGTGGTAAATGATGGTAAACTATGGTAAATCATGCTAGAATGTAGTAAATCATGGTAAACTATGGTAAATGATGGTAAACTATGGTAAATCATGCTAGAATGTGGTAAATGATGGTAAACTATGATGGTAAACTATGGTAAATGCTAGAATGTGGTAAATGATGGTAAACTATGGTAAATCATGCTAGAATGTGGTAAATGATGGTAAACTATGGTAAATCATGCTAGAATCATGGTAAATCATGGTAAACTATGGTAAATCATGCTAGAATGTGGTAAATGATGGTAAACTATGGTAAATCATGCTAGAATATGGTAAATGATGGTAAACTATGGTAAATCATGCTAGAATGTGGTAAATGATGGTAAACTATGGTAAATGATGGTATGCTATGGTAAATGATGGTAAACTATGGTAAATCATGCTAGAATGTGGTAAATGATGGTAAATGATGGTAAACTATTGTAAATCAAATGCTAGAATGTGATAAATGATGGTAAACTATGGTAAATGATGGTAAACTATGGTAGATCATGCTAAAATCATGGTAAACTATGGTAAATCATGCTAGAATGTGGTAAAATGATGGTAAACTATGGTAAATCATGGTAAACTATGGTAAATCATGGTAAACTATGGTAAATCATGCTAGAATGTAGTAAATGATGGTAAACTATGGTAAATCATGCTAGAATGTGGTAAATGATGGTAAACTATGGTAAATGGTAAACTATGGTAGATCATGCTAAAATCATGGTAAACTATGGTAAATCATGCTAGAATGTGGTAAATGATGGTAAACTATGGTAAATCATGGTAAACTATGGTAAATCATGGTAAACTATGGTAAATCATGCTAGAATGTAGTAAATCATGGTAAACTATGGTAAATGATGGTAAACTATGGTAAATCATGCTAGAATGTGGTAAATGATGGTAAACTATGGTAAATCATGGTAAACTATGGTAAATGATGGTAAACTATGGTAAATCATGGTAAATCACTGTAATTCATACTAGAAACATGGTAAATCATGCTAGAATGTGGTAAATGATGGTAAACTATGGTAAATCATGCTAGAATGTGGTAAATGATGGTAAACTATGGTAAATCATGGTAAACTATGGTAAATCATGCTAGAATGTGGTAAATGATGGTAAACTATGGTAAATGATGGTATGCTATGGTAAATGATGGTAAACGATGGTAAATCATGCTAGAATGTGGCAAATGATGGTAAACTATGGTAAATCATGCTAGAATGTGGTAAATGATGGTAAACTATGGTAAATCATGCTAGAATGTGGTAAATGATGGTAAACTATGGTAAATGATGGTAAACTATGGTAAATCATGCTAGAATCATGGTAAATCATGGTAAACTATGGTAAATCATGCTAGAATGTGGTAAATGATGGTAAACTATGGTAAATCATGCTAGAATATGGTAAATGATGGTAAACTATGGTAAATCATGCTAGAATGTGGTAAATGATGGTAAACTATGGTAAATGATGGTATGCTATGGTAAATGATGGTAAACTATGGTAAATCATGCTAGAATGTGGTAAATGATGGTAAATGATGGTAAACTATTGTAAATCATGCTAGAATGTGGTAAATGATGGTAAACTATGGTAAATGATGGTAAACTATGGTAAATGATGGTAAACTATGGTAGATCATGCTAAAATCATGGTAAACTATGGTAAATCATGCTAGAATGTGGTAAATGATGGTAAACTATGGTAAATCATGCTAGAATATGGTAAATGATGGTAAACTATGGTAACTCATGCTAGAATGTGGTAAATGATGGTAAACTATGGTAAATCATGGTAAACTATGGTAAATCATGCTAGAATCATGGTAAATGATGGTAAGCTATGGTAAATGATGGTAAACTATGGTAAATCATGCTAGAATGTGGTAAATGATGGCAAACTATGGTAAATCATGGTAAACTATGGTAAATCATGCTAGAATCATGGTAAATGATGGTAAACTATGGTAAATCATGCTAGAATGTGGTAAATGATGGTAAACTATGGTAAATGATGGTAAACTGGTAAATGATGGTAAAATATGGTAAATCATGGCAAATTATGGTAAATCATGCTAGAATCATGCTAGAATGTGATAAATTATGGTAAACTATGGTAAATCATGGCAAACTATGGTAAATCATGCTAGAATCATGCTAGAATGTGATAAATGATGGTAAACTATGGTAAATTATGGTAAACTATGGTAAATCATGCTAGAATCATGCTAGAATGTGATAAATGATGGTAAACTATGGTAAATCATGCTAGAATCATGCTAGAATGTGGTAAATGATGGTAAACTATGGTAAATCATGCTAGAATGTGGTAAATCATGGTAAACTATGGTAAATCATGCTAGAATCATGGTAAATCATGGTAAACTATGGTAAATCATGCTAGAATCATGCTAGAATGTGGTAAATGATGGTAAACTATGGTAAATCATGAAATTATTCCCTTCCAGTGCCATAACAAGCATCTCGACGACATAAAACTCTCACAACGAAATGCGCATGCGCGGGCAAAGCTGCTGTGGGGTAAAACTGTGGCTCTGCGGCTCTGCAGTCAGACCCTTCTCCATGAAGTTGGCTTTGAAAATCAAACAATTAAAGAATGAGGTTTGTAGTTAAATACTAAACCGTCTTAAGATTTTAAGATTTCAGTTGTTAGTTGTAACTTACCAAGTTGACTGTAATATATTAAATTAAATTCACATTTATTTGTATAGCGCTTTTCACAATACATATTGTTTCAAAGCAGCTTTACAGAAAACGCATGCATCTACATTACAATTTAGAGTGATTTGTTATCAGAGCAGTTAGCTAACAATGTATTAAAGGATTAGCTCAGTTTTTTGAGGACAACATTCCAGGATTTCTCTTCACATAATGAGGAATAGGGTCTTATCTAGCGAAACGATCTGTCATTTCCAAAAAATAAATAATAATTAATATACTTTTTAACTGAAATTGCTCATCTTGCTCTGCGACATACTAGCGATTGTGCAATCACGTTGAAAAAGTCACACTAGACGTAGACGGAAGTAGGCCTACCGCCCCAAAGCGAACGTGCGAGGACTAATACAAAGCCTTTTACAAAATCTCCAACTTCAAAATCGTCCGACATCATTAGTTTACTTTTTTTTTTGCTAAAGGGCATTTGTATTAGTTTTCACATGTGCGCTTTGTAAACACTTCTGCCTATGTCTAGTGTGATGTTTTTGACGTGATTGCAAAATCCGTGGTGTTTTGCAGAGCAGCGCAAGATGGGCAATTTAAGTTAAAAAGTATATATTCTTATTTATTTTTTTTTTATGGTCGATGCTTTCACTAGATAAGACCCTGTTCCTCAGCTGGGATCATGCAGAGCCTCTGAATCAACGGCATTGATTTGGCCCTTCAACATTTTGGTTGCCATTGAAATCCATTGTGTGGGGAAAAATCCTGAAATGTTATCCACAAAAAGAAAAACTTAATTTCTTTTCGACTGAAGAAAGAAAGACATGGACATCTTGGATGAGATGGGAGTGAGTAAAACATATGAAAATTTTGAAGTGAATCAATCCTTTAATAAACAATGTAATCATTTAAGGCACAAACAATGGGCTCATTAAAGTAAAGAATACATGTTGTTAACAATGATTAAAGTATATAGAAATATACATTTAGCATTGGTGCATATTGATGCAAAGCTGCGTCATCTGAAGTCGATGTTGCCTTATTTTTAAGTTAGGTCAACTCTTTTATAGTGTTTCTAAAGTATCGATGAGGGTGATCTTGGACTTCGTATTGACGCTTATCAGCAAGGAGGAGATGTGTTTTTGTTTAGTAGCTTTGTCAAAATGTGTGCTGAAAAAACATCAAGTTTGAGTATTCATTTTTTTAAAGGAGTCTGCCACATTTCCCAATTCATAATGTTTAATTGCTGAATTCTATAGTAAAATGGTCTAGCAAAAACCAACATCACTAAACAACCCTGCTGTAAAATTTCCATAAAATTAGCATTACGCAGGTAATCAGACAGGTAGTGTTTCATCACCAAAGAGCAGAAATGCTAGTGTGATCGTGGCATCCTTTTATGCATAGTAAGATGGATGCAAAGCCGTCATTTACACGAGATAAGAAACTTGTCATTAAAGTAAAGTGAGGTATAAAATCTGTCATTAGACTCTAATTATCCTGTCCTGCAGTTTGTGCAGCTGTCATCCGTGTGCAGCTAAATGTATTCTCTCAGTTCAGAGAATTACTGCATATATTATTCAGCCACAGCCAACATCATACCGCATTATCATCCCAATCAAGACCACATTTAATCAGTGGGAGGCTGAACACAATATAAATGCCACCGCACTTCCACGCGGTCGCATGTGCGCACACAAACGCAGCATTAATCACATGTATTGATATATGGGTGTCTATGATTTCAGCTCTTGAGAGCGTGTGATATGTAAGAGAAACTCACTGTCGGGCAGCCGCCATCATGCTGATCCTCCAGGAATCCAATTCTGCAGAGCGCCTTATCGTTCTTCAGCCAGTACTCAGACGAATCCAGAACACTGTTATTGCACAAAACCTGACACAAACACAAACTTTTATCAGACTGAGGCACAACACTTAAAAACCTTAAATTGTGAACTTACAGCCAGGGTTTACATCCATTTTTACATCCACCTTTTGTGAAGTTCACATGCGTGATTGGATTGCATCAAGAAAGACCGTTGATTTCATGACTACACTAATCACTTCATGGCAGCGTATCATGTTTTGTTGATTTCAGACATTCTGGAAATGTTCGGCATGCCTTGTGCATGTAAATGTTTAGGTTTTAGAGCTGCATGACTCTGGATAAACTAAGACTCACTTCATTAAGAATGTAATATTTTGGTTTCAAATAGAAATCACGATTCTGAACAGACAATTAAACATATTAACATGACATTTACTAGAGGTTCTGACAAAATGTTAATTGCTGCTGTCCATTTAAAAAGTTAATTAACAGTTGTGCATGTTAAATTTTAAATAATTATTTAAAAAATAGGTTTGAATAAATGATTCAATGACTCACTCATAAAGAGTTCACTTGTTTCATTACTGGATGAATCAGCGTTTTTGAACAAATCTCTCAAATGAATGATTCAATGACAAATACATTTTTTAACCATCACTTGTCGTCACCTAGTGGCATAACAATGTAATTGATACAATCATTATTTGAAGCGGCAAGTTATTTTCAAAAGCTCGATTTTGATCGCTACTGTAGACATCAGTGTTTATATCCAAACTATAAATTTTAATCCCAGTACTTCTGTAATAATTGTATCGAGAACGTTTCATGCGCTTTTTCAGAGTTAGACAGACATCTATCGAGCGCAGCAACGAAAACAGCAGCTGCGTTTTACAGTTCATCCTGAACCAAAACTATGAGCTTATGCTGCGTTTACACCATAACCACTGTAATTTGGAAGAGAAACCTGTGACGGTATACTTGGGAGCGGTTTGTGACTCAATGCGTTTCAATGCGTTTCAGTCAGGTGGTACAGGTCAGAGTTCTGTAAGCTGTTTACGTTATAATTAAATTATAATTGATATGACACTTTGCAGACTCTACTGTGCGCTCATGCATTTCGAAGGAGACGTGGCTTTGGAAATGCTCTGAAAGGAGGGAGGGATCAAATGCTTTCAAAGCTAGCTTGCCATTGATGGCCTCTCCAAAAATTGCCTACCATACTTTTAAATTGCATTTAAAAAAAAAAAAATGCATTGGTCAATTGGTTTTCCTAGTCCATTTGCCAGCTGCGTTTCTTTATTTTTGTGTCACATGCTTTTGTTGATCCATTTGTCAATTGTGTTAAGAAATGCCATTGGACAGTTCACACCAACAAATGATCTGAATTTAAAGATATGCCTTCTTGATGTACAATGGGCTCCAGCAAAGACAAACTATGATTATTATTTATTGTAATATTTAAGTACATTTTAAAACATGTTTTAAATATTATAAAAATGATTGAATTATTGATTTCTTTATTTTATATTTAAGTGGCACTCATTTCCCTAATCCTTAGGCGCAATGATAATGTGTTAGTCTGAGTAAGCAGCCCTTTGCAGTTTTCCGGGACGCTTCAGGACACATTAGCGTTTACACCATTTAACCACCTCTGAATGTGCTTTGTGTTTCTGAAAGTCATTTACACCTGTATTTAGTGCAATTCCCTGATCGGATCACTTAAGATAAATGATAAAACTATAAAGTACAATGGTGCCATATACTGTCCAAATATTGTAAAACAAACAAACAAGAAATACATTTAGTTACCAGTATAGAATAGGCTTCGGTTCACGGTTCGGATCATATTACATTTTTTTCGAGTCGTGGATCATATACTTTTTCGGATCCTAACTACTTGCCTAACTAATAAAGTTCAAACATTAATAAAGCAATTGAAAAGTCAGTAAAAAAATGTACATTCACTTAAAGGTGCAGTGTGTATATTTTAGCGGCATCTAGTGGTGAGGTTGTGAATTGCAATCACCAACTGCTCGCCCCTCCCTTTAGAAGCACATAGAGAAGCTATGGTGGCTGACACAGGACAAAAATGTTGTCTGAGACAGCAGAGAGTAGTCAGCGCTCTGTAGAGCAGTTTGTCCATTTAAGGCTACCGTAGAAACATGGCGGTGCAAAATGGTGACTTCACTGTAAGGGGACCCACGGTGTATGGAGATAGAAACGGCTCATTCTAAGGTTATAAAAACATAACGGTTCATTATGTAAGGTCTTTATACACCACTGAAAACATAGTTATGTATATTATACTATATAGTATAAATACTACACACTGCACCTTTAAGATCGAGGACCGAGGACAGGTGTTTTGACATTAATTTGTGTGTATGTGTCCGTTCAAGCACAAGGAGACATGAAAGAGGAATCAATTCGGAGTTCGGGCGCTATCTGTAATGCGCCTCTCTCTGTGTGCATGAGGTGCGTGTGGCTGTGCGCACAGATAACAGCGTGCGAGTACAGAATTCAATTCTCTTTTTCCTTTTCGAGCGCTGGAATGGTTTAATATCTGTATGTAAACTGGCCAGACAAAACATGTGCAAATTATAAACTTTCACTTTATAATTTAGTGGGTAAACTCGCAATTAATCCATGAATCACATGCATGCCGAACCATGAGGCCTGGTCCGTACGGATCACGGATCAACTACGATTGATACAACTACCCCAAGAAAACATTGCATCTACTTGTCAGAGAAGCTGCTAACAGCAGTATGAGCTGATGGCAATATACATTTACTTTTAAGGTAAGCAGCTAACCTAGATAGTTATTTTTATTATTGGCATTTTATTTAAATCCAAATGTTAAAAGAAAAGAAAAAAAACTTTTAGATATCAATCTGCATATGTGATGGAAACTGGTTATGCTCAAAGCAAGAATAAAAAAAGACCTGAAAGCGGTGGGATCTGGTTTACAGAATATGGAAGTGTGCTGCACATAATCTGTATACAGGGCATATTACTTTAATATGAGCTGAATTGTTGCAATACACACAAGCACAAATGTCATTTCTTTTCAGTCTCTCACTCTTAAATCCTCAATCAAATATTCAGCACACAAGCATCTCATTCTAACCAATCCGGTCCACAGCGAGCAAGCACCCTTTGACCTCACCATGTCTGTGGTGATTGGTAATTTATTTAGTATAATTTACATATGAATATTTAATATGGCTTCATACTTCTGGCAATCATGCTGTCACTGGTGTGTAACATACCAACTTTACAGCCAAGTAACCACGTCAGTAATGGACTATTATAGATTATTAATGAAGAGTTGAGTGTGTGACCCTTCAGTGAACCGTGCTGAACATGTAATGCTGAATAACGTGAATTTATGTGTTCAACTTATGCTTATTTCATTAAAGCACAAACAGTAGTAAGGTTTGATGCAAAATATAAATGCAAACTAAAAATCTTTGCTATTGCATAAATAAATACTGACCTCTAATTGAATTACCACTACTACTGGTACGTTAGACATCCCTAAAACAAACATAAACCCTCTCTGTTAGCGCGTAACCTTCAGTTTGAGTCATTATCAGTGTGGCTAAGTAAGCATTGATTATCTCAGTGTGTATTTAAGGAGTAAACATATCCCTGTGCGTGTGCGTCTGACAGTGCATGTGTTTACTTTGTTTAATACGAGTTTGTGGGTGTTTGTATCATGTGTGAGCACATGTGTGTATTTTCTCTGCCCTCGCTGTGTGTGCCATCTGTACCAACTGTTTTCCTGGCAGAGTCGACAATATGACAGGGTCGCCGGGACAGTTGCGTCACGGTTCAGCGTGGTTAAACTACTGACAGAGCTAATATGCCATTACAGGAAAGATAACCTTCAGCAGATGGGTAATCATTAGCACGCAAGGGTCCGGGATAAGCGCGCAAGAGATTAATGTGTATTTATTTTATTTAAAAATTATGAAGTTATTCAATCTGCTGGCCTAATTAAATGACCTCTCACGGTAATCCTTTCTTGTCGTTACACAGCCTGTTTTGTATAGAAATGCATGGAAAGCCAAACACTCACAAAAGTGTGATAAAGCTGAATGTTTTTTTTCTTCAGTATTGGGTCTACCAAGTGTCAGTTTTGATCAAGGCCAAGCCCAAACGAAAAAGATTGCAAAACAACTTAGCATTATTATTATTTCATTAAAAACATTAATAATAATAATAATAATAATAATAATAAAGTTTTAGTGCTGTCAAATCGATTAATCGTGATTAATCGCATCCAAAAGTTTGTTTACATAATATATGCATGTACTTATTCGATAATTATATCGAAATAAATACACACTCAAATATTTGCATGTATAGTATATATATATATATATATATATATATATATATATATATATATATATATATATATATATATATATATATATATATATATAGTTATATAATTTATATTATATATAAATATTAACAAAAACCTTAAATATATACATGCATGTGTATTTATATATACATAATAATTATACACAGTACACACATATATATTATGTAAATTAATTTTTTGGATGCGTTTAATCACGATTAACCGATTTGACAGCACTATAAAATATATTATAAACAAATTATTATAATAATAAAACATGAATAATAACTAATACTTACACTACAGCATTAAAAACAAATTCTACTACTAATCCATCTATCCATCCATCCAGATAGATAGATAGATAGATAGATAGATAGATAGACAGACAGACAGACAGACAGACAGACAGACAGATAGATAGATAGATAGATAGATAGATAGATATAGACAGACAGACAGACAGATAGATATAGACAGACAGACAGACAGACAGACAGACAGACAGACAGACAGACAGACAGATAGATAGATAGATAGATAGATAGATAGATAGATAGATAGATAGATAGATAGATATAGACAGACAGACAGACAGACAGACAGACAGACAGACAGACAGATAGATAGATAGACAGACAGACAGACAGACAGACAGACAGACAGACAGACAGACAGACAGATAGATAGATAGATAGATAGATAGATAGATAGATAGATAGATAGATAGATAGATAGATAGATAGATAGATAGACAGATAGATATAGACAGACAGACAGACAGACAGACAGATAGACAGACAGACAGACAGACAGACAGATAGATAGATAGATATAGACAGACAGACAGACAGACAGACAGATAGATAGATATAGACAGACAGACAGACAGACAGACAGATAGATAGATAGATAGATATAGACAGACAGACAGACAGACAGACAGACAGACAGACAGATAGACAGACAGACAGACAGACAGACAGACAGACAGACAGACAGATAGATAGATAGATAGATAGATAGATAGATAGATATAGACAGACAGACAGACAGACAGATAGATAGATAGATAGATAGATAGATAGATATAGACAGACAGACAGACAGACAGACAGACAGACAGACAGATAGACAGACAGACAGACAGACAGACAGACAGACAGACAGACAGACAGACAGACAGACAGACAGACAGACAGATAGATAGATAGATAGATAGATAGATAGATAGATAGATAGATAGATAGATAGATAGATAGCGGATATTGGACACTTAAAAGTAAACGTGAGCTGTTTCAGTATCAGTCAATAAAGAATAACAATGTTCGATATCTAGATGATACAAGACAGTGATTAACAAGAAAACGCCACCACGTGTCAAACAGGATGCTGAACCCTGTGCTCATCAATAATGACCAGTCCCTCTTAATCTCAAAACAGCTCTCATGAGAGCTACAAAAATGATTAGTGTAGTGTCACGCTATTGTAACTTCCTATTTGCCTGATCCTGCATCTGCTCCCACAGGGGCCACTTTCCTTTAGCACCAACCCACTAATAAAGCGCTTGGTTGACCGAGACAAAGTTAAAAGAGCTAGAAGACAAGGGAGATACTGGGCTAATCATGCTGCTTGTTCTGTCTCACTCCCTCTGTCCTTTCTCTCTCACACTGGCAGAGCATCAGCTAATGTAACCTGACTTGTAGTGCAGCTGCCTACAGAGTAAAAAGTGCTGATGGCAAAAAGCCAAAGTCTCTGTTCCCTGTACAGGTGGGAGCAGTCAGCCAATCAGTAAGGCTTCAATGTTAATCACACTGTGATTGGAGCACGAGATTCTTGCTAGTGTTCAACCACAAGAGCTCACCTGGTGAGCATGGTGCCTTGGGCCAGAACCTACTGCATGCCAACTACAGCTTTCACGTGTTTGCGCTCATGTACTTGCAAAGTGTATGTTTCAGGTTTATCACTGGCATGGTGTGGCACACACACACCTTCTTGCAGGCGGAGACAGAGGACCCAAGGGTGCTGTCCGATTTGACTTCCTGTGTGTCCGCGGACTCTGACCCCTCAAACATGGCAGATGATTGGAAATTACTGTGGAAAAAGAGAGAAAGAGAGAGACAAAACTGAATCCACCATCACTTCAATAGAGTGCCATAGTGTCCGTACACTCAGTGGCGTTGCTTCTGGAAGTATTTTTCCCATTCATTTTTAATAATATAACCCGTGAACCAAACCAACCAACTATGAGGTAAATCCCAACATTACAAACTTTGATTTGAAGCAAAAAAGTATTTGAAAATCAGAGATTGTGAACTTGTGAACTACAATCCCATGAAGCACTGAGAATGACAATTGAATTAAAAGCGATGGCGAAATATAAAACTAATCATTTAAAGTTGTTAATTATACCTATAGAAACAATATATTTGTTAGGTTTATTGCAAAATATGCATATTTATTAAATCCGCTGTTAAATATAGTTATTTTAAAAATAAGTTGATGGATGGCTTCAACAAAATCATACACTATCAAACGAACAACCTGATAACTCACAGTAGGTCTGTCTTTAAAGGTTTAGAAGTTATTGCTAAAAATACATTTCTGTATGGAGAAAATTGTTTGAATGACCCTGTTTGAATGTATTGGAAAAAAGTTTTTACTTCTTGAATTAAGTCTGAAGAAGAGGTAGAATGGGGCTGGCAACTTTTAGAAATCACGAGTTTAGATGTCGGAATGAAATGAAGCAATTTCTCCCTCTCTCATGACATTTGTAGATAATGGCACAGTGAACAGAGACAGTCAGAGTGAGAATGGAAAAGAAAATAACATGGAGTATTTAATTAAATTTGTTCAGATTAATTGGCTATTGGGGGCACATTAAATAAGAATGAAACACAGTCAATCCTCTGAGGTGACAGAAGTACAACATTACTGATCATAGAGCGTGCAGTGATGCTCTTCGGCTCCAGAGACTTTCTATCAGAGCTCCTCCATATTCTCCCTGAACACAGCTTTTGTTTATATTATTAGAAATAAACCAACATTTTATTCATCAATTTTCCCTGCAATATGTGTGCTCAGAACAAAAAGCAACAAAATCTGATGATATCATCTCATGAAATCAAAGCAAATTTGAAAAACACAAATGACATTGGATTATTGTTTTACTACATAAAATTATCTAATAGCTTTAGTGGGTACTTTTTTCTGTCCCGTGTATATCAACATACACTTTTTTTTTTTTTCCTGAAACATTCTTCCTAAGATTTCTTTTTGTGTTTCCACATTGAAATAAAAGGGGGGTGATATGACATTAAATGATAAAATGTCGTTGTCAATGTCCTGGTTTCACAGGCAGGGCTCAGATCAAGCCAGGATTGGGCCTTAGTTCAATTATGATTTTTAAGAAGCTTTTACAAATATGCTTTAGACAAACAAAAAAACATTACTGGTGTGCATCTGGAGACAAAACTGACATTTTAAGATACGCAAGTTGCTTTCAGTTAAAACATGTCAAACATGCATGTTGTCTGTGAAACCAAGGGAATAAAATGTGAAATGTGAACTAAATGGGAGTCAAAACGTGAGCTATTCTTAAAATATTTAAACAGTGTATCTGTGCCTTCTGAAATGTACTGTAAAGATATTAGCAATGGTATGTTCAAAAGGGCTTTTTCCTAAATCAATTAGTTGATGCTACCGGAATGACTAGTCGACCCTAAAGGCATAGTTCACCCAAAAATTCAAAAATCACCCTCATGTTGTTCCAAACCCTGGGTGGCCAGAGCTCCCGTTTTTCCTGGGACAGTCCCATAGTTTTATTTTTAGTGTCCCTAATTATTATGGAAAAAATCATGTTTTGTCCCGTATTTCTTCTTTCCTAAATCGTCTTTGCTAGGTGATCGTAAAAGCGAGTAGTAGTCTTGTGTCACACGAGAATAGCCTAATCTAAGGTGGCCAATCTTGTCATAGCATATTTTGGAGAACAAAATTACCATCCAATCACAGTTCGTTATGGATTAACTTGCAGTTAGTGAAGGTGGGGATATTAGAGAGCGCGGAGGAGATAAAGTCAGACTCGAAGATATCAGTGTACATTTAACAAGGATCTTCAAAAATAGTTTATCAAGTTATTATGTGAAGAAAGTTGTGAAAAAATAACTAATTATTGCACTGTATTGCACTGAATGACACACACCAGAAGCGCTCTCTCCTAAACGCCTAAATGGTCAAATACAGGCACAGTTGTCAAAATGCCCATCATGTGGAGTATCTCACGTAAATACAGTCGGTTATATGGCTTAAGTGAACTTAAACAGCTTGGTGAAAACGGGATATGTGTCAGTATATTGGATCCAAGCAATCGTTCTTAAAGTGACGGCAGCCTAAAATATCTGTCTGTGTCATTAATGTTAATCATACAACAAAAGAGGTTAAATAAATGTTAAATACAAGTTTAATAAACCTACTGTAGGCTACTTGAAATACGTAGTTTATTTAATTTGTAACTATGTATTTATCTTATTGTTTGAAATTTGCTGCTTTGTTCTTTTTTTATATAACAAAAATAACTATATGATATATTTTGTTATCATGAAATAATAAATGGGGGCTGTCCATCCCCATCCTGTCCCGTATTCCACCATAAGAAATCTGATCACCCTATCCAAACCTGTATGAGTTTCTTTGTTCTGTTGAACACAGAAGAAGATTTTTTTTTAAAGAACGTTCAAATAGTTGACGGTAGCCATTGAGGGCGAGTAAGTGATGACAGATTTTAAATTTTTGGGTGAACTATCCTTTAAAGGAAGCCCTGTACAAGTAAGTCAGTTTCAGGGAGCATTCAGACATATTCTTGTGTTCAAAGACAGCTAGACGGAGTGCAACAGAATGGAAGAGAGCACAGACGAGACATGATTTTCAATGTCTGGACTACATTTAACTTGACATGGTGTGATTTAATACAACACTCGTGGTATAGACTGTTCAAAAGAACAGCTTGAGATGTGACGTATGTGACATGACGTCTGTCTGAATGTGTTTTAACATTTCAGAGAGGGTTATATACCGTGCAAACTGTCAAACAGCTAAAGCACAACATGCTGTGAGCACGCTAAAAATGTCAAAGTAAGAACATAAATATAAAACAGTTACTAGGTAGGTTACCATTGTGACGTATCACTTGCGTGTATGTGTTTTTATTCTTCTTTATTTCATGCCCTTGTCTTTTCACCCATGGAAAGATTAGTTTGACCGGGCTTTCCTCAAGGTCATAAAGGTTAGTTAACAAATGACACAAGCTCTCAATTAAGGAAGGAAAAGACTTGAGCATCTGAAGACTTAACTGCTTTGTTCTGAGGTTCTGTCTTGGGATGTCAGCCTATATTCACCTAAAATGTCTTTGAATATCTTTTGACCTCAATCTAAGGATTACCTGTGAGCTTTGAGAGACTTGGTGAGGGATCTTTTAGCATTAAACACTCAAAGAAACACTCTAAATAGCTGCAACCGCAAGCAATTGTCTTGCCTTAATGTGTGGTTCAGTTGATGGATTTAAAAATGTGAGAAATGCACAGTAGCCTACTTCAAATCTCTTCCATCAACACTTCGGGCTGCCAAGGCTGCCATGTTAATGATAAAACAGTTCTTTCTTAGTTATGTTTAGTTAATTTTGAGATTAGATCAGTTATCTCGTCACTATGGTCAATAATTGTTTGCTTCTGGCTATGTGATTCTAACAATGTGTGCAACAAGCAATTTGTCTGTCCACACCAGAGAAAAGACACTATAATCAATCACAAATCACTGCCAATCAGAAGAGCGTGTGGGCGGGGTCTCTCTACAAGTGTACTCGCACTCGTACTGAAATTGATATGTACTCAAATAAATAAATATTAAATGATTTTAACATTACTCAAAATAAGAACACAGTTATTGATGTAATCTTTGTCATGAGTGCATTGTTCATAGTTTGAACGTTCATGTTTCCCAAGTTATTTTCAAGTCTGAGGTAAATTATCCTTTGTCGCTTTCATTATGGTGTCACCCAAAATGATATTCAAACACATTAATTAAACAATTTTAGTATTGTACAAAACATACCTGAACTAACCATTGAGCTGTCAGTCATGATGCACCCGAAATAGAAACCATCGCAAAAATTAAAATCCCCTGTCGCGTATCACAGATGGTTGTGACAAAAACTCTGATTAGCATGGAAGAGATAGCTTGCATCGCATTTGGTTAGGACACGGTGTAAAGCATACAGTGCCCTCCACTAATATTGGCACCGTTGGTAAATATGAGCAAAGGCAGCTGTGAAAATAAATCTGCATTGTTTATTCTTTTGATCTTTCATTAAAAAAAATGCACAAATTTCTAACCTAAGTGGGGGTCTCATTATGAAATAAATGTCTTTCTCTAGTTCACGTTGGCCACAATTATTGGCACTCAATTATCCTTTTCCCAAGATAACAGCTCTGAGTCTTCTTCTATAATGCCTGATGAGTTTGGAGATCAGAGCCCATTCCTTCATACAGAACCTCTCCAGATCCTTCAGATTCCCAGCTCTTCTCTTCAGTTCATCACTCGTTCTCTATAGGGTTCAGGTCAGGGACTGGGACGGCCATGGCAGAAGCTTCATTTTGTGCTCAGTGACACATTTTTGTGTTGAGTTGGATGTTTGTTTTGGATCATTGTCCTGATGGAAGATCCAACCACGGCCCATTGTAAGATTTCTAGCAGAGGCCGTCAGGATTTGATTTTTTTATCTGTTGGTATTTGCTAGAATCCATGATACCATGGATCTGAATGTTCTGAGCCTCCAACAAAAAAAAAAAGGCCCACAACATTAAAGATCCAGCGGTATTTTTAACCGTGGACATGGGGTACTTTTTATCCCTGTTTGCACCAAACACATCTGGTGGTTTACTGCCGAAAAGCTCTTTTTATAGTTTCATCTGACCACAGAACCAGGTCCCGTTTGAAGTTCCAGCCGTGTCTGACAGCTGAATATGCTGGAGTTTGTTTCTGGATGAGCGAGGATTTTTCTTGAAACCCTCCGAAATAACTTGTGCTGATGTAGGTGCTGTTTGATCATCTTTCTGACCCCAAGACTCAAATAATCTCTGCAGTTCTCCATCTGTGATCCTTGGAGAGTCTTTGTCCTCCTCACCGTGCAGGACGATAGACACACATCCTCTTCCAGGCAGATTCATAACATCTGTAGTTGATTGGAACTTCTTAATTTTGCCCTGATGGTGGAAATGTTGTGAAGCTCAACGATCTTTTGCTGCACATCAGAACTATATTCTGTGGTTTTACTCATGATGGATGATTAAGGGAATTTAGCCTTTGTGTTTCCTCATTTATACTCCTGTGGAACAGGAAGTCATGGCTGGACAATTTCACGCTCCTAGTCTCCCTGGTGTGCTAAAAAACGTAAATATGAATGGGAATATACTTCAGAGATATTTTACTAATGGGGTGCCAATAATTGTGGCCGACATACATTGGAGAAAAACACTGATTTCATAATAATCAGAGTTTCCCCCCACTTTCAATTGTTTCACTTCAATGAAAGGATAGAATTTTGTGAATTTTTTGAATGAAAGATGAAAAATGAATAAGCAATGCGGATTTATTTTCACAGCCGCCTTTGCTCATATTTACCAAGGGTGCCAATATTAGTGGAGGGCACTGTAGGTGCTATTGCCATTGCAGATTTTCTCACCATCACTTTAGGAAATATCTTGCAGCAGGAATATCTCTTACACAAATGAAGCATCTCAAGAGTTATATTAATGAATTCCAAGTATATTCAGAAAATGAATTTGCCTAGTGAAGTGCTGCATCAAGGGTCGGCTTGAGTTCTGTAGCCAGTTGGTCACAGTTCATTTAGCCTAATGGCAAGTCTGCATTTTCTCATTTAGGGGCTGTTGTTTTTTTATGTAAACACATGCTATGGATGTCTTTGACATTTGTCTTTTGCATCATCTAAAAATGCGCTGCTCAAGTTAAAATAAGCTTTTAAAAATAGATTTTTTCTCATTCCACTGCCATGCATCTCGTGTTTTTCAATGCGAAAAACACTTATTGTGCTAAGTTTGCCTCACTATTGATGTGATAATTAAACAATAGGGTCTTTGCACATATTAATTGTTTGGGTGCACATACATTTACATTTATGCATTTGGCAGACGCTTTTATCCAAAGTGACTTACATTGCATTCAAGTTACACATTTTTACATTTTGTCTGTTCTTGCTTTCCCTGGGAATCGAACCCATGACCTTGGCGTTGCTAGCGCCACGCTCTTACTGTTTGAGCTACAGGAAAGCACATACATATTTGTAATATGACAAATCAGCTAAATATAAGGAAACGGTCATCTCGAGTGACATCCTTTCGCATAGCTCAACCAGACGTCATGATTTTAGCTAAATTTACAGTAAAACCATACTACTGTTCTTATAACATTTGCAAGACAGCAGTCACTCATTTGTGTAGCTCGCGTCAGACTGAACCCTCTTTCTCCTCCTAATGCAATGGGTTATGACATGAAACCATAAATGTCACTTGACAGCCATCAAATACACTCTTGTGATCGCATTGCAACTGAAAGAAAACAGATGTTAAAAATCCTCAAATTATCCCTGGAGGACATGGGCGCAGCTGCCTGGTGCGTTTGGATGTGTCGTGGGCCTGAGCACACTGAATCTCCAGTCTTTATGGAAATCATGTCAATGGTTATGTGAAGGGTTGTTATTGTTTATCAACAGAAAAATGGAAACATTTTATAGCCAGAGGACAGTAATGGTGCTGAAACATGATTAAACACAAACACACTCGCATGTGCACTTTGCACATGATGACCTGTCAAAAGCGCATTGAGTTTTCTCAGTCTGTCAGTCGGAGCTTCAGCGAGTGATGCAAATGCTGATTTAAGCCCTGTTTACACCACCAGCGAACTGAACTCAATTCTCACTGAGAGTTACTAACAGAGAACATTCTCAGAACTTCAGCTAATGTTCCGGAAAGGTTCTCTCAAAGTTCTACCGGAATGCTTAATGCTTAATGCAAAGTTCTCTTTTACTTGTTTCAGAATGTTCAGAGAACATTCAAAACTGACATTCCCTTAGTGCTTGCAAAACGATCAAATTAAAATGTTCCCCTAACGTGCATATAACCAAGAAAAAACATTTTTAAAACTGGAGGTTTTGAACAGTGAGAACATAATGTTTCTACAACTTAAAGAGAATGTTAATGAAACGTTCTTAGAACATATTATCGTTCGCTGGGAAGTGACTTCCAGTGGCATGGAAACAGTGACCTTCGGCAGCAGGATGACAAGGGTTTATGCAAATGAGGAGTGACTTGATACAAACTCACACTTCCACGCGAGTTTGCATAGGCGGTTTGCATGTTTCGCCATAATGGTCAAAACGTGTTTAGGCTATAATAAAAATATCGGTGGAAGCAATAGCACTCATTTGCTAACTAAATACGACTAAATAGACACTAAGATCTTGATTGCAAAAAGAACAATGAGTGAATGTAATTTCACAGCCATGCGTCCTCTGTCCAAGACTCAAAATGTCACCTGAACACCCAAAATGATTGACAGGCTGTAAACCTTTCTGATTGGCTAAAATACAAGGGCAGGCTGCTCACCTGCGTCTTTTTTTCTTCTGTTTACAAAGCCTTGAGCTGGCACAGAGACACAGATATTTCATATTTAATGTAACAGTATGAATGAATCGACGATTCGTACTTGTCCAGAAACGGGCAGTAGTTAATTAACATTTCCGAGATTTGTTTCGTGCGTGTGCCGCTCTCCGCGCGCGCGTGACAGAACGCGCAGCGTGACTATATGCTTATTATATCTCTCTGGCAGTCTGGAACCTGTTCCCTCAAATCATCTTTAATTTGATGTGGTTAATGAACTTCGAGATTGTAATGCCACTTCGTTTTAAATCATTCATTTCGCTGTCATGGTTAGTTTTGAAATGATACAGTTTACCATTTAGGTCAGAGATTGAGGTGAAAGGAGAGCCGCCGCTTTACACGCTTCTCACAATCGTTTTAAGATTTACAACCGAGCCCAGATATCCGTCACAGTAGTCTCAGGTGGTAATCCTTGTAGTTCGTCGTATGGGAAAGCGGTGAATCTGCTGTAAGGAAAAATAATAATAAAACACCAGCGCGCGAACAGATGCGCAATAAATGAGCGTGCACTGCGCGACGCCAGGAGCCACCTGAGATAAATAGGTTGTTTTACAAAGACCCCTTATCTTGAGCTCTTTTCTGTGCTCAGTCATTCAGAGACACGAACATTAATCCCAGGCTACTACAATGCCTTTAACGTTTATTCTGGAGTGAGCAAACAGTTAAGATGAGTAAACAGAGTCTATTTGAATAGAAACAAACGCGAGTCTGTAAGTAAACACTCGAATGCATGCTAAGCAAACACATTCACACACATATTCACACACACCACATCTTGCACACTTTTATTTATTTATTTTTTTTCACGCACACGAGTGCCTGCCCTGCACAATTATTGTTTAGGGTACTAATTAAAGTCTCCCCGTGTCGTTTAAGTACACGTGAATCTGATTTAACACCCCAAAAGGTCAGACTATGTTGCTTAGAAGCATACTAAAGGAGAAAATCGACCATATGATTAATCTCATATTAAGAACAGTGCGTCGTGCCACACGATTTAAGACGAAAAGGTTCACATGCGCACACTTACCCCAATGTTTTCAACAAGGCACTGAGCTTCTGCCACTCATCCAACAAAAAAACAAGCACTGAGTAGATTTTTGTGTTCCTATATCCTGCGCTGTGGCGCGTGTCGGTCCCCCTGTCCCGAGCGCCAGCACATCCCAGTCTTTCAAGTGCAGCGGAGGAATTTCCAGCGCTCGCGCTGCGCTCTGTGGGTTAATATACTGGCGCGCGGGAGCTGCGCACAGACTGCACGGCAGTGAACGCCAGATACGGCTATGGGCCGGTCAAGCATAATCAAAACAGCGGGGGAACTCTACGTCACTGCGGTTTCATTTGATAAAAAGAAAGCTGTAACGCGTCGGTGCTCATAAAAAAAACAAACAAAACAAACAAACAAACAAAAAAAAAAAACAGTTGTAATGTAAAAGGGAAAAAAATTGAAACGATAGCTCATGAAATGCAGTGTTAGACTGAAAATGTTCCATACAAGTGAAAAGTGATGATAGACAGATAAACATTTAAATTTAAATAAACATTTAAATGGTGGCTGTCATAAAAACTCGCCAGATTTATTCATACATGCATTAAATACTGAAGAACATAAAAAAATGATAATGAATATGTGATATGGGGCATATATTTAGCAAAATGCTCCTCTATAAAATGCTCTCCTCTTTCTAGCTGACTAACGAGTTTGTGGACACTGGATATGGTTTTTCTGAGGTAAATCAATGTTACAAGCTGTTTTTTTTACTGATGCCTTTCCACAGTTGAAACCATAGACTGGAAAAAATATGGACAACGCAACTTCATTCTCTTCCGCTGAAGAAAAGTGAAGCCGCCAGAGGTCCGAATATGGCACTGACATTTTGTGCAGATTTGGGCCAGTCTGCGCAGTAGTGACCTCGGGACCGGAGTCTGCGCAGTATAGAGACCGAGGTCACCTACTTCGCAGACTCCGGTCCCGAGGTCACTACTGCGCAGACTCCGGTCCCGAGGTCTCTATACTGCTCAGACTCCGGTCCCGAGGTCTCTACTGCGCAGACTCCGGTCCCGAGGTCTCTACTGCGCAGACTCCGGTCCCGAGGTCTCTACTGCGCAGACTCCGGTCCCGAGGGCTCTACTGCGCAGACTCCGGTCCCGAGGTCACTACTGCTCAGACTCCGGTCCCGAGGTCACTACTGCTCAGACCCTGGTCCCGAGGTCTCTACTGCTCAGACTCTGGTCCCGAGGTCTCTACTGCGCAGACTCCGGTCCCGAGGTCACTACTGCGCAGACTCCGGTCCCGAGGTCACTACTGCGCAGACTCTGGTCTCGAGGTCTCTACTGCGCAGACTCCGGTCCCGAGGTCACTACTGCGCAGACTCCGGTCCCGAGGTCACTACTGCTCAGACTCCGGTCCCGAGGTCACTACTGCGCAGACTCTGGTGCCGAGGTCTCTATACTGCGCAGACTCCGGTCTCGAGGTCTCTACTGTGCAGACTCCGGTCCCGAGAGCTCTACTGCGCAGACTCCGGTCCCGAGAGCTCTACTGTGCAGACTCTGGTGCCGAGGTCTCTACTGCGCAGACTCCGGTCCTGAGGTCACTACTGCTCAGACCCAGGTCCCGAGGTCTCTACTGTGCAGACTCTGGTCCCGAGGTCTCTACTGCGCAGACTCTGGTCCCGAGGTCTCTACTGCGCAGACTCCGGTCCCGAGGTCACTACTGATGGACTGGCCCCCTCATTGAGCACATTTGGGGTGAGTTGGAAAATAAACTGGACAGATCTATTGTGCATTCAAAGGAAAGCCTTTGGCTTCAGTTGCAGAAGGCATGGGATAACATTAGCATTGAAGTTCTCAGAGGAAATGTATTGACACTATGCCAGAGATGTGCTGCTGTAATTGCTGCAAAAGGTGGACATACCAAATATTAAAGTTAAAAGTGGATAAAAACAGTACGACTCTCTTCATTTGATATTTGATGCTCAGAGCATCTATCTGCATGTTTTAATGAACATTATAGAAATGAAGTCATGTTTTGGAGGCAAAAAAAGGTCATTATTTTCAGATCTGTCAGGTGTTCTAATAATTTTGGCCAACACTGCATTTGGGTTTAAAAGATCACAGAGATATTCACGAGCCGTTCCACTCTGAGCTTTGAAAACAAAGAGTAAAAAAATCCTTTTGCATCAATTCTAATGTCACGCCGCAGGACACTGATGTCACTGCTTGAAATTTCATGTCTTCAGACTTCATTTCATTTCAGACTGTGATTCCACAGTTATTAACATTATAAATCTAGCAAAGTTATATTTCATATAAAAAATGGGTAACACTTTACAATAAGGTTCATTAGTTATCATTAGTTAACATGACCTAATAATGAACTGCACTTTTAAAGCATTTATTTATCTTTGTTAATTTTAATTTCAACATTTACTTATGCATTATTAAATGCTGTGAACTAACATGAACAAACCATGAACAGCTGCATTTTTTATTAACTAACTTTAATAAAAGTTAACTAATGTTAACTAATACAACCTTTATAAAGACTTTCAGATTATTAGTTAACACAGATGTGGGAGTGACTTCTCTCTCTATCATGATCACCCGTAATCAAACTCTCAATATTCTCGCCTCTTTTGGAAAGTCAATGCTATCATGAATTATATATTTTGCTTTTGGATCAAAGGGGAACATAAAAATGATATTAGATGTCATAGTTACCCAATTATAACGACTTCCGCTTCAGAGAACCCTGCAAATGTGAAAAGGGTCGATAGAAGTGCTCCTCATCTCTGCATAAAGAAGTGTTGTTATTTCCACACCCTATACTATATATTTCATTGATTTATCAGGGAGAAAGTGAGAGAAAAGAGAAACTGTTGTCTGCATCTTTTAGTGCATTAGATGACAAGACTGACAAAGCCCAGCAGTGATTCTCTCAGTTTCCCCACAGGTTCAGCATCTTCAGTAAGTATAACTAGTATGATTCAACTCCAATAACCATGAGCACACGTTTCTATAACACATTTTCACAATGCAAAATATCCACTTTCAACCTTCAGTCCCCTGTCAACATTAAGACATAAAAAGCTGCCTGAAAATGTGTCTCTTTAGGGACGTGCTATTATGATCCTACTGGTTACATTTTATAGTGTAATAAATTATGCAGAAGGCAGCATACAAGCAGCAGATGTTTAATCACAGCCTCTACTGACATTATTCTGAACACACAACTGGTTTAATTTACTGCTTATTTAATGACTGATAAGAGTGTTGTCCAAACACTGATACGCTCCGCTGACTCCGGGGTCTCTCTCATCTGTCTCTCCGGACAGAGGTCGGCTGTTTAACGTGCATTATTCAGAACTGCCCATGTTGGGCTCGTGATGACAACTGACAGCTGTCACTGTGACTTTGATGGCAGCAGAGAGAGCCAGCCTAAGGGTTTCAACATGGATATACAATCTTACTCATCCTGTTTATTCTTTATCAACTTCTCTTTCTCGTTATGTAGAGATTTAAGTCATAAGGGAGTAGGGATGCGCTGATTCAACACTCGTTTTTGGGTATCAGTCAGATGGGACCAATTAAGCCTCAAAAAGGACAAAAAAGTATTATAAATGCACCAAAAACATTTTTGTGCACCATATTCCAGGTTTAGACATTCGATAGCTTGTTAAATTAAGTTTACAGAAATGCTTCCCTCCACTTCAGCAGGCACATCATGTCAGTTTGTGCTCTAAACGTCTGCATTGGAACCTGATGCAGACGCAAATTAAAATATATACAGTACTGTGCAAAAGTCTTAGGCACGTTGGTATTTTCACACAAAAAATGTCTTTAAGCCAGTTATTTAAATCTTTTACTGTAGTGTGTCAGTAGGAAATATCAGTTTACAGTTCCAATTTTTTTTTTTTTTTTATGCACAAGAAGTCTGCCAGCAGCCGGTATGATCTGATCTCACCATCATCGAGTCTGTCTGTGATCACATGAAGAAACAGAAAAAAACTGAGACGGACTAAATCCAGAAGAACTGAGGCAACGTCTCCCAGACACCTGAAGAAACCTTCCTGCAGAACTACAGGACTGTGAAAAGGTTAGGCACTTGTCAGAATGCTGTCAAAAATAATAACATAAATAGCTTTTATTTATGAATGAACTTCTATAAACTAAATCAAATGGATATTTGGGGTGAGCACCCTTTGCTTTTGTCACCTCATCTGTTCCTACACCTGTTCCTGTAGTTCTGCAGGAAGGTTTCCTCAAGTGTCTGGGAGACGTTGCCACATGTTCCTACACCTGTTCCTGTAGTTCTGCAGGAAGGTTTCCTCAAGTGTCTGGGAGACGTTGCCACAGTTCTTCTGGATTCAGTCCGTCTCAGTTTTTTCTGTTTCTTCATGTAATCACAGACGGACTCGATGGAGATGAGGTCAGATCTCCATGTGGAGCATAGAGACTATTGTCAGACTCTTTATGCATACACAAATCTCACTGGATTATTAAAATTAATGGCAATTAATTTATAAATGTAAACTGATATTTCCTACTGACACACTACAGCAAAAGATATAAATAACTGGTTTAAACACACTTTTTGTGTGTAAAAATACTAGCGAGCCTAAGATTTTTGCACAGTACTGTATATAGTTTAGAAACAATGTAAATCAACACCACAACAACTGAACCAGCAAACTTTTCCAAAAGTTTATGCCACTGCCAATACTTTTGGCCACAGATATATAGCCCACAATCTGTAACAATGTTTTGGTAGGTGGCACATGTCAAATTTATGTCCATATGAACAGACCCAGGGTTTCCCACATTTCACAGAGCATCACACTCCCTCCACCAATTGTCATTGTCCCACAGTGCATCCTGGTGCATCACTTCCCAGGGTCAAAGGTGATGTAACAGAAAACGGGACACGTCGGACCAGGTGACATTCTTTCACAGCTCCAAGGTCCAGTTCCGACAATCACGTGCCGATTGTAGGCGCTTTCAACAGTGGACGGGGTCATCATAGACACTCTGATTGGTCTGCAGCTATGCGCCCCTATATATGCTGCAGAGTGCAATGCACTGTGTTGTGACATTCCTCCCATAACCATCTTTAAAATTTTGTGTGACTTGTTCCACAGTAGACCTTCATTGCCCTTGTACACTGATGAGCCTTAGGCGCCCAATACCCTGTCACAAGTCTTACTCGAAAGTTTACACACCCCTTGCAGAATCTGTGAAAATGTAAATAATTATAACAAAATAAGAGAGATCATGCAAAATGCATGTTATTTTTTATTTAGTGGTGTCCTGAATAAGTTAGTTTACATAAAATATGTTTACATATAGTCCACAAAAAAAAAGAAAAAAAGGTTTATGTACCCTTGATTCTCAGTACTGCGTGTCGTTACCTGAATGATCCACGGCTGTTTTTTGTTTTGTGATGGTTGTTCATGAGTCCCTTGTTTGTCCTGAGCGGTTAAATAGTTTTCACTCCCTGGCTCTTAATGCATCGTGTTTCCTTCTGGAGCTTCAGTGAATGTTTGGACCTTTTTTAATGGTTGTGTTTGAGTTCCTCGATCGTCCTCAGTATGAAAAGATGGATCTCAAAATCATACCGTCACTGCTGGAGAAGGTTCAAATATGCAAAAGATGCTGGAAAACTGAAGAATGTGCAGGACCTGGAGGATTTTTCTGAAGAACATTCGGCAGTTTAACTGCTCAGGACAAACAAGAGACTCAAGAACAACCATCACGAAACAGAAAAACGGCCGTGGATCATCCAGGGAACGACACAATATTAGGAATCAAGGGTACATAAACTTTTGAACGGGGTCATTTTTATAAATTCAGCTTTTTTTGTCTTGTGGACTATATGTAAACATCTTTATGTAAAATATCTTATTCAGGACAATAATAAATAAAAAAATAAACATGAATTTTGTATGATTTCTCTTATTTTGTTAAAATTATTCACAGATTCTGCAAGGTGTGTGTAAACTTTTGAGCAAGATTGTATATAGTATAGTATGTATAATGAAGTGTAACCAGTTCTACTCGACCCACTGGATTCGAACCCGGGTCTCCGGCATGGGAGGCGGAAACGCTAACAAGGACGCTAAAGACCGCAGCCTCTAGCGTACCTCTTGAGGCCAGAGTGAGATTTACACACACAGCTCTTACTGGCCTACATCTGTTACACTCACCCCTCTAAACCTCACTCCCACCCGGGTCACGGCGCCAGATGTCATGGCACCGGTCTCTAACCAGGGTCGACAGCATGGGAAGCGGCCTTGCTAACAAGGATGCTAAAGACTGCAGTCTCTAGCGTGTCTCTTGAGGCCAGGTGAGTGAGGATAACCTGCACAGCTCTTACTGGCCTTTATCTGTTACAGAAGCATTGTGTAGTTAGCAAGTTGATGAGGTACTGATATTTAAAAAAATTGGCATTGGCATTGGTATTGGCAGATACTCAAGTCTGCAGTATCAGTCTATGTATCAGCCATGAAAAAGTGGTATAGAGGCATCCCTATGAAGGAGGAAGACTAGAGATTTGCTGTGATGATGGAGTGAGGAGCAAAATAACACAGACGGCAAAAGAATACTAAACAGCTTCGGCTTGAAGACCTCAGAAATTCAGTCAAGTCAGAGATGAGGAGCAGCTTTTTCCCAAAACGAGAGACTTGACTCCCTGTGAGGAAGCCTGCTTTGATAAAATAATAAAAGTAAAAATGAGAGATTCAGAATAGAGAAAGAGCACTATGGAAATCAGCCAAGAGTATCCACTGTACATGCAGACAGATGAAAGAAACATGAACACGGCAGAGGGTGTAGAGGGATGAAGGAGGTGGACATGAGGAAGAGGAGATGTGACACCGACAGAGATATTTATGGGATACAGGCGGCATGACCTAGAGGCCCAGGGGCTCTTGGGAAAGGGCAGATCGCATGACGAGACACAGACGCGTTTCTGAGTGCTCTTTCATGACGAGTGCCTATGCCAGGGGCCGCATTAGAGTTATGCAAATCAAATGCAAATTTCATGTGTCACTTTAATGATATGCTAATTCCCGGTGTTATCTAAATGCCGTAAAGACAGGAGTCTGTCATCTAATTAGGAGGGACGCGTCAAAGTCAGAGCAAGGTGTGCTTACAGATGCAAGAGATGCTATCGTAATGGACTGATCAGTCTGTGTTTGTGTGTGTGGATTACGATACAGCTGTGCTGGAGACCGAAATTAAATTGACAATCATTTCCACCTAATCCCACAGTCAGATAAGCAGGCCTTTTATCACATCATCAAAGACACAGAGTGCCCTTTGTCAAGAGTACACTCTCCAATCGGGTAAACTCTCCTCTGCAGAGTTATTGGAGGAGGCACATAGGGTTTGACCCACGTGGGCGTAATTAGTGTTAATGGGATAGTTGATCAGTATAATTACTGAGTCTCTGGCTGCTGTTATTCTAATCGTGGGGATTTATAAGTGTGTCTGTGTCCTCTGCACATCAGCTACCTCTCATAATTTAGATGGTTACAACCTGCATCTCTGATTATGATAATCGCACGTCGCAACCATGGGCGTAGGTTTCTTTTCAATGCGAGTGCATTTGTGAGCGCTGTTCTTGTGAGGCTGCACTGTAAAAAAAGATCAGTTGTAATCAAAATAAAGATTACTTGAAAATGTATATTTATAAAAAATACTACTGTAAAAAGATTTTAGTTGCCAAAAACAACAACTGATTATTGGGTTACAAGAAAATACTACACTATAAAACATATTATTTGAGGTTGTAAATAAATCAAAGATTATTGGATTATGTTTTACAAGAGATTATTATACAGTAAACTTTTTATTTTTAATTTGTAAATAAAACAACGATTATAGGACAATGCTTTACAAGAAAATAATACACTGAACAAATTAGATTTTTGAAGTTTATTGTCAATAATTGTATCCCTTAAAAACTCATTATGACCTAATATTATTCCTAATATTGTGTTGTTCCTCCTTTTGCTGCCAAAACAGCCCTGACCCGTCGAGGCATGGACTCCACTAGACCCCTGAAGGTGTGCTGTGGTAGCTGGCACCAAGATGTTAGCAGCAGATCCTTTAAGTCCTGTAAATTGTGAGGTGGGGCCTCCATGGATCGGACTTGTTTGTTCAGCACATCCCACAGATGCTCGATTGGATTGAGATCTGGGGAATTGAGGCCAAGTCAACACCTCAAACTCGTTGTGCTCCTCAAACCATTCCTGAACCATTTTTGCTTTGTGGCAGGAGCATTATCCTGCTGGAAGAGCCACAGCCACCAGGGAATACCTTTTCCATGAAAGGGTGTACACGGTCTGCAACAATGCTTAGGTAGGTGGTACGTGTCAAAGTAACATCCACATGGATGGCAGGACCCAAGGTTTCCCAGCAGAACATTGCCCAAAGCATCACACTGCCTCCGCCGGCTTGCCTTCTTCCCATAGTGCATCCTGGTGCCATGTGTTCCCCAGGTAAGAGATGCACACACACCCAGCCATCCACGTGATGTAAATGAAAACGTGATTCATCAGACCAGGCCACCTTCTTCCATTGCTCTGTGGTCCAGTTCTGATGCTCACGTGCCACTGTTGGTGCTTTCAGCGGTGGACAGGGGTCAGCATGGGCACCCTGACTGGTCTGCGGCTATGCCGCCCCATACACAACAAACTGAGATGCACTGTGTATTCTGACATCTTTCTATCAGAACCAGCATTAACTTCTTGAGCAATTTGTTTGATCGGACCACACGGGCCAGCCTTCGCTCCCCACGTGCATCAATGAGCCTTGGCCGCCCATGACCCTGTGGCCGGTTCACCACTGTTCCTTCCTTGGAGCACTTTTGATAGATCCTGACCACTGCAGACCAGGAACACCCCACGAGAGCTGCAGTTTTGGAGATGCTCTGATCCAGTCGTCTAGCCATCACAATTTGGCCCTTGTCAAACTCGCTCAAATCCTTACACTTGCCCATTTTTCCAGCACATCAACTTTGAGGACAAAATGTTCACTGCTGCCTAATATATCCCACTGAAGAGATAATCAATGTTATTCACTTCATAAATGTTATGCCTGATCAGTGTACAAACAACATTAAAAACTTGATTTTCACCACAGGGGGACTTAAATAAATAAAGAAAATACCATACTGTAAAAAAATATTTCAAAGTTGTAAATAAAACAAAGATTGTTGCACTACGCTTTACAAGAAAATACTATTTCAGACTTTCTACTTCAAATTTGAATTAATTGTGTAACTTGCAGTTTCTTTGTAATTATTTGTGAAATTTACTAGGCATTTATGACAAGAAGGAAATCATAGATAACCATATGTATGCGTTTATGAGTTTATGAGTTCATGAGTTTCTGGTGGTGGAAAGATTGTGATGACAGATTGTGTTTCCAGATCACTGCTGAGAGAGCATCACCATTCAGAGCAGTAATCTACAGCCTACTGTGCCAAGATCTTCTCTCTCTGAGCATCAGGTGCCCATCCTGTCTGTCTGGCATGGTGAGTCTATATGTCATCTGACTGATCTTTATGCACTGTCCATTTTGTCTATGATTGCGATCTCCTCTCCACCTATTCCTATCACTCATTATCACTTGACATTTCTCTCACAAGTCCCAACATCCCCCACTGTCGGTCACTATCTCTTTGTCTCTCAGTTCTGATAAAGGCCCAATTTTCTTAAAGATCACACAAAATTTAAAAAGCTGCAAACCCTTCTTGGACCATATAAGGAGATATTAGAATGCTCACGCTGCTAATAACAAGCAAATGGGGACAGAGGCACTCTCCAAAAACTCTTTTGTCGATAATTTTATCCCTTAAAACTCATATTTGATCATCATCATTAAAAGTTTTATTTGTCCTGTGAAAAAAATTTATTCATGCTTTAAAATAGCTTGAATGTAACTCTACACCCTTGCTTCATTTAGTATACTCGGAAACCATGAATATGCAAATGAGCCCCGCCTCCACTCACTCATACAGGTTCGTCTATAAATCTATGTATCAGAATGGTAATGAGTTTTATGAATCGCTCTCTACAGCCTCGGACACATAACGGTAACTGATATGATTAGCTTTTTACTTGACTACATTATCAAACAGCTAACAATGTGTTGCTAATGTTACACAAACCATGTTCCCATTCCCCATCTCAGAGTCAGACAGCTGCCATAACAATCAGCATCCTTAGAAATGCTTTGACCAACTTAGAACATCAGTGGAGAAAGGCATATGGTTCATCATAACATTGTAATATACGTCATATACATAATTCACCTGCTATATTGCTAAATCTACTTGATTTTGATATTAACAGAAAGATATAACAGCTTAAATCTGGCTTCCCCTGCTTCACAGCAGTTAATGATATGCTAAAGCCCACCCACACGTTGACACGGTTACAAGGTATTTTGTGACGTTAGAAACGCCAGCGAATATAAACCACATTTTGCAGTCTTTGGTTCACTGCAGTTTTAAGGAGAAATACTCAACAATGGTGTTGACTTATGAATTTGCACATGGTTTGTCTTAAAGCATATTAAAATCACCACATAGGCATATAAACAACATGAAACACTTGATTTTCACCACAGGGGTCTTTAAGACCTGCACAAATAATACAGAGCAAACCTCCAAATAAATCTCACAATGTATCTCAGATTCTTTTACTTAATTAAACTGCAAGATAGAGTGATAGATCAGACCAAAATTGTAATATTTCGCTTGAAATCTTCCCCTCCACGTAAGCTATCAAATATCATTTATCTAAATATGACATGCCAAGATGTGCTGTGCCAGGCTTGACAATACACTTTTGATGTAATTGAATGTCAAATGTGACTTGTCATGATAAGTTAATATTGACATAAGGGTAAGAATGCATTTTTTTTTTTTAGGTGAATTGTTGCTTTAAATCTGCACAGGCTGGAAATTAACACATGAAATTACAATTTTCATGTTCAGACCATTGCATAAAACACCTATTGTGCCCTTTATATCCGTGTATTATTTATATGTCTCAATTCCTCCATGTTTGCGTACATATTTGTTTGTTAGCATGTGTGTTTTGTGTGCATGCAGTCATCCAGACCAGAGGGATTACTCAGATTTGTAATTAGTCCAACGGATGCTTCAGACAACTTAATTATGCTCCTTAATTTACATGCAGACCAAATGGAATACCAGGTGTTTGGTCTCCTCAATTCAATTAACGCTCTTTAATGCCAGTCGACCTGCATGGCAGGGCAATACATGCAACAATTATGGATCAGGATTAGCACTGAGACATAGCTGAGTGACATATCAGAGGACATTATCATATACAAAAGAGGCATAATTTACCGCTAATAACGGCACACAGAAGGCCACAATCATTCCTGGAATATGGAAGCTGTTCTAATGATCTGTGGAAATGAGACTGAAATGCACATCATTAGATCGGGACTAAAAACAAAGCCATGAGGCTGACACAACAGCAGGAACGACGTCTGTGACATATGTTTTCAAGTGAAATTGTAACATTATCCTTTATTATACACACCAAATCTTCTGTTAAACAAGATAAATTTCTCATAAACATTCATTTTGTTCATTTTATATTCTAATAAAGCTGATTCTTATTACTATTGCATCCAGCATCAAGCTGAGAATATTCATACTTTTGAGGCCAACGATTGTCTATCCACGTTTGCTTTAGTCATTTTTCACGTCTGTACTGATATAGTGAAATATACTGTACTTCCTCATCTAAATGCTTCACTAGCTGGCATGAAAACGGTGATGAGCTGCCAGGCCCTGTGGTCCTGCTGGCCAGCGTGAGAATGCATGAGATTACACTGGCACAGACCGCACACCCACACCTATATCAGTGTTGCACAGAAAGACACTGCATAAGGCCAATGAGAAAATATTAAAGTGCTGTTATCGTGTTTTTTCCGATATTACCTTTCATGTAGTGGGTAATATAGCAGTTTATGAATGTAAAAGGTCTGAAAGCTTTAAAGAGCAAAGTGCATGTTTAATTCTTGGTCCATTCACATCAATGTTAGATGTGTGTTTAATGTCTGTGTGTTATTAAATACTTTAATTGAATTAAACTAGTGAATTAAAGTATTTATTTGTTAAGAGAGTCTTACTTCCTGCGCAAACATACGTAGGACGTTTACTTTGACCCTCAAATAGTTGTGCCTCAATCCACTTTGCATGCACCCAAAGGATGAGGACCTGCACTCGAATTGATACGGTAAAACCGATGCCATCGTTCTTGTTCATATCACTGTGTATCAAGTGCTGAGGAAGATCTTGATCTGAAATTCAGATATGGTAATGGGCATTTAGGCTGTGTTTACACAGGCACAAAAAAATTCAGATTTTTTTCTCACATCTGACACAGACTGGAATTCGTTGCACATGTGTAAATACAAAAATCCATATGAGATCCGATCTTTCACATCCGTTCTGAGCCACTTCCAAATGTGGTTTTAAATCGGATACATATCCGATATCTGGACATCCGACCTACTGTATGTCTAAACATGAATATCTGATTCCCCATTGAATTCAAAGCCACCACAAGACGAGGGCGACACGTTTGTCCACAAATAGCTTTTTAATGTTGTATTATGAAGCAGATGTGCTTGTATGTGCAGCTTTTTTTTTATTGAGGTGGGAACTTTATAAAGGAAAGAAATTGCATGTGCGCACATTGAGGAGCTGCCGGTTTTCAACCTCTGCCCCGTGAGTTTCATAAATAAAACAGCTTCACTAATGAAAGCTACATTATATTTTTCAGCAATGATAACTTCGCTGTAATTAAACAAGCTTCACTATTAAGGCTATTCACTCGTACACTCACATCCATGAAAGCTGTTATCTTGCACATGCTGGCAAATATTCATGGCCAACCGACATGAATTATAAAAATAATTTTAATAATACAGCCATTTAAAACCAGAGGGTCTACCATGTGCATAGTAAAGCGATCACGACAATCATTTTGGGCGGGTGTTAATGTAAACACAGATAATGGATACCAGTCGTGTCTAAAGTGAACGTAAACAGGTGGGCCACAAAAAATAAATAATCGGATATGGTCAAAAGATCAGAGCTGTACAAGATTTGCTATGTAAATGCAGCTTTAGTTCGACACAACTGGGCCAACTGACCAATCAGAGCAGAGAAGGGAAAAGAGGGGTCTAGAGAAATCAGAATCCTTTAATCAAGCCATTTTTAGACATTGTGCGAAAAGAGGTGATGCTGCAATGTATATTATAAGAAAATTAAAGTGTTGCCCTAGAATGCATGTAAACTTATTGTAGGAGACCGCCAAAAAATTACTTCAAGGTTTAAGGTCGGCAAGAATTTAAAAATCATCCTATTTTCTAAATGGATGATATTATAAATTATTGCTCGTAATTTCAAAATGTCATAACTTGGGCCACATCCACACGAAGCCAGAGCTTTCCCTATCCAATCTTTTCCCCCCCTCGTCTCAAGAAATATCTACGTACACACGAAACCACTGAAACCAACTCAAAACGATGTAGCATACATGTCAGACCAGTATGTAGCACTGTAATTCTGCCACAGAAATACACTAAAAACGGAGAAGAGTTATGGCTAGAAGGGGTACAGCAATGGTTGGAAAATATAATAAATATAAAATAACAATAAATACATTTGCTACTTACCAGATTGTGTTTTATTAACGCCTACACCTACCCCAACCCTAAACCTACCCTTACAATAATGCAAATACAGTAATTAAATGATGCAATATTGATGTATCGCCTTCTAGTCTTTACTAGGCCTTGTGGCACAACGGTAGCGCTACTGACTCCAGATCAGAAGGTTGCGTGTTCCAATCACGTCAGGGTCAAGCAATTGCATCTTTGATTGCAAGGATTTGACTAACATCTTTTGTTTGTCCGAAACATGGCTCACGCCCGCGGTCCCGGACACAGCTGTGACGCCGTCGGGGAACTTCTCTGTTTTTAGGATGGACAGAACAGCCGAGGCCGGTAAATCCAAAGGCGGTGGAGTATGCTTCATGATCAACAAGAAATGGTGCGACCCCAGGAACATCACCATTCTCTCGCGGTCCTGCTCGCCTCATCTGGAACATTTAACAATCATCTGCCGCCCATTCTATCTGCCGAGGGAGTTTTCTGCGGTCGTCGCGACCGCTGTTTACATTCCACCACAGGCAGACACAGCGCTGGCTTTATCTGGCCTTCATGATGTTGCCAGCGGTGTCATAAACAAACACCCCGACGCGGCATTCATTGTCGCGGGCGATTTCAACAAAGCAAACCTAAAGAAAGTCTTGCCAAACTTTCACCAGCACGTCTCCTGTCCTACACGAGGAGCAAACACGCTGGATCATTGCTACTCTCCGTTTAAGAACGCCTATAAAGCGCAGTCACTTCCAGCTTTTGGCAAATCGGATCATGCCGCCATTTTCCTCACACCTGAATACAAACAAAGGCTCGTTCAGGAACCCCCCGGTGAGGCGGGAAGTTAAGCGTTGGTCACCCCACTCAGAGACCGCGCTACAGGCAGCTCTGGATGATGTTGACTGGGACATGTTCCAAGCGAGTTCAGCTGACGTAAGCAAGTTCACGGATGTGGCGTTTTGCTTCATCAACACGCTTACAGAGCAAGCCACACAAGCAATAACAATAACGTCCTTCTCAGATCAGAAACCATGGCTGGACAATTCAATCCGCGCTGCAGTGAACACACGCACTGCCGCTTACAACGCCGGTCTCCTATCGGGGAACATGAATGAATACAAATCATCCTGTTATGCTCTCAGACGCGCAGTTAAAGCCGCAAAGCTCCGTTATAAGGATCGAGTGGAGTCTCATTTCCAACTCAACGACTCCCGGCGCATGTGGCAGGGTCTGAGGTCCATCTGCTCTTTTGGATCTAAATCCTCTGCAGAGGTCAGAGCTGATCCTTCGCTTGTGAACGAGTTAAACTCTTTCTACGCTCGCTTTGACTGTAACCGCGGCAACGCGACTCCACCAAGTGGCGCGTCAGAGGGAATTACTCAGAGCAGCAACAACCACATGATCTCTGTCTCGGAGGATGAAGTTCAGAGGGCACTCAAGCGTGTGGACGTCAGGAAAGCTGCCGGGCCGGATGGTATTTCAGGCCGTGTTCTGCGGTCCTGTGCTGATCAGCTCGCCGGGTTGTTTACATCTATCTTTAATGAGTCCCTCGCTACATCTGTGGTCCCCACCTCCTTCAAAAAATCCACTATCATCCCTGTCCCTAAGAACAGTAAACCCTCTTGCCTAAATGACTATCGTCCAGTGGCTCTCACATCTATAGTCATGAAGGTCTTTGAGAGACTCATTAAAAACACCATTTGCGCCTTCATTCCTGACACTTTGGACCCTCTTCAGTTTGCCTATTGTCCCAATAGATCGACTGAAGATGCCATCTCTCATGTCCTCCACTCCTCCCTCACTCACATCGACAGCAAAAGTGGGAACTACGTAAGGCTGCTATTTATTGACTATAGCTCAGCCTTTAACACCATAGTTCCCATTAAGCTAACCGCCAAACTCCTGGATCTCGGCCTGAATCCTTCTCTCTGCCACTGGATTGACTTCCTCACTGGATTGACTTCCTCACTGGCAGGCCTCAGGTGGTGAGAATAGGCCAGTCCACCTCCTCCTCCATCACCCTGAGTGTGGGACACAGGTGAAAAAAGCCAGGCAAAGACTGTACCACCTGCGCCAGCTGAGGAAATTCAGGGTTTCACCAGCTATCCTGAAAACGTTCTATTTATGGGCGATAGAAAGTGTATTAACTCTTGGGAACAGCACCAGTCATGACTGCAAAGCCCTGCAAAGAGTCGTGCGCTTATCCGAGCGTATCTCAGGGTCAGCTCTCCCGTCTCTGCAGGATGTCTACACCAAACGCTGCAAAGGTAGAGCTACTAAGATCATCAAGGACTCTAATCACCCTGCAAACCCTCATTTCACGCTGCTGCCATCTGGTAAGCGCTTCCGAAGCCAGATGGCCAAAACTGAGAGACTCAGGAGGAGCTTCTTCCCCCAGGCCATCAGACTCCTGAACTCAGTCACTTAACATCACGTGACTTCACTTCTGGATAAACATCGATACACTGACATTGCACTGCACTTTCTGTTCTGTTCTCGTTGTTACTGTGTAACAACCTGTTATAAACCTGTTTGCACATTATACTCTTTATACATTTGTTAACCACATATTTATAAGTCTACAGTTTACTCACTGCACAGCTTACTTCACTTATTTTATTCCACTTCTTTATTTTTATTTTTTTACTTTTTTATTCTACTTGACTTGATTATTTATAATTCTACACACATACATATATATATATATATATATATATATATATATATACATATATATATATATATATATATATATATATATATATATATATATATATATATATATATATATATATATATACTTTTTTATTCTATCTATTCCTATTATAATTTCCTCCTTGTGTTTTTAACTGTGAATTTGCACTGTCCATGGAGCGGACCTGTTTACATTTCACTGCCGGTTGTATATTCTGTATATAACTGTGTATGTGACAAATAAAACTCTTGAATCTTGAATCTCTTGAACCGTTCGGGACGGGGTGTGATGACATCGCCATTAAACAAAATATACCGATTGGCTTTACACACGAAAACGCAAGGGTGTCGGTTTCAGATTTATCCTCTCTGGGACCCGGTTTCAAAAAATACCGGTTTCAGGCTCCCAAAATGCCGGATCCGTCTGGATTAAACGCTGATACGGTACAAAATGTTTATGTATACAGCTAAACGCATCTCCGTGTGGACGGGGCCTTGATCTCCCAGTGAAACAACAGGCTTGACATGTCTCTGGTGATGTACGGTGTAAAAAAACAAAAAAAATTTTTTAAACACAGGCAGACAGGGTAACCCAAATAACCAGACAAAAGTGTCAAATCCATAAACACGGGAATCCAGAATAGCGATCATGGGCACTCCAGCTGGTGGATGTAACCATAGTCTTTCTACTCCAAAATTTCACATTTCATTCAATTTGTTACATGCCGTTTCATTTGTAATTACACTCACCTAAAGGATTATTAGGAACACCATACTAATACTGTGTTTGACCCCCTTTCGCCTTCAGAGCTGCCTTAATTCTACGTGGCATTGATTCAACAAGGTGCTGAAAGCATTCTTTAAAAATGTTGGCCCATATTGATAGGATAGCATCTTGCAGTTGATGGAGATTTGTGGGATGCACATCCAGGGCATGAAGCTCCCGTTCCACCACATCCCAAAGATGCTCTATTGGGTTGAGATCTGGTGACTGTGGAGGCCATTTTAGTACAGTGAACTCATTGTCATGTTCAAGAAACCAATTTGAAATGATTCGAGCTTTGTAACATGGTGCATTATCCTGCTGGAAGTAGCCATCAGAGAATGGGTACATGGTGGTCATAAAGGGATGGACATGGTCAGAAACAATGCTCAGGTAGGCCGTGGCATTTAAACGATGCCCAATTGGCACTAAGGGGCCTAAAGTCTGCAAAGAAAACATCCCCCACACCATTACACCACCACCACCAGCCTGCACAGTGGTAACAAGGCATGATGGATCCATGTTCTCATTCTGTTTATGCCAAATTCTGACTCTACCATCTGAATGTCTCAACAGAAATCGAGACTCATCAGACCAGGCAACATTTTTCCAGTCTTCAACTGTCCAATTTTGGTGAGCTTGTGGAAATTGTAGCCTCTTTTTCCTATTTGTAGTGGAGATGAGTGGTACCCGGTGGGCTCTTGTGCTGTTGTAGCCCATCCGCCTCAAGGTTGTGCGTGTTGTGGCTTCACAAATGCTTTGCTGCATACCTCGGTTGTAACGAGTGGTTATTTCAGTCAAAGTTGCTCTTCTATCAGCTTGAATCAGTCGGCCCATTCTCCTCTGCCCTCTAGCATCAACAAGGCATTTTCACCAACAGGACTGCCGCATACTGGATGTTTTTCCCTTTTCACACCATTCTTTGTAAACCCTAGAAATGGTTGTGCGTGAAAATCCCAGTAACTGAGCAGATTGTGAAATACTCAGACCGGCCCGTCTGGCACCAACAACCATGCCACGCTCAAAATTGCTTAAATCCCCTTTCTTTCCCATTCTGACATTCAGTTTGGAGTTCAGGAAATTGTCTTGACCAGGACCACACCCCTAAATGCATTGAAGCAACTGCCATGTGATTGGTTGATTAGATAATTGCATTAATGAGAAATTGATCAGGTGTTCCTAATAATCCTTTAGGTGAGTGTATTTGTGGAATTTACTAGCAATATCTGAGTGAAAATAATATGCAAGGGGTAAATAAGGTACAAAGGTGCACTGTACCTTTTAATGGGTACAGTCCCAGTGACAGTTTTATACACCACATTTTTTCAGTGTAAGTCAGAATTTTCCAATCATTTTGTACAAATTGCACATTGCTGTTCTCACACAGTGGGGTTGCCATTGGATCAAATGTAGTTTGCACTGCCCCATGCTTCAATAATAGTCTCTCTCTGATGCAAGGTGATAAGGGAAATCAATGGAGTGTCCTTTACGGAAGTCGCAGTGCTGAAGAAACTACATATATCTTTTAATGTGTCACATGTAGTGAACTAATGGCTCTTGCAGAGGTAAGTAACGGCTCTCATAAGAGTCATTCCAATGCAACGCCTGCATTATGTTGGGGTTCACAAATCAATCTGCACAGAAATGTGCTGCACAAAGTTAAGGTCAGGCTGAAATGATTGGGGACCTTGTTAAATGTAAACGTAAGGAAAAGTAAAGTAAGGAACAGCACACATTGGCATTTTATTTGTTCCAGTGTTTAGGAATAACAGTATCTTCTGCCTTATTCCTTCACAGTACAGCATGTTTAGTAGATCAGCACTGAATTCTTATTTTAATAGGTACAGCAAAATTTGATTTCTCATGACCTCTCTAAGGATCAATTCAGCAAGATCATGTCAACTCATTGTAAAATAATCTACCTGCTCTATAACATTCACCCAAATATTTGTGCAACTTGGCAGATAAATCAAATCTGAGATAAAGTCAGTTTAAGGTTAAAAAAAAGTCTAAATGAGATAATGTTTGACCACAGTAACGCAACGCTCTGTTGTGCCGAAGCTGCCATCACTCAGATTTGTCTGTGGGTGTCTGTATCAGAGTTAATCAATCCCTATCAATAATAAAACAGGGTCCAGACCTGAGCCGAAATTCATTGGGAGTGTCAATTAACTCTGTGCCTGTAGAAAACTAATACTCAACTGGATCTGTCAATGTCTTTTAGGTCTCATTAGCAAACAGAAATGAATTATGTATGATTGCCTTTTAAATCAATTATAAATTAAACCCTGCAATGGAAACAGCAGGTAACAGGAATCAAAGGAGCAGAAGGAGAGAGGAGAAAGTGTGAGATTCAGCGTCTGTCATGGCACAAATGGCCTCCATAGGAATTGCAATCAAAAAAATTTAAATGAAATTCTGTCGCCTTAACACTTTTATGGTGTTTTTATGGTTGCTTTTTAGCTGTATAACTGGAGTCCAGTGAGTGGGCATAATATTACATTCTTTCTGTGTAAAATGTTTCTTAATGAGGAAAAAAAATGGCAGTGCACCTTTAAGACCAGCAAAATGAGAGAAAACTGAGAGCACCGATGCCACACAGGGCCAAGCAGGAGTGAGTCTAAAAATAGCCACGCATTACTGTATCCACGTTTCCTTTACTTCATCGCTGCCCTCCCTCCGTGAGCCACACGTATGTCCCTTGTTGGCCCACTCATGGGCTTTAGGGGCCACTATCATTTATTAAAATCGGCTGCATGTTGCTGTGCCAGTAGGGAAACTCTTTACCTGGTGCTCTGACAGCATGAAATTACCCAGACCGCAACTCAGCATGACACCGAAAAATAACACAGGCCAATAAACCAATGAGAAAGAAGCAAGAGATTTAATCTTCTATCTTCTTTATAAGCTATTTTTGTCTGTTATTTGTGTTGGAGTTCAGCACTGTGTTTTTATGGGCATGATGTGTTATACTGCTAATATAATGCCTATTGTGTTCATTTTGCATAGTTGACAGTTAGAGGCCCAGCTCTGTCTCTCTCTTTCTCTACTTGCCAGAGCCAGACTGCAATGAGAAGAAAAACATGTGAGCATTACTGTTACGGATTAAAATTCAAATTGTGTTTCATGAGTTTATCTTGCCGACCAGAGAGAGAACAAGAAACAGAGAGCGAGAGAAAGTGAGGGAGGAGAGAAAGAACCAGCGCCATGCTCAGGAACAACAAACATGGACTAGATTTGAGACAAAAGCACAGAGGATGCCTTCAGGTTTAATGTGTGTCTGTGTCAGAAGTTGTAAAGGTAACTTGGAGACATTTTGCCCTCCGTTCCGGGTGGCTTTCAAGTGTGAAATGAAATCGGTTCTGCTGTTCGGACTGACACCTCTCACGCTAGAAGTCATATGAAACCCCATATTTTGAGGTATGAACAGAAATGTGCTCCTGTACTCTAACTCAAACAGTCCGTCCGTCCATCCATCCAGAGCTGAGTAGATTACTTACAAATTGTAATCGGTTACTGATTACAATTTACATGACAAAAATTGTATTTAGTAACGTAATCCATTACATTACATATTAAAGGTAATATAATCAGACTATTTTTGATTACTTTCAAATCACATTGATTTGAGTTGAATAATCGTGTACCATCATTGATATAAAAATACAAAGGGAAAGAAAATCTATTACATTCTTTGTTATCAACAACATGAAGTGCATTAAATATTACATCACGTCAGGGTTTCCCAGACTGGGATTCATGATGGAACTGCAGGAGGTTTGTGAGTTTAATGAAAAGCTATTAAGTAATTAAATCATATATTTTTTTTTAATTAAAATAAACAATTTCAAAATAAAAATCCATCCATCCATCCATCCATCCATCCATCCATCCATCCATCCATCCATCCATCCATCCATCCATCCATCCATCCATCCATCCATCCATCCATCCATCCATCCCATTAGATTATGCAGCTTGGGCTCATTGGAAATATGTTCCTGACATTTTATGACACATTCAAAGTGAAACGTCCGGTAAGTAGCGCTAAAAGATTAATGATCTATTGTGTTTGAAAATAATGTACCACCAATCCTAGCAAATGTGAGACAAAAATGCACTTGCCATGCTCTATTGGCTTACTTCTACAGTACGTGTTTGAGGTTTTTAGCGAGTGTTGAGACTCGAACGTACTGCATCACTATACCAGGTGAGCAAGTTTACCATGTCAGAAAAGCGGTACATATGGAGCTGATTATGTGATGCAAACATCAAAATGTATTAGTTTATGAATGAATGAATGAATGAATGAATGAATGAATAAGGCATTTATATAGCGCTTTCATATGTACTACTGTACACCCAAAACACTTTATACTCATGTCAGGGGTCTCTCCTCAACCACCACCAGTTTACAAATTATGCATATGGTAAAAGAGTTTCGAGGTCATACCATAGTATTGTGCAAGGAAAGGGTGCATTACCTGCAACAGCTGCATAAAACAATCCCTAAGCAACTTTTTGGAAACTGATTAACATTATACTTGGAAAAGCAAAGTTGGCAGAGTTTTTTTTTTTTCTTTTGCATGATGTTCTTTTGTGTACTGATCTTTTAGAACATCTTCATCCCAGACTCTCCAGACTCTATCTGTTGATCACAAATGCAGGAAGCAGGCCAACAAACCACTCAAAGTATTAATTGACAGTCAATGTAGACCAACATAACCGACCTCTGCAAGACCTGCCAGACATCCGACCGCCTCTTACCAAAGCTCTTGTTGGGGCATCATGAGCAAGAGCCAATGTTTCTATGTGTGCTTGAGTGTGTGCGTTTGTATGTGTGGGAGTGTATGTCCGCAAACCTAAACCCCAGCTAATATCATTACCAGTCATGCTGCTCCAATATAACCCCACTATGGAGACATAAAAGACCTCAATCAATTCAGGTCTAGACACTACTGGCCAATCAATAAACACATAACATCACAAATAAAATGGAAAGCACAAAGAATAGCTTCAGGTCTACATGGTGAAGGCAAAAAACAAAGGAGGGAGAGAAGAGGAAACGCGAGAGGGGGAATTGGCAAGTCCTGAGGGCTCAATTTGTTTGTTGTAATCAGGTATGATGATCTCAGATATGCACCTGCTGGAGTCTCAAACATGGCTGGATAGAGCAAACTAACAGCATCCCATAATCAAACATGCACTTATGCTGTATGAACAGCAGGGGCAACCTGCAGGATTTATGGCGTAATCCATGGTACTCGGAAACAAATCGTAAGTAAAGGTCACTGAGTCACAGCAACTATTCGTTTACATTTATCCATCCCCATTGCAATGGTGAGATCACTGCATTTGTGCACTCAACAGACATGATTGTGGTCGGCTACAATACTCAGTGCTGCAACCATTGATGTGAATAGATGCTACAATCAACACTTTTCATGATTAGTTAATCTCGGCAGCTGTAATAGTAAAAATTTAATAAACGTTTTCAAAAGAGTTCCACTTGTAATACTTATTTCACGTGAAATTATGATAGCCAATTGTGGCGAGGCGGGGGACCGTGAGAGCGGGCGAATGTTAATGAGCGTCAGCTGTGCGCCACACCGGCCTCGCCTCATGGAGGAGTGACGGGAGTATAAAAGGAGGAGCGACGACATGGCAAGACGAGAGAGGACCAGGCCTGGACTTTATGTTGTGGTTTTGTTTTGTATGTAGGTGGCAGTCGTCCGTGAGGGGCTGCCGCCGACGTTATGGTTTATTTTTGGATTAAAGTTTTTAAATGTTCGCCGGTTCCCGCCTCCTTCTTCCCGGAACCGTTCATTGAACCGTTCATTCAACCGTTCATCGGCCGCTAGGGGGCGGAGGAGGATCGAGCCGTCCACCAAGCGTCCAGTGCCATCGCATGGCACCGCGAGGAAGAACCTCTCGGCGGGCTGAGGAGGGGGAGGGGGGACCGTGAGAGCAGGCCTCATGGAGGAGTGACGGGAGTATAAAAGGAGGAGCGACGACATGGCAAGACGAGAGAGGACCAGGCCTGGACTTTATGTTGTTGTTTTGTTTTGTATGTAGGCGGCAGTCGGCCGTGAGGGGCTGCCGCCATTATTGTGTTTGGTTTTGTTTTGCTTTGTTTTTAGGCAGCAGTCGTCCGTGAGGGGCTGCCGCCGACGTTATGGTTTATTTTTGGATTAAAGTTTTTAAATGTTCGCCGGTTCCCGCCTCCTTCTTCCCTGATCTTTCATTGCGTTACACCAATCATAACATGTGGAGTCTTAAGTTTTAATTTTAAGTCTTTTAGTTTAAGTCTTAAGGAGACACATCCCTTTAAACAGTGTTTAAATCAGAATAGAAAATAGCTTTTTATTTCTAAATCACTATTTACTAAACCGTTACTAAATTAGGACAATTATGACAATCCTACAAACATTATATTGTAAATGCACCTCAGGAAACAAAATAAAAATGCAATTCATGATTTTCCAACAAATGTATTACATAGTACCAATACCAAAAAAATTATGAACTCATGAACAAATAAATAAAATTTTCCTTGAGCTTTTGACATATAAGAACTCCTCATACTATAAGAATATCCTGTAAGTTTCAGAACTGAAAAGACCAGGTGAAAGACCGCCTCTGAAAGAAAATCAACGCCTACTTCATCATTGCAACTTTGGTCCCGCCCATTTGCGTGTTAGTGATATGACGAGGGGTGAAGAGCGATACAGGATTAAAAATAGCATTATAGGAGTGTGGTTATTTATTTACAACAATGTGGCTGTCCGAGTTGAGCATTATTTATTTGTATTCTGTATATTTCACTGTGGATCCTTTAGCACAGATTTTGCAAATAGACCTTTATGATATGGACTCAACAGTCCATTGATCATACAGATTTCTGATATGTAATGATTCATGTACAGTCCGATGTTCTTTGTCTAAGTGTCAGTAAATCAAACCAGAGACTAAATGGACAACTTCACATAGTTTCTCTTAGTAGGATGAAAATAATCTTTTTTAAACTGTGATTAAATTATATATATAGAAAGTGATTAAAGAACGCTCCCTTTGCAATCGCTGGAGCTGTCACTCAAACAGCACGAGTTTATCAGTGACTGAGTTCTGGACAAAACTCCCATAATAATCAACAAATCTCTTATTTACATTGTGTTTGCACTGTTAGTTATGATTTTTTTTCTACTCATCTGTGAGAGTGCAGAAATCGAGTTGCAATGACGAGATCACAGCATTAATGCACTCAGCATGTCTGTGATCAGCTACAATGCTCATCAATGCAACCTTTAATGCCACGATCGAAATATAATGCCATAGATCTGAATATAATGCTATAATCATCAACACTTTTCATGATTAGTTAACCTTGAGAGCTACAATAGTAAAAACGTGCTAAAAGTTTGCGAGTCTCACAGCAGCGAATCACAGCAGTGGACGTTTACAATGATGTCTCACAGCAGCGAATCACAGCAGTGGACGTTTACAATGATGTCTCACAGCAGCGAATCACAGCAGTGGACGTTTACACTGATGTCTCACAGCAGCCAATCACAGCAGTGGGCATTTACACTGAAGTCTCACAGCAGCCAATCACAGTTGTGGGCGTTTACACTGATGTCTCACAGCAGCCAATCACAGCTGTGGGCGTTTACACTGAAGTCTCACAGCAGCCAATCACAGCAGTGAGCGTTTACACTGATGTCTCACAGCAGCCAATCACAGCAGTGGGCGTTTACACTGAAGTCTCACAGCAGCCAATCACAGCAGTGAGCCACTTCAAACAGAGCGTTCAAATCAGAGGCTAAAATCAGGGTAGGAAAAATTCCTTTTATTTCTAAATTATGACAATTTTTGATGTAAAAATAATGTTAACATTATAAGTGCACCACAGGAACATTATTAAACAATAAAACAATGCAGTTCATGACCCCTTTAAAAGAATCTGCAAACTGCAATACAAATAAACAAGGAATTCAGAACACAACAAATCACTACAAAATGGTCAACATATAGAGGCAAGAAAGCAATTTCGGACACAGTTTTCGACATAATAAATTAATAAATACAGACCTGTGGGCTCTCGACACAGACTCTCAAACTTTAGCTCAAGTACAACAGTGTTGCCTAATTATCTGTTCACTCAGTGGGGTTTTATTGGCCACATTATGCAGATTTACTTCCTGACCCCCTCCACACATGAACATGTGACTGAGGTACACCAAACAGAAGGCTGATTACACACATGCACACACTCCTCCAAACACGCATATCCACGAACACACACTAATGAGAGCCATCTCTTCATTACCTTTCTGACCTCAATCAGGGAGAAGAAGATCCCCCCACCCTTATTAATTATCTCACACACTCACACACACTCCTCTATGTGTCCTTCCCGTCCCATGACCACTTCACTAAAGTAGAGGCTTCATTTATAATGTCTCATCGTCTACATCATTTTATAAATCGTATATGTCATTCCAAAACTATTTCCACTCTGGAACACAAAGAAAAAAAAGCAACAGCAGCAATTCCACCATTGACCATGTTAAGTCAGTAAGTGAGATTGGAGGCAGTAACTGTATACAGTAACTATAGAGTATATGTGAGGAACTGTCATTTTCATGCAATAATCATTAAAACAAAACCAAAATAAGCCAGCTAATCAGATGGCTTCATATATAATCATTCCCCAACATACTGAGGCAGAATAACAGAAATTACTTTGTGATATGGCATTTAGAGAAAGAACACATGACCTTTTACTGTTGCTTGATTACAGGAACAATCTTTACTTACTTTGCCACCCACCCTACACACAGACACAACATGTCGACACATCATCTATTTAATCACAGCCATCTCTCAAATTTAAGGCTGCAGTTACATCCACACATACACAAACACATCGGTGTGTGTGATGAAAAACAACTTGTACTCTTACACCTGCACACTCAGCACCCAGTCGGCAACTAGAGATTTTACGATCCCCCCACCCGCTCAATGGTGTATCTCTGCGGCACACAGAAGTGCTGGCCTTTCCATTCTCATTTCTCTCTCTCTCTGCACCCACTCAGCTATTATGCCTCTACCATGATGGGTGGCGGCAGTTTAATATATTTATGTCTAGGGGAGATAAAAAAAAAAACAGCATTTGCTGCCCCCTACAGGTGTGGAGGGGAACAAGACAGCAGATGTGTTATGATTACTGTAACATGGTATGTAATAATGAATAAAAATCAAATAAATAAATTCATAAATGTAAAATTAAATAAATAGAAATATTTCTAAATAATATAACCAAGTTGGGTTTTGTCTAGGTCAGAGGAATTTTTAACAGATAAATCAATTATATATACATACAGGGCTTGACATTAACACCTGCCAACCTGCCAAATGCGGGTGTATTTCAGCAGTGGCGTGTGTAACTCAGTCACTCCTACTAGCCACTTTGGCAGGTTAAATTTTATTTATAATATATACATTTTTTAATTTGTAGTTTTTTAAAAAGCATTCGAAATAATAAACTAAGTGCAATGTAGTGTTGTCAAAAATGATACATATCGATGCTAAAATATCTGAAACAATTCCAATACTCATTTAACGCAGAATGGATACACAAAACCAGCTGTGCTTTCTCTCTCTCTCATCTCTCCAACAGCAAGTTGACACACAAACCCGCCTCCCCTCACTCACTCGTTTCATTTGCTCCAGATGAATATTGTTGGTGTTACAGGGCTTGAATTTCAGCCTGTATGCGCATTGTGCATTTGTGCATAATTTGACTCATTCCCGCAGATTCCCATGCACACATAAAGCAGCCTCTCAGTAATTAATTGAGTTCTTTTTTGCTGCTTATTGCACTTAAACAGTCAAACACACAGAAAATAATGTCAAAAGGCCAGTCATGACAAGTATTCATGTAAACACAGTCAGTTATGTTTTAAGTAAAACAGTTGAGAAAGAAAATGCATGTGTAACAGTATATTGGATCCGTGCGTCAGGTCTTAAAGTGACAGTAGCCTAATATACCTGCTGCCAAATTATGAGATAATTTTAAAAATCTCTATATGGCAGTTTTTCCACATGGTATCAATGTCAAAATTTCCCCATGGTATTGATGTCAAAAGTTATTGACAAGCCCTGTAAACATACCGGACAAAAGCCAACAGGCAAATATTACAGAAGATTAAATCCTCTGTGATATCACAAAGAAATGTGACTGATATGCAATATTAATAACACTTTCGAAGTGTGGTTAATCTGACCCCAGCAAAAACATACAATTTAGTAAATCCAAACAGAAAATTGTCAGAGGTGTACGCCTGCAGTAATCAGAAAATAATGTGAAAATTCATTGCATTAATTCATGTAATTAAGATTTTCTATTTATATAATAAGTTGATTTGGAAAAGTCACAAAGCCATCAACCTGACATCTGAGTTATTAAATCTGTACTGGGGTCTCTCAGACAAATATGTCTTAATTAAAAGATTTTTCACACAATACTAAATGTATCTTGTAACTTCAGTAGTTTTTAAAGCAGGCATGAAGCAGACAGACCCAATGAGGATTTTATGTGATTAAATTTGCCAATTTAAATCAGCGTGAGCGCACTCAAATGTTCAAAAGCCGGATAAAATAACAAGCAACACAGAACCCAGAAACAGATAGCCGTGATTAATCTAGTGCAAAAATGGCTATTTACAGCCATTTTGCAGGCATTAAATTGCACTAACATCTATATTTGGTGAATGAGAGGATGTTGTAGGGAACACTAGGGAGGGGGAGCACTTAAGAAGAAGATTATTCACTCGATTATAACAGTGACCCAAAGAGACTAATCCTCTGTAGATTTCTCGCCTGGCTGCCACCTTCAGTTCCTAATGGCACAAAGAGGAATATAATCCATCTTTCTCACAGGTTTTAAAGGGCGTCTTATTGTGGCCTAATAAATATGAATACAAAGATTTACAGAGGGAGTAATGTAGAGATGATACACACAGAAGGAAATAAGTATGTTCATAAGGATCATTCCAGTAGGAGAATGCACCTCCAGTAGCGTTTTACATATCATAACATAATAATTATCATGAACGCACCTCTCCGTGAAGTTCCGGAGGACGGTGAGCAGGTTAGCCAGCATGTTTGCCTTGCTTCTTGTCTTTTCTGGTGCTTAGGGTGTGGGTTGCTCTGCCTGGAAAAGAATTAACAAAATTAAGATGGTAACACTTTACTTTAATGGTGCCTTTTGAACATTCTGTTGACTAAGTAACTCTGCAACTACATGTTAACTAACTCTCATTAGAGTATTAGTAGAATGTCTGCTTAAAATCTGCTAACTCTTTATTGTGATGGTCCTCAACAGACATTCTACTGACTAGAAGTAACTTTGCAACTACATGTCATCTTATTTGAACCCTAACCCTACCAATCAACTAATACTCCAACACTCTAATGAGAGTTCGTAGACATGTAGGTGCAACATTACTTATAATCAATAGAATGTGTTAAAGGGGCCATCAAAGTAAAGTGAAACCATGTAGATAATACACAATAAACAGAATGAATGTAATAATCAATTGTTCATTGTAAGAGTTTTATTAGCATACATACTGCAACTTCATATCCAAATGGACTAATTATGAAACTGCAACCAAACTAGGTTATGTATGACTGCTCTATTTGTACATTGAAAAATACTTTGTGCAGGATTTACATTTTCACTCAGAAAATTCTAGTAAATTTCACAATTAAGAAGGCAAGTAACACATGGAATTAAACGTGACATTTTGAAGTAGAAAGACTGAAATAGCAATTTCTTGTAATATCTACTATTGTTTACGGCTTTGAAAAATCTTTTTAAGTTTTGTAGACATACACTATATTGCCAAAAGTATTGGGACACCCCTCCATATCATTGAATTCTGGTGTTCCAATCACTTCCATGACCACAGGTGTATAAAATCAAGCACTAGGCATGCTAGGTATTTAAATTTGCTCTAATGTATGTTTTCTTATGTTTCTTTTTTCAGTGTATTTTATCTATATGTTTCTGTGAAGCGCTTTGAGATGCAACTTTTAAAGGTGCTATATAAAATAAAGTTTATTATTATTATTATTTATGCAGACGCTTCTACAAACATTAGTGAAAGAATGGAAGCGTGGGACCGTGATTTGCCACCTGTGCAATAAGTCCATTCGTGAAATTTCCTCACTACTAAATACTCTACAGTCAACTGTTAGTGGTATTATAACAAAGTGGAAGCAATTGGGAACAATTCAGCCATGGAGTGGCAGGACACGTCACAGAACGGGGTCAGCGCATGCTGAGGTAAACAGTGAGTAGCTACAATAGCTACAGACCTCCAAACTTCGTGTGGCTTTCAGATTAGCTCAAGAACAGTGTGTAGTGAGCTTCATGGAATGGGTTTCCATGGCCGAGCAGCTCATCCAAGCCTTCACCAAGTGCAGTGCAAAGCGTGGGATGCAGTGGTGTAAAGCACGCCGCCACTGGACTCTAGAGCAGTGGAGGCGTGTTCTCTGGAATGACGAATCACGCTTCTCTGTCTGGCAATACGATGGATAAGTCTGGGTTTGGCGGTTGCCAGGAGAACGATACTTGCCTGACTGCATTGTGCCAAGTGTAAGGTTTGGTGGAGGGGGGATTATGGTGTGGGGTTGTTTTTTAGGGGTTGGGCTTGGCCTCTTAGTTCCAATGAAAGGAACATACCAAGACATTTTGGACAATTTCATGCTCCCAAATTTGTGGGGAGCTCTTCCTATTATCTCTTCCTGTTCCAGCATGACTGCCCACCAGTGCACAAAGCAAGATCCATAAAGACATGGATGAGTGAGTTTGGTGTGGAGGAACTTGACTGGCCTGCACAGAGTCCTGACCTCAGCCCGATAGAACACCTTTGGGAAGAATTAGAGCGGAGACTGTGAGCCAGGCCTTCTCATCCAACATCAGTGCCTGACCTCACAAATGCGCTTCTAGAAGAATGGTCAAAATTCCCGTAAACACACTCCTGAACCTTGTGGAAAGCCTTCCCAGAAGAGTTGAAGCTGTTATAGCTGCAAAGGGTGGGTCAACTCCATATTAAACCCTACGGATTAAGAATGGGATGTCATTAAAGTTCATGTGCATGTAAAGGCAGGCTTCCCAAAGCTTTTGGCAATATAGTGTATATAGAAATATATAAAGTTAAGTTTTTAAGGTATAAAAACTTTAACATGTTATTCTCTTTATGCAATGTTTTGCTTGAAAAGTGTATATTTCTGTAAAATAAATGGCACTTTGTATTTTGTTATATAATCTATTTATTTTGACATTCAAGCATACAAATACTTTTACAGCCCCCATATAATAAGTAAAATGAAAGACTAGAAGAATCAAAGTAGATCCATTTCCCAAGGACATTCTACTAATCCACGATTATACACTCAAACTCCTCACAATTGTCCAATATAATAGAGTGCAGCAGCCGTGACGTCAAAACACGGAAGACTAATTTGCCACTGGTTCCCTTGTGATTTTCCTATGGGTTTTTATAATAGGTTTTAAAATAAGGTCTGTAGTAAACATAACTTGAGAACACTTCAAATTTTTGCTCTACAATGTAAATTACACACACCCATATTGAAAAAGAACATTTAAGAAAAAAACATAAGTTTCTAATAAGTAACTAAGACCATTTGGGGTGTGAGTGTGTGCAGTTTATGTCTTAGAACAAAACGTCCAACTGTTTACCACAGACCCGATTTGCTTATAAATTGCAATTTATAAGTCGGCATGACTTATAATGACCATCTCGAGGTCATTATAAATCTTTTTTTTTTTTTTTTTTTTAAATCTCGAGGGAACCACTGGTGAATTTGTTTTCTGGGTTTTGGCGTCACGACTGCAGCACTATATGGGGTCATCTCTCATGGAGCGAAGTCTCTTGTATGCGTTGTGTATGTGTGAACTGGTGGGTCTGGATGTGCGAGTGTGTTTGTGCGTGTGAAACAGATGGCAGCCTGTCTCTTCGGCTCCTGATAAGCGCTGTGCTTTCCCCGGGCGTCATGTGACAGGTGCTGCACTGCTGCTTTACAGCATAGTGAGAATGGATTCATCTCAAACTCAGCACAAAACACATACCTTCACAAACGCCCCCAATCTGTGTGCGTGCTAAAATTTATGTGTATTTTACTGCCACATAAAACAAGCAATTACATTCTCTCCCTCCCTCAACCTAAAAGCACATCACTGTATCAAACTTTAATGTGCCTGTAAACCAGGATGATTTAATAATAGTGCTTTCTGTTATGTCGTAGTTGACTCACAACTCTTGGGCCGTGTCTCAATCCACTCCCTGTTTCCCTGCTTCATCAGTCAATATATTGTAAATACAAATTCAGGCACTAGCAATGGCCTTGATCCACTAAACACTGAGACACTGCTGACTCAATTTCCTGACACAATTATGAGGACATACATCATCAGGTCATAAAGCGTAACTGGTAAACAAAATTTGCTGTATAGCATTAAATATATATATTGGCACTGTGGAATACGCATTTCTCCTGCTTTTTATTACTTATTCAATCAGTCATAAAGAATGGCGTTCACACACTGAACAATTAGACTATAGTATAAAAGTAATATTTCCATTTATTTAAAATAAAATTAAGAAAATAAATAAAATAAATCAGCATCTGACAACTAAAATGACTGTATTATACTTGCAGGATTTTTTATAAAATAAGTATAAATGTAGCCTATTAAATAAAATAATTATTGTAATTATTGTTAATGAATTAAAATATAATATTTCAAATTATGCACATTTCTTTTAAAGACAGATAATAAGGCTTTGTCATTTATTTACACTTGCACTCACCCACTTATTATACTTGCAATATTCAATTATAATACAAGTATAAATATAACAATTACTGTAATTATTGTTAATTAAAACATATTTTTAAAAAATCTTTTAAAGTCAGAAAATAAGGATTTGTCATATTTACACTGGCACTCATCCTCTGAATCTCATTATACTTGCAGGATTGGTTTATAATATACACATTTATTAAATACAACAGTAATTGTAATGATTGTTAATTAATCCAAATCTAATATTTAAAAACATACAGACAGAAAATAAGGCTTTGTCATATTTACACATGCACTCATCTTCTGATGAGATTATACTATTTGAGAAAAGATAAAATACACCGACACGCACTGATTATGGTGCATTCTGGGAACTGGGAGTGAATCTTTCAGTGCATACTGATGGTTTTTGACAATGAGACAGGTCTAAAATGTCTGACTCACCAACTACCACTGAACTAGTGAGCTGATTGAAACACCCTTATCTTCAAAGTGTACCATCCTGCACAGCACTCTGGGTAATTACGAAGTGGTTCAGGCAGTATGACAGACAGATCTAGCACAGTTCTGATTTAATGTGTTGCTCTCTTCTGAACACCTGAGTCAACAGCAACAGTGTTTAACTGAAGGGAAGGCAAACAGAAAGTATGATGGACAGAAATGGAGAGCGATAATATCCATCATTCATTAAAGCACAGTTACAGAGACACATTGTGTAATCCATTAGCCAGCTACACTTGAAACACTGGCTTCTTGGAAATGCTGGCTTCTCTGTGTGTGTGCGCTTGAAGCCCGAAGTGCCTCTATCCATCTTAAGCTGATGGAAAGACGAGTGAAATATTGATTTTACTGTTCACAACATAGTGAAGTGCAGATAACCAGCCAAATCTGCTGAATGTGGTGTAAAGCGTAACACAACTTACAGGTGCACAATGTCACACAACCAAAGACGTACAACATCCTGCATCTTTTCACTCTGTCCAGAGTTTTTCCTTCAGGATTAATTCAATTCAGTGCAGTCATATTCTCCACAGGGGCGGTTGCAATATACATGCTAAAACAATTTGCAATGAAATGGTAATGACAATATTTTTTCACAATGTCTTCCTGACTGCCCGAGGCATGAAGCTGAATGGCATCACGCAGCATTACCAACACAATTTATCTCACCTCCCTAGGTCTTGCACTCATCTCTCACACACACACACACACACACACACACACACACACACACACACACACACACACACACACACACACACACACACACACACACACACACACACACACGTCTTTCTGGGGACTCGCCGTAGACATAATGGTTTTTATACTGTACAAACTGTATATGCTCTCCCCTTACACTAAGCCTACCCCTAAACCCACACATCACACAAAATGTTCTGCATTTTTCTGCATTTAAACTCATCCTGTATGATTTATAAGCTTGTTTCCTCATGTGGACCTCAATTTATGTCCCCAAAGTGACACGAGTCCCCTTGAGTCAATGTGCATTCATTGGATAGAAAAATATGAGCAAGCACGCACGCACACATGCACACAAAACGTCCTCATAATCTTTAACACATTATGGGAAGACTATCACAACTTCCATTTCATGCCGACTTTAAAGTTTAGATAATTGCTATAGAACATTATGGAGCCGTTTCATACACGCATAAGTATTATGAGTGTATTTGAATACAGTGACTGAAATTAAAGACCGCTTTGAAGCAGGGGAGTCTCGAGAAGCCAGGTTATTTTTCTGTTGAGATATATATATATATATATATATATATATATATATATATATATATATAAATCTGTACTTTTAGCAATATGTGACCCTGGACCAGTTAACCAGTTATAAGGGGTCAAAGATACAACTATTTGAAAATTGCAAAATCAGTCTAAATACTGAGCAAATTGCCTTAAAGTTGTCCAAATGAAGTCCTTAGCAATGCATAATATACATTTTTGATATATTTACGGTAGGAAATTTACTAAATATCTTCATGGAACATGATCTTTACTTAATATCCTAATGGTTTTTGGCATTAAAAAAAAGTGGATCATTTTGACCCATACAATGTATTGTTGGCTATTGCCACAAATATACCTGTGCAACTTATGACTGGTTTTGTGCTCCAGGGTCACATATAGCGGGTGAATTATGTATATGATGTATTATGATGTTATGAAGAACCATATGCCTTTCTCCACGTTTTAAGTTGTTCAAAGCATTTCTAAGGATGCTGATTGTTAGATGGCAGCTGTCTGACTCTGAGATGAATAACGGGAACATGGTTTGTGTAACATTAGCAACACATTATTAACTGTTTAATACTGAAGTCAAGCAAGACGCTATGTGTCCGACATTGTAAAGAGCGATACCATTGTGCAGCGTTTACTACGGTAACTTGAGTAAGAGCTGACCAAGTGGGTCTCGGAGCTGCTGTGAGTGATTAGAGGCGGAGCTAATTTGCATATGCACAATAATAAATGAGGCAAGGGTGTAGCGTTACATTCAAGCTATTTTAAGGCATGAAGAAAAAAACCTTTCATCTTTGATCATCAAAATGACATATTTAGTTTTAAGGGATACAATTATTGACTACAGGGGACTTTTAATTAACATTGCATTAAAACCAAGTGGTAATTAATTTAATGAACATTTCACATAAAATAAAATGTGAAAGCAAAATGTAGGCTATTGACATTTTATAGTTGTCAAATCATGTTCACAGTTAATGGGATGAACTAAACATGTGGTTACTCTGATAGAACTGATTTCATACATCCACTAAAAATCACAAAAACACCAGCGGATTAGAAGTGATTCCAAAAATGGTTCAGAAAAATGAAGCTGGCTCTGAGAAAAGCTCTAGCAGCATTGTTTGAAGATGCCACTTGCTTTTGATAGATTTTTAACAGATGGGATGAAATTAATTCATTGACTTTGTTTCCTCTTTTGCTAATGAAGTTCAGTGTTTCCGAAGCAATGCATGTCTATGCAAATGAAAATGTGTATTTATACCACGGGTCTGTTGAATGCTCTATTCTGACTGGTTGATAAATGCTCTTCTAATATGTGTAATTATTTTCCAGTAAATCAAGTTCTAGGTCAGTTGACTATTACACTTCCATATCACTTCATTTCAGTTATTTTGTATGGGCATTCAAAGTCACTGACCAAGCAAACAAATATGACAAACAATTTCCATTTTTTTCCACATAAAGCACGCTCTATTCCTTTCTTCTGCCATCTGTCTCCGCACACACATACTGTACACTTGCACGCACAGCGAGACACTCGGGCGCACAGAAAAGTTGTCTGCGCTGCCCGCGAGTTATCACAGGTGTTACTCATCAGGGTGTTGCTATGGAGTTTCTAAGAATGCTTATGATGTTGTGGGTCGTTGCTATGGAGTTTTTAAGGGCGCTAGAATAATGTGTGGGGTTGCTAAGTCATTGTTATGCAGCTGTCAAGGATGCTAGAGTAAGTTGTGGGTGGTTGCCACGGTGTTGCTATGCAAGGTCTTCTATATTTTATATAAGCAGATGCTAGGGCATTCTGAATGGTTGCCCACCCACAAGTTTCTGATCTCCAGATTTACGGTAGTTTTTCCACCCGTTTTATCATCTACCAAGCTAATACCACTTGTCACCTCAACAAGCTCAGTACTTAGGGTTAGAAGTTTAGAAAAGAGCCTTGCCATGTACCTCTAATTATAACCGAAGCACGCACAATAGCATCAGAAGTGCAGATAGAAAGAGAGGAGATTTGAGGGAAGAGCCAGTCATGAACATAGATAAGACAAATCTGCTGGGAGAAGAGCTCGGCCGGTGTGTGTGTGCGTGTGTGTGTGTATCATTTGAAAATAATGCTTGTTTTGTTAGATCATTCACCACAGCAAAAAGACAATGTGGTCTGCAGATGTGACCCCATGTAATGAACTCATTAATGATTACAATTACTCTCAGTCTGAATAAAAGCGATACCACAGGGATTATTAGAGCTGACAGCATAGCAACACACAAAGAGCAATTACATATGCATACTTATGTTCACTGACATATTACATGATGCAACATGTTCAAGGAGTGAAATATAGCACACACACACACACACACACACACACACACACACACACACACACACACACACACACACACACACACACACACACACACACACACACACACACACACACACACACTGAGCTTTGTTCTTTCATCCCATCAATTGCTCATTTCAAAGAAACACTTTAGCACAATAGTGTCTGAAGATACATATAGGCTTTTTTTCTAGTGCCACTTTTCTAAAACTCTAAGGTGAACAAAAATCTCGACACGAGAGTGTTTCTTCCAGAAAAAATCAATCGGACACTTTAACAGCTGACACATGATACCTCAAGCTGATATCCTCAAACCTAGGGAAAAATGCATTTTGAAGAAAGAAGCTGTCAAGCAAAGAGAACAGCATTTCTCTGGCGAGTGTGGATATCGGTTTCGTTATCCTCTGAAAATCCACATATTCAATAATTTATGTTGTGTATGCAAGTGCGTGCACTTTGTTTGCTTGGATCTGACACATAAAAGGAATGTGTGTATCTACTGTCTGCTTGATTGCAGGCTGCTTGAGACCAATGTGTGCGTGAGCTGAATTATTAAAATATATAGTTAAAAGACTGAATTATTGATCTCAACTCTTAAGAGGTCAGATCGACTGTTCTAGAAAACGTAAGGTTCTGTGTTTATGTCTCCTTAAAGGGGACCTATTAAGCCCCTTTTCAAAGTCTTGATTTTGTTTTCAGGCTCTACTAAAAAAGCTGACATGCTTGAATGTTCCAAAAACGTTATTTTTCACATATTCTCCATTGTTGCAACTCCTCTCAACTCCTCTATCTAATTATTAAAATGAGGAATATTGAGGAGAACTGGCACCCCGACTGAGCCTGGTTTCTCCCAAGGTTTTTTTTCTCCATTCTGGCCCTGAAGGAGTTTTGGTTCCTTGCCACCATCGACTTTGGCTTTTGGCTTGCTCAGTTGGGGACATTCAAATTTCATCTATATTACCGATCTGCCTGCATTGACACTATATGAAACATCACCGTTTCACCAGAGCAGCTGTACAGCCGAATCAAATTCTGTTGCATTATTTTCCTGTTAACACGGTGAAGCTGCTTTGAAACAATTGGACTGGTGGACTGGTGCACTGGACTGGTGATTTTGATTTTTTTTTTATACAGAAAGATGAACATGTAGTCTTGTGTAGCCAGACCTTCAGACTGCATCACAGCTTTCATTGGTCAAGGACCGTCCAAGAGGACGTTTGACTGGCATGTAACGCAACCAATCACAGTTTGTTTTGTTCCACGTCATGTTTAGGGGCGTGAAAATGTAAAGACAATGTCCCTACTACAAGAATAGAGCTGCGAACTTCACATACTTTTGAAAATCCTGCGTTTAGTTTAGGGCTGCAAGTAACGATTATTTTGATAATCAATTAGTTGGTCGATTATTTTTTCCCCGGTTAATCGATTAACCAGATAAAAGGCAAATTTTTATTTATTGACAAAACACACTATTCCACAATGCATGGAACAATGCTTCAAACAAACGTATCAGCTGAGTGCAATGAAAACATACATAGTGAATATCTATCTTTACAAAATTAACCATGGTTTTACAATGAATAAAACCAAAATAATAATAATAATAATAATAATAATAATAATAATAAACAAATAACAAGGTTATTGTAGTTATTCCATGGTAACCACAAATTAACCATAGTTTTGCTTCAAATCCATAGTTTAACTAATATGGTATTTGTGTGGTTATACAACTGGTAATCAATATGGAAAAAATATGATTTGACTATAGTAAAAACATGGTTAATTTTCGTAAGGGTATGTCTGTTCTATACATTATGTGCAAAAAAAAGTTATTATGCAAAAAGAGTTTTAAATCCCTACATTAAAATGTAAAAAACACACACTCAGTGTTAGCAGAGAAGAGGAATGTTCTGCAGGAATACACGCACACGCACACGCACACACACACACACACACACACACACACACACACACACACACACACACACACACACACACACACACACACACACACACACACACACACTTGCTATGGACAAAGTAACCTGTTACTGTCATGTCTTTATCCTGTAGAAATGTCTTACATTTATTCTCTTACGTGCTGTTCTCCCTTTACAGTTACTACTCTCATAAAACACGTGAATTACATGTTGACTTTTAAACATAAATTTAATGTCCAACAGCAGATATTTCAGCTAAATGAATGCTTTTGTGCTGAATATTAATTGTCTCCCTCTCGACTGTGTTGTCTGTTTGACAGGCATATGCGCGCACCGCACCGGCACTCGTTCAGTGAAGTTTGAAGCTTAACACAGACTGTTAGGACGTGCTTTCATGATCTTTATAACATTTATTTATTAATGAATGTAACATTGGTGTAATTTCTCATACTGCTATTGCTGCCATTTTATGAAACTAATAAGCAACTTGAGGTTGTGACTACAGTGATTTTACTACATTAAGGGAAGCTGTGTGTCTATAAACACCATAGAAAAATACTCTTTGGCACTGCCTCATATGGCTTATTGCATTAGTATACACTGTATATTATACTGTAAATTTTTTTTATAACTTTTTTATATTATGTGACCGAACACATTATGCAATGATTAACATCCAGTTATTATCTCAGAAATAGAGAAATAAAAAAAAATGCTATTTACATTTCTACTCCACTTTTTAAAAATCTAAAAACAACTTCTGGCAGTGTGCCAGTACTGCAAAACTAACCGCAGTAAGAGTAGCTACAATATAATTAGCGTGACACAGTACGAGTAGTATGGACACAAGCTATTCTGAACACAGGAGGAGGGAGAGGGACAGTAAGGAGAGGTGTTAATGCAATTTTGATCCACACAGCAGTCTGCCAGAGAGACAGATGGGACAGGGGAGACCTGTTCCATAATTTCTTGTTCCTGTGTGACTCACAGGCCAAACAGCAGGTGTATTGTGTCAGCGGAAGCGACATGAGTGCATGAGTGTGTGTGAGTTACACACATGTTCCATCATACTCTAATCTCAGGCAAAGGTGTTTGGTCACAAGAGCAGCAGACAGTTATTGCGTGAAGATATTATGATAGATATGATAGAGGAAGGCTGTGTTTATCCAGTTTGTCATGAGGAAAAACACTAAATAAAATAAAAAAATATAAAAATAAACATTTTGCACTGGAGACTTTCTCTTACTGTACGTGTGTGTGTGTGTGTCTTAGGCTACTATAGCATGACCTTTCTTAGGTCGAGACATATATTTGATAACCATGACCTTTTGAACAGCCAAACAAGAATACAAACACTAACACACTCAGGTTTAAATGTGGGTGCGTAAAAAGCGGTCAATAAAACCACATTTCATCTTCTGAAGCTTTTGAAGAAAAAACTAAATCTGCTCTGACCACATTTGTCTTGTTTTTTGAATTGGTTATGAACCTCTGTCCCCATTCATTGTTACGCTCTTAACTAGACTTTCATTAACGCAAACTGGAATCTGAGGATCCTCTGTCAGAAAAACAACATTGTCTGATATATAGCCCTTCACATGATGAACTCAGATTACTCGATGTCGACTCCTTTGATCCTCCTCCATTTATTTTTTGCCACAGGTAAATGTAAGTGTCATTGTGCTTTCTTAGCCTCCTACAACCTATCAACCAGCTCCTGCTTTTAATGTTGCTTCCCTTTAATATTATACAGCTCCTCTTGATTCATTTACAAACCCGATTCCAAAAAAGTTTGGACACTGTACATTTTATTCAGAATACAGCAGGTGACATATCAAATGTTTAAACTGAGAAAATGGGAATTTTAAGGGAAAAATAAGTTGATTTTAAATGTCATGGCATCAACACATCTCAAAAAAAGTTGGGACAAGGCCATGTTTCCCACTGTGTGGCATCCCCTCTTCTTTTTCTAACAGTCTGCAAACGTCTGGGGACTGAGGAGACAAGTTGCTCAAGTTTAGGAATAGGAATGTTGTCCCATTCTTGTCTAACACAGGCTTCTAGTTGCTCAACTGTCTTAGGTCTTCTTTGTGGCATCTTCCTCTTTATGACGCGCCAAATGTTTTCTATGGTGTGAAAGATCTGGACTGCAGGCTGGCCATTTCAGTCCCCGGATCCTTCTTCTACTCAGCCATGATGTTGTAATTGATGCAGTATGTGGTCTAGCATTGTCATGTTTGAGACGACGTCTGGATAGGAGCATATGTTGTTCTAGAACTTGGATATCCCTTTCAGCATTGATGGTGCCTTTCCAGATGTGTAAGCTGCCCATGCCACACACACTCATGCAACCCCATCCCATCAGAGATTCAGGCTTCTGAACTGAGCGCTGAGAACAACTTGGGTTGTCCTTGTCCTCTTTAGTCCGGATGACATGGTGTCCCAGTTTTCCAAAAAGAACTTCAAATTTTGATTGGTCTGACCACAGAACAGTTTTCCACTTTGCCACAGTCCATTTTAAATGAGCCTTGGCCCAGAGAAAACACCTGCGCTTCTGGATCATGTTTAGATATGGCTTCTTTTTTGACCTGTAGAGTTTTAGCCGGCAGCGGCGAATGGCACGGTGGATTGTGTTCACCGACAATGTTTTCTGGAAGTATTCCTGAGCCCATGTTGTGATTTCCATTACAGTAGCATTCCTGTATGTGATGCAGTGCCGTCTAAGGGCCGAAGATCACGGGCATCCAGTATGGTTTTCCGGCCTTGACCCTTACGCTCAGAGATTGTTCCAGATTCTCTGAATCTTTGGATGATATTATGCACTGTAGATGATGAAAAAAATGTCAGTTTTGTCAAGTATTCTAATAAGAGCGGTCTTGATTTAGCCTACTAGTTTTTTCATGTCATGTGCGGGGCTCCATATAAACCTTCTTACATTTTGTTAGATGTATGCATAAAGAGAGACAGAGAGAGAGAGAGAGAGAGAGAGAGACAGACAGAGAGAGAGAGAGAGAGAGAGAGAGAGAGAGAGAGAGAGAGAGAGAGAGAGAGAGAGAGAGAGAGAGAGAGAGAGACAGACAGAGAGAGAGAGACAGACAGAGAGACCGAGAGAAAGAGAGAGAGACAGACAGAGAGAGAGAGAGAGAGAGAGAGAGAGAGAGAGAGAGAGAGAGAGAGAAAAAACTATGTTAACCAAGTAAATAAATAAAAAAAAATATTCAAGATGTATTCTCTGAAAATAAAATGTATTCTTATATGAAACCTTAATCTCTGAAGTTTATAGTTTTAAGCATGTTTAGATTCTTGTTACTGGAAATCAGGGCAATTGAATTGAATTGAATATTTTATTTGTCATTACACATGTACAAGTACAGTGTAACGAAATTAGTTTGGAGCAAGCCTCCGGGCCGCAGCCGATTAGTCAGGCACCGCCACACGCTCTCCAGAAATACAAGAATGCAGTTTAGCAAACATTACATAGCAAAACACAACAAAACATCAACAAAACATAAACATAAACATGACACAGTACACGTGGTCACATGATGGGATTTTTTGTATGGACTGGGGGAGGAGATAGATAACAGGCAGACGGTTGTAGCGATCAGGTTAGGTATTGTGTATGGTGCGAGTGAGTCTGTGAGAATGTTAGCCATAACTTCAGATGTTTTTGAGTTCAGTTCTATGGTTTGTCCTTGAAGGGAGATAAGACAGCTGCCCGGCTGCCCGGCTGGACTCCCAACCGAGAGATAGGGACCAAGTGGGGATTAGGTGAGGCAAATACAATTTATTATTTTTTAATCCATTTGATGATCTTCAGTAATTTGTCCGGATCATAATCAATCAATCAGATCTGGTCCTCAGCGCCAAGCGTCCGGGTCTGTGCAGTTTCCTAGACATTTCGTCCAGCCTCATGGCCAGACCGGTTACAGTCCGTAAAAGTTCACCGATCTGACCCCCGATGGAGCCCACTCTCCCCTGTGTACCCGCAGTCCGGACTGCGTTGTTACGGTTCAGTTCCTCAATTCCTATCACTCTCTGATCTAATTCCTTCAAACGGTCACACACAGCCCCGAAGCATTCCACAGACAGCGGCTGGGTGAATTTGCTTGCAGCTGTCTTACCAATCTTCCGATAGGTCAGGGCAATCCCAAAGCCAAAGAATAGGAACCCCACCATCAATAATCCAATCATGTATAAATCTTCCGCATCCTCCACGGACAGAGCCTCCAGGCACAGGACTTGCCAGTTGTTCCATGCGCCCCACGCACTCTGCGGCAAAGGTCCCGTCCGGGCAGGTGGGTTCTCCCGGGGCACCCTTCCTTAGTGAGAAAATCTTGTCGATCGCGCTGATTGACCAGTTAATCAATTCCATTTCAGTATTTTCAGGAGTCCAGCAAAGCAGCGGGTCAGAGAGAAAGAGAAGAGACGAAACACTAGACAAAACAAAACAGCGCCAGAGCACAGCGGGAGCAGAGTGAAAACACGTCTGCACGGATTGAAGGACAGATCAGGAAGGACTGACGAAGGACAGTGTTTGGGCCCCTGCTGCAGAGTAAAACAGGCCTGTGTGGGCATTCAAGCAATCAGCTAATGAGCAAACACAATAATCAGTTAATCAATCCAGCAAAAACTACACTATACACACTGAAGACTGTAGAGAATGGAAAACGAGGCAGAAACTGTCTGAATGTTTGCAAATCCAAGATGACGGACGAGAAATTTCTTTTAGAAAAAGATTAAGAAATAGATTAAGAAATAATTTTTGCAACGTACACTCTCAGAAATAAAAGGTACAAATGCTATCACTGGGGTGGTACCTTTTCAAAAGGTACACTTTTGTTCCTTTTAGGTACTAATATGTACACTTTAGGTGCTAATATATACCTTTAAGATAGCAATATGCACCCTTTAGGTACAAAAGTGTACCTTTTGAAAAGGTACCATCCCAGTGACAGCTTTTGTACCTTTTTTTTCTAAGAGTATATAGCTTAATTTACAAGATGTACTTAAAAATCCACTTAGCTTGCTAATGTTAAATAAAAGCAACTGTCTGACTGCACACACATACTGACTTAATTTCAAATAGACTTAATTATGGTTTACCAATATTTTCCAGAATTGAAGAAATTTCTCGTCCGTCATCTTGGATTTGCAAACATTCAGACAGTTTCTGCCTCTTTTTCCATTCTCTACAGTCTTCAGTGTGTATAGTGTAGTTTTTGCTGGATTGATTAACTGATTATTGTGTTTGCTCATTAGCTGATTGCTTGAATGCCCACACAGGCCTGTTTTACTCTGCAGCAGGGGCCCAAACACTGTCCTTCGTTAAGCCTCGTTAGACTCCTTAACCGTCATTAGAGTGCTCTTAATTGCTCCACCGCAGTGCCAGTCCACAGCGAGCAGCGGTGTGCGTACCGTATCCCACTACAAGCAGACAAGGGCCTTCTTTTAAAGAGAAGACACACATGCTATTTTAAGCTAATCTTTCTACACTGCCTTTATCTCTTCATATCTCTTCATTGAACTATACTTAGGAATATCTTCTAGATGAAAACTGATAGAGAAGCCAGTGATGTTAGAGCCAGAAGTGTGTGAGTGTGTGTTTGAAAGTGCAGAAGCAAACATAAAACAGGAAAATATCCAGGCATACTCATGCAGATTGATTTAATTATCGTTTACAAAGTGTTTTTAAGATTGTTCTCTTTTATGACACAGCTAACATGCCAGCATCACATTCCCTGGCTTTTGCACAAGCATAGACTGTAAAAAAAGATGGATGATGCACGTTTACTGTCTTCCAATGTAGTAAGTGAAGCCAGCAGTGTCCAAATATAGTCTAGCGACGAGTCTGCGCAGTAGTGAACGCAAAGTGGAGCCACGATATCAAGGGGACCTTGATAAAATGTAGAAATTAAAGTTAAAGTGCCAGTCTCCTCCCAAAGTTCCCGAAAAAAGTGACTACTTCACTCAGAGAAGCTGTCAATCTCAGCTGTTAATCATAACGGCACACCATTTTATAGCATCAAATAAACTAAAACCAAACCAAACACTTTCTACTATCATCAGCGTGATAAAAACAGCCTAAAATGACAGAAACAGTCTTTAGAAAAAGTGTATTTGAAGTGTAATTTGAATGTTTAGTTTGTCCCATTACATTACATGGACGGACGAGGTTTATGAGCTATACTGCATCCAGCCACCTGGGGGCGATCGACTCGTGTGGCACGGTGAAGGACATGGTGAAGAAAAAAAAGTGAAAAAAAAAAAAAGCTTTTGCATTCATTTAGCAAAAAAGCGTTGTGCTCACTCACAAAAGAACACAAAAGTTTTGTGAACGCAAAGTTTCTCGGGGGAACGTAAAACATTTGCGAGAGAACGCAAAACCACTGACTTATTATTTTTCTTCCCATCTCATATTTTCATATCTCATGCCACCATGTCCCCTTTATCATTGAGATACTATTATAGTTTATATTAATATTTCAAATTTGTTTTTATTTTTATACTATATCTCTGTGTAATTTTAGTTTGAGTTATTTAAGTTTTAATCATAAGTTTTTAAAATGTAAGTTTTGGAAATTTTGTTTTTGACATTTTATTAAAATGTCTATGTTTTTTATTCATTTATTTTTCTTTTAGTTTTTTTAGTACATCAACTTAAACGTAATGAAAATGAGAGACGCTTCCTTGGCATTTAGCTGAAATAAAATGTGTGTCCTCCAAATATACTAAATATCCCTCTACACACACACACTTGTCCACTTTACAAGGAGTTTGCGTGGGTCAAGACTTTCCCGCCAGACCAAGATCAATTTTCTACATCTGTCAGCTTCCATTAAACGCAGCTGAATCAAACACACACCTTTACTCTGTCCAGTCTGACAGCCAGCAGACCGATCCACACAGGACACTAATGTCAGGGCTGACTTCCTCTCACTCGTGTGAGAGGGTGTGTTGATGAGCACACATGTAAATTGTTTATTAAAACATGCATTTCCATAGTTCTCTATGATAACCTCCTTTAGTTGATGTCATGACAGTCCCTATATTGGTTTCCCATCACTGTCAGAATAAGAAATCAGTAGTTTTTAGAAACTCTGCTGGAAAATCAGTGCAAAGGTGGTGTTTGGTATGTATTAGATGGCTTACAGCTGGTACAAGCTGGTTTAGGTTGGTTGGCTGACCAAGGCACTTGACCATCTTGAACCAGCTTGACCACCTTAAGATCTCCCAGCTCAACATGACAGCACTAGCTACATCCAGAATCTTCTCCATCCTTGACTGGCTTAAACGGACCTAGTAAACGTAGTCAGACATGGCTCAATAATTACATTTTCTGTACATCTAAAGACAGTTCTTTTGACAGCACATCTTGATTAGACTCACATACAGAGAAAAGACACTCAAACACAGTGCTATAAACATACACACACACACACACACACACACACACACACACACACACACACACACGTGTGGAGTCAGTAATATATTTTGAGAAAATCATTCATATTTTTATTCAGTAAGGATAAAGTGACAGTAAAAACCATTTATAAATGTTACATTACAACGTTACTATTTCAAATAAATGCTGTTCTTTTGATCTGTCTATTTATCAAAGAATCAGGGTTTCCACAAAAATATAAAGCAGCTTCAACATAAAGCTGTTTTCAACATCGATAATAATAATACATATTTTCTGAGCAGCAAATAATTGATTTCTGAAGGATCATGTGACAGTGAAGATGCTGAAAATCCAGCTTTGAACACAGTATAAAGACAGGTAGTGTCTGGTAATGTAAAGGCCTATTTTGCAAAACTTTACAATGTCACCACCAAGCACTTCTTTTAAATTATTCAATATAAACACTTTGGCTTTGTATTTTATTTGTATTTTTTGAATGAACCTCATTGGTTCTTGAGGAAGCTCATGCAGTGACAAATTAGCCCTTGAAAAGGCGTGGACAGAGTTATTTTTGCGACTGACCTTACTGCATATGCATTTGTAAGAGTTTCCCTTTTAGACGCAAAATTGATGGGAGGAGAGTATTTAAGTGAATCATGCAAGGTTATTTACTAAGGTTTGCACTCATCAATGTACTGCTATTATTTACCGCCCAAAAAAGCATGTCTTAAACCAGACAGTAAAAGGTAGATTGCTTTGATCATTATGGAAATGATCCGGCTGTGTCTGTGTTCTTTAATTTGTGTGTCGTCAGTAGATCATGCACAGAACTTTCCACTCCCATCTACGCTTTTTTGGAATTGCGCTCACACTAATTTTCCTTGTTTAGTCAATTTGGCCCTAAATTAAATCAGTTCATCATATAAAGTGATCGAGTCTCTTCAGAATATTTGGACTAAACTGCTCAATTCATATGGAATAGTTTTATGATCTCTTTATGAACTTTTTGAGCATCAAAGTGGTAAAGTTGCATCAATGGAGGGACAGAACACTCTCAGATTTCATCAAAAAGTTCATTTGTGTTCTGAAGATGAACGGAAGTCTTACGGGTTTGAAGCGACATATGGGTGAGTTATTAATGACAGAATTTTAAAGACAGGAAGAGACTGTATGACCGACATGTCAAGTGACCAACCACACTTAAAAACAACATAAACAGCAACAGTTTCAAATATATATAAACAAACTCTAAAGGTGAAATCTGAGGGTGTGTTCACACTTGGCAGGTTTGCTTTGATTAACACAAACTCTGCTCTGTTAGTGCGGTTCATTTGAATACATGTGAACACTGCCATCCATACCCTGGTGTAGTGTTGTCAAAAGTACCGACCGACCGCGATACCAAATCGGTACTGAAATTTAAAAAATGTGACGCTTTGAGCGCCGTTGAGCTGTAATCGTAAACACCTCTGACTGGCCATTGTGGTCACACGCTCATCGGATGTGTCTGTGATTGGCTACAATGATCAACGCACGGCAGCGGTTGAAAGCACACGGAAGTGTTTGAAAGTGTTTTGAAAGCGGAAGTGGGAGCGTTTGAAAATACAAGCAGGCGTCAACCAGCGGACCGGTAGGCTGACAGACGCCTGCATTCAAACTGTGTGTATCTGTGTAAGTGCTCTGTGTAAAGTGCCACTGATGTATATTCACAACATGTTTGTGAAGCGCTGATTGTTGTAGCCAATCAGAGACATATTTGATGGCCGTGTGAGCACAATGGCCAGTCAGAGGTGTTTACGATTGCGCTCAACAGCGTTCAAAGCGTCATATTTCAGTACCGATTTGGTATCACGATTGGTACACAACACTACCCTGGTGCGCACCAAACAAGTGTGTGTGTATCTTTAGGTTCAGTCTTAAAAATTAGTGTGACCGCTAAGTGGACCAGGACTAAATGTATCATTCTCTTTTTTGGTCTGGACCAAAAGGACCAAATGAACCAAGAGAACCGATCTACAAATGTGAACACTTGATAAGAGCCTCAAAGCAACAGTAGGGAAAAAAAAGAATATCTTTCAAAGATTTGATGCCACCATCAAATGCTGACAGATTCAACAATTAGTTCTTCCTCAAAGCAGCATAAAACCATTAAATCAGATTTAAACTAGACATTAGACATTTTTGTGTGCTATATGCATCAGGCGGTCAGCAAACGGACAGTGCGTCTGAAACGTAATTGCAAATTATGAAAAATGACTGCTGAAAAGTGAGCAGGTTGTCCAACTCTTTGATGTGATATCAATGTGTGCTTAATTGGAGACGCTCATAAACTCTTGTAGAACAGCAACCGGTTGGCTGTTTAAAATGGAGGATACTCCCACTGGCTAATGCAGAGCAGAACACACTTTTAATGCCTGAGAAAACACTGAAAAGGCAAATGAAGCTGAGAGGTCTCACTCTGCAACAGCGCATGATCAAAAGCTCTATTTAACCCTGCTAAACACCCACCTGACTGTCCATTCTCCATATTCACAATAACACACTCATATACACACACATAATAATAACCCAGGTGAGCTCCATTCCCATGTAAGCACCAGGCAGTTTAGCTCCAGTCCACTGCCTGAAATAGCTTCAGCCTCCCAGGAGACCTGACTCACCCAAGCCTAACATCTGTGAGAGGAGTGACTGTTAGTGAATCCGCGGAGCTCTTCGCTGTATACTGAATATTTACCAGTGAGCTCTGAGATGATTTAGTGTCTGGATCAGTAATTTCACACAAGACACTTTTAATTTAAAGTAAAGTAATCTAAATGCAGTCAACATTATTACACATAAAACGACAGACAAACCAGAGTGTGTGCATCCCGCCTGTACGTCCTGCCATTTTAATGGCTGACAAATTGCACACTGCCAAACATCATGTCAGCAACACTAACGCCTGGCCTGAGTTTATTAGAATCATGCAAATATTGTGCAATCCTCTGGAGAAAACAAAAATAATGCAAGAAATATCATGCAATGCTCTGGAGACAACAAGACAGACAACAGTATAAATAAACAATCTCTACTTATTATATTTAATGCATCTTTGGCGTTTCAGCTGGTGGGTTTTAGTTACACAAATAATCAACCCAATTGACATTTATTGTATTTATATCTGCACTATTACATTCCTTTTGGACTATATGTGTGTAATTTTGTTTGTATAAGGCTTATGAATAAAACAAAAAAAAACAAAAAAAAATAAATTTCTTTAAATAGAAATTCTGCTATTTGTTCGAAGGCTGGCCCGTGTGGTCCGATCAAACAGACGAGCTACTGTAGCTCAGATTGCTCAAGAAGTTAATGCTGGTTCTGATAGAAGGGTGTCAGAATACACAGAGCATCTCAGTTTGTTGTGTATGGGGCGGCATAGCCGCTGACCAGCCAGGGTGCCCATGCTGACCCCTGTCCACCACCGAAAGCACCAACAGTGGCACGTGATAATATATATATATGATCACAAATATATATTATATATATATTATATATATATATATATATATATATATATATATATATATATATATATATATATATATATATATATATATATATATATATATATATATATATATATATATATTTATTTATTTATTTATTTATTTTATTTTTTTGGACCATGCATGAAATGTCTAAATGATGTATGTTTAGGTCAGTTGGTACCATATTTCTATTATTAATTAAGCTCATATATATTAAAGACTCATAAGTCATTTGCATTAGAATATACTTCACATATTATTTTCTATAAACTATTTAGAAATAAAAATACAAAAAAGGAGACTATGAAGATTCTGGCTGACAAAATGTTCTACACTCTTCTATTTTATTCACTTACCTTTGTTCAAATGCATGAGCTAGTTAATGCATTCAGTGTGACTTTTCCACACACATCATCAGGGATTATTTCAGAGCCAGACTGCCTTTCATCAGCTACTGTTTTTAGACAGATATATAGAATTACAGATCAGGAATTAGTCGAAGAACCGTGTCCATTAAAGCAGCTTTTGATGCTATTTTTGAGTGTCAGAGTCAAGATATGTTTTAAAGACGAACAATTACTGGACCAAATGTTCCCTGCATTTATTTGGGCTCTCAGAACTTAATGGTTTCTGACAGATTCTGACGGAGGAAGTGCACTTATGACTTCATATCTATAAGCGCATATACTGTACGTGTGCTTCTTTACCTCTCTCAGTCATCACAGAGCTTTTGGTCAAGCAGAGTAAATTAGAAGAGATTGCACAGTTGTGATCATGAAAGGGAACTTCATTCATTTCAGCCCAAAGCCAGTTTAATTGGCGTTGCTGGCATGCATGAGTGTATTTGCATTTGAGGACAGCTGGATGGACCAATAGATACTTGAGGAAGAGAGGAAAAAGGAAGAGACCGAAAGGAAAAATATACGGTATAAATGGGAGAGTGCAGGGAAAATGTAAGCATCTATATTTCATAAATTTTTTAGGGGCACAATGCAAAATCAAAGCATTTTAGCAAAGTTTTGGAGCAGGGCTTCCTTTCTTTTTCTTTTCACTCTTGCTTTCTGTCTTATCAGTATGTCGATAAGAGGAGGGGGAATGTGACCTTAAGGAAAATCAAAATCCAGACTTCACCTGTGCACACACACACACAGACACAGACACAGACACAGACACACACAGACACACACACACAGGCACACACACACATGCACACGCACACGCACACACACACACACCTCCTGAGATGCAAACAAGATTAGCACATGCTGACAGCTGTAACTTCTTGATTGATGGCCAGTCTGACAGACCAGTAAATTCTGCTGTCAAATGACAAAATCTTTAAACCTGTGCTGAATATACCCCAGTGATTGATATCGTCAGAGATATATCTGTGTGTACATATGAGAGAGAGAGATTTATGTGTCTGTGCATTAAGTGCATAGTTCTGACAGCTCAATCCATCATGCAGCCAAACATCCATCTATTACACTATAATAAGACATAAATAAACACATTATAACTGCACTATTGAGGCGTCTGTAAACATGATATGATAATGTATGCTGGTAAAATGAATAAATGGCTCTCGGGGGCAATGAGGGGCAATCTGTAGATGTTAAACCTCTCAGCGAGTTAGACTGTTTTCACACTTTGCTTGGTATGTACTTGGACCGAGATCAATTCCATCACTCTCCGTCTGCACCTGCTGTTTCTATTTTACATCGGTACATTTATGAATATCAGTTCAACTCTGCGATTGAGCTCATAACTGTGAACCTTGCTGAAGTTTACATGAACTGTACCCAAGACTCGTTTTTCCAAGCATTCCATTTGTTTGCGAAATGCTTTTTGGCACGCAGCTGCACATCAGCAAAATGAAGAGTTTACACTTTAAAAGGGATAGTTCATCCAAAAATGAAAATTCTGTCATCATTTACTTGCCCTCAAGTTGTTCCAAACCTGTATGAGTTTCTTTCTTCTGTTGAACACAAAAGAAGATATTTTTGATGAATGTTGGTAACCAGGCAGTTGATGGCATTACTGAGTTCCACAGTGGAAAAAAATACAATGGAAGTCAATGGGTGAAAGCAGCCTTGAACAGTTACATTTTCTGGTAATATTATTAATTTAGCTAAATATTTCATTAATAAATATATTTAAAAATAAAGTAAAATAATTGAACATATTTTTAAAAGTATGTTTATTTAATAAATTGTATAATATACAGTATATATAAAGATGTGCATGCATAGCTACACTATTGTAACATATTATAAAACGTAATTTATTCCTGTGATCATTCCTCCAGTCTCCAGTGTCACCTGACACAGAAATCAGAAATCATTATAATATGAGGATTTGCTGCTCAAGAAACTTTTCTTATTAATGTTAAAATCTATGGAAGCTTGTTTACACCACAGAATAAAACATAAACAAGGTAATTGCAACTTTTATCTCACAATACTGACTTTTTTTTCTCATTGCAAGTTTATATCTCACAATTCTGAGAAAATAAGTCAGAATTCCATGATATAAAGTCAGAATTGTGAGATATAAACTTGCAATTGCGAGAACAAATGTGGTGGAAACAAGTTTCCATAGAAAACTGCTTCATATTTTTGTCTAAACCATTTAAACAGTGTAAACCTTTTTTCTTTTTCTTTCAGGATTTGTGTTAAATAGTCCCACATTTTTTTAATGGTATTGTACACTACTGTTCAAAACTTTGGGGTCAGTATGATTTTTAAAAGAAATTTTATTTTATTCAGCAAAGATGCATTAAATTGATCAAAAGTAAGAGTAAAAATATATTTCAAATAAAAGCTATATTCAAAGAATTATTTTTTTAATCATGGTTGACATACATATTAAGCAGCACAATTGTTTTCAACATTGATAATAATCATAAATGTTTCTTGAGCAGCAAATCCTCACATTAGAATGATTCCTGAAGGATCATGTGACACTGAAGACTGGAGGAATGATGATGGAAATTCAGCTTTGATCACAGGAATAAATCACATTTATAGAAAATTTATTTAAACTGTAATAATATTTCACAATATTACTGTTTTTACTGTATTTTTGAGCAAATAAATGCAACTTTGAAGAGCATAAGAGACTTAAAAAAATCTTACAGAGCCCAAACTTTTTAATGGTATAGGTTGGCTGTTTTGCAATAGCATTGAGGTATGTGCAATAGTGTGTTATTTTTTTATTTCAATAAAAGGAAAAAAATCTTGTGATCTAGTTATTCACTGAGTAGGACTGTGGGCAAAAATAGAGGAAGGTGTAACATCCGTAGAGTCTGAGCTATTTTGGGACGACTGAGTCACAGACGGCGTACAAACTACAAGGTGACAATGTGTTTAGTGATTCAGAAGTGTCGGGTACATTGTGTGTGTGTGTGTGTGTGTGTGTGTGTGTGTGTGTGTGTGTGTGTGTGTGTGTGTGTGTGTGTGTGGATATGAATGCTTTTGGGATTGAAAATGCGGGTGTGTATACTATGCTTGGCTGGCAGGAGTAAGCTTGTTTTATTTTGGAGCAAGCTGATTCTTAACGTGCAGCCCTTAGATGTGTGTGTGTGTGTGTGTGTGTGTGTGTGTGTGTGTGCGCGTGAGTCTATAAATATTAGCAGCCCTTGCACAGAGATGCTGTAGGGTTTGCACTGCAGTTCTTTGATGTGCAGCTCTTCTCTGATGCATGTGTATCCAAATGTGTAAAGCACGTGTCTGATATTTAATGAGAAAACTCTGATATAGACATGTATATCCAGGCATGATGGATAGGCTGAAAGTGTGTAACAGATGGAGACACCTAGAGAGAGAGAATATGGGGTAAAAATTGAAGTCTAAAATCCAGTCTCTTGGTTTATACATAAACTTGCTGCTGAGAGATTCAATGTTTGAATGATTCAAGGAGATTTTTCATATGAACCACAAAAACCCAAAAGATCAATATGCACTCATACTAATTATACGACTAAGAAGTCCATGTGAGATTTAAAACGTCTCACACACACACACACACACACACACACACACACACACACACACACACACACACACACACACACACACACACACCTCGCCTTCAGCTGTGATATTCTCTGGCTGCACACTTATTAGCGAGATGCAGAAGTCAAATATGCATTTTCACTTCACCGTTCCCTGCATGCTAAACAGATTGTTTATTAACCAGAGAACAAGTCTGTACAGGTACAAAAAAGGTTAAGTCTGTATTTTTTAGGCATGAATATGTCAGAATAGCTCAACTGTGAGTGTCGTTCTGTCAAAATATTAGACTGCATTCTGTAACAAATTCCTAGAAATGAAGGAACAGACCTTAGTCAGGAACACAAGTGCAAAATGAGAACGGTTCTATTGGTTTGAGCAACAACCTGACACAGCATCACTGGATTAACCAATGGCATGAGTTTGGGGGCGGGACTATTTGCATGTCCAACCAACAGCAGAAAGGGGGAGCATAGGAGAAACCCATTTGAAAACAATCATTCTTGCAATTTTGGGTTACACTTTATTTTAAGGTGTCATTGTAGCAGTGTAAATATATTTAAGTACTGAGTAATATTGATTAACTACATGTACTTAATATAGGGTTAGGGTAGGATTTGTTGGGGTTGGTTGATGGTTGCATGGCAAGTACATGTAACATGTAACAAGGACACTAAAATAAAGTGTTACTCAATTTTGTTTGACACTTTAGCTTTAAGATATAAAAAAAAAAAAGGGAACAACATTTAAGAAAAATAAAATAAAAAGCATTTTGTAATAAAACAAAGCTTAAATAGTAATGATATGCTAACTGTATGAATTATTGCTGGGCAAAATAAATACTTTAACATATTTAAAAAAAGAATATGAATAAATATATGATATTTTTTCCAGTGGACCACAATTTGGATTCAAGCAAGGTATATTACAAATTAGAAAAAATTAGAAAAAATAGCTGAGGCATATTTTCTATTCAGTCATGGATAATATTTAATCATAATTATTATTCATATGAGCAAATAAATGTATGCAATAATTATGCATGAAAATGACAATTAAAATGTTTTATATACACTCACCTAAATGATTATTAGGAACACCTGTTCAATTTCTCATTAATGCAATTATCTAATCAACCAATCACATGGCAGTTGCTTCAATGCATTTAGGGGTGTGGTCCTGGTCAAGACAATCTCCTGAACTCCAAACTGAATGTCAGAATGGGAAAGAAAGGTGATTTAAGCAATTTTGAGCGTGGCATGGTTGTTGGTGCCAGACGGGCCGGTCTGAGTATTTCACAATCTGCTCAGTTACTGGGATTTTCACGCACAACCATTTCTAGGGTTTACAAAGAATGGTGTGAAAAGGGAAAAACATCCAGTATGCGGCAGTCCTGTGGGTGAAAATGCCTTGTTGATGCTAGAGGTCAGAGGAGAATGGGCCGAATGATTCAAGCTGATAGAAGAGCAACTTTGACTGAAATAACCACTCGTTACAACCGAGGTATGCAGCAAAGCATTTGTGAAGCCACAACACGCACAACCTTGAGGCGGATGGGCTACAACAGCAGAAGACCCCACCGGGTTCCACTCATCTCCACTACAAATAGGAAAAAGAGGCTACAATTTACACAAGCTCACCAAAATTGGACAGTTGAAGACTGGAAAAATGTTGCCTGGTCTGATGAGTCTCGATTTCTGTTGAGACATTCAGATGGTAGAGTCAGAATTTGGCGTAAACAGAATGAGAACATGGATCCATCATGCCTTGTTACCACTGTGCAGGCTGGTGGTGGTGGTGTAATGGTGTGGGGGATGTTTTCTTGGCACACTTTAGACCCATTAGTGCCAATTGGGCATCGTTTAAATGCCACGGCCTACCTGAGCATTGTTTCTGACCATGTCCATCCCTTTATGACCACCATGTACCCATTCTCTGATGGCTACTTCCAGTAGGATAATGCACTAAGTCACAAAGCTTGAATCATTTCAAATTGGTTTCTTGAACATGACAATGAGTTCACTGTACTAAAATGGCCCCCACAGTCACCAGATCTCAACCCAATAGAGCATCTTTCGGTGTGGTGGAACGGGAGCTTCGTGCCCTGGATTTGTGCATCCCACAAATCTCCATCAACTGCAAGATGCTATCCTATCAATATGGGCCAACATTTCTAAAGAATGCTTTCAGCACCTTGTTGAATCAATGCCACATAGAATTAAGGCAGTTCTGTAGGCGAAAGGGGTCAAACACAGTATTAGTATGGTGTTCCTAATAACCTTTAGGTGAGTGTATATATTATTATATATATATATATATATATATATATATATATATATATATATATATATATATATATATATATATATATATATATATATATATATATATATATATATATATATATATATAATATAAAGATTTGTTCCAGGAACAAACACGTCACAGTATTCATAATTTAAAGCCTTTAAACGCCAAAGCCTCAGCCTTTAACACCATAGTTCCCACCAAGCTAACCTCCAAACTCCTGGATCTCGGCCTGAATCCTTCTCTCTGCCACTGGATTGAGGACTTCCTCACTGGCAGGCCTCAGGTGGTGAGAATAGGCCAGTCCACCTCCACCTCCATCACCCTGAGTGTGGGAGCTCCACAGGGCTGTGTCCTGAGCCCCCTGCTCTACTCTCTCTACACGCATGACTGTTTGTCCACACACAGCTCCACCTCTATCATCAAATTTGCTGATGATACTGTTGTCCTGGGCCTCATTTCCAACAACAATGAGACGGCATACTTGGACGAGGTGGAGCATCTAACATCATGGTGCCAGGACAACTGTCTCTCTCTGAATGTTGGCAAGACCAAAGAAATGATTGTGGACTTCAGGAAGAGACAGCAACGGACATACTCCCCTCATGATCAGCGGGTCACCAGTAGAGAGAGTGAGCAGCTTCAAGTACCTGGGAGTAAACATCTCCGAGGACCTGACCTGGACTGCTCACATTCAGACACAGGTGAAAAAGCCAGGCAAAGACTGTACCACCTGCGCCAGCTGAGGAAATTCAGGGTTTCACCAGCTATCCTGAAAACTTTCTATTTAGGGCGATAGAAAGTGTTTTAACTCAGTGCATCACAGCGTGGTATGGGAACAGCACCAGTCATGACCGCAAAGCCCTGCAAAGAGTAGTGCGCTTATCCGAGCGTATCTCAGGGTCAGCTCTCCGCCTCTGCAGGACGCCTACACCAAACGCTGCAAAGGTAGAGCTACCAAGATCATCAAGGACTCTAATCACCCTGCAAACCCTCATTTCACGCTGCTACCATCTGGTAAGCGCTTCCGGGCCTGATGGCCAAAACTGAGAGACTCAGGAGGAGCTTCTTCCCCCAGGCCATCAGACTCCTGAACTCAGTCACTTAACATCACGTGACTTCACGCCAGGATAAACATCGATACACTGACATTGCACTGCACTTTCTGTTCTCGTTGTTACTGTGTAACAACCTGTCATAAACCTGTTTGCACATTATACTCTTTATACATTTGTTAACCACATATTTATAAGTCTACAGTTTACTCACTGCACAGTCTACTTCAATTATTTTATTCCACTTTATCCTTATTTGTTACCTTTTTTTCTCTTGACTTGATTATTTATAATTCTACAGATATAGACATATATATATATATATAGATAGTACTTTTTTTTTTTTATATCCTATTTCTATTATAATTTCTTCCTTGTGTTTTTAACTGTGAATTTGCACTGTCCATGGAGCGGACCTGTTTACATTTCACTGCCGGTTGTATATTCTGTATATAACTGTGTATGTGACAAATAAAACTCTTGAATCTCTTGAATCTTGAATCTTTAAATAATTCAAGACATACGCTAAATACAGGGGCAGGGCTATTTATTAAAAATGATTAAAAACAGTTTATAATATTAAAAATTGTGGTTACGGTAAGAGGTGGGACATTTCCCAAACACACTCAAAGTGCTTGACCAATCACAACACACTGGTCCAGCCGACCAATCAGAGAACACTGTGCTTTTTGGCAAGGAGGGGCTTCATAGAGACAGGAACTAAACAGAGCGTTACTGACAGACTATGAAGAGTGGAGCTGCAAGAATGGAGAATAAGGGGAAATAATCAACATTCAGCAGGAAAACCTGCTCTAGTAGACAAAAACAAATCAAGACTGCGTTATTAACGACCTGAAAGTTAATTTAAGACTCTTTTGAGTACATACCCTGTTTTTATTTAAGCTTACGACATTTTTTTATCACCAAATCGATATGAGTCCATGAGCCATGACTGTTTTTCAACATAATGCTCAATATGAGGCAGCTCTTTTTTAATGAGAAAATAAAGCATCATTAAAAGGCAACACGGGTTTGATTTTGCAGCTAATGAGAGTGGGAACGACTGCTAATTTCTGCACGAGGCTTTTCTACACATGATGAAGATGGTGTCAGGGGATTTTGATTTTTTTATACCCGTAAAAAAACAGTCTCTCACACACATAAACAAAAAGGACTGACATCTACAGCACGAAATGTTTACTGAGCCGAGATGTTTACAATAGTTGAGGTAAAAGCTGGAAAATACAAACAGGAAGACTCAAATGCCATGGCGATAAAATAGCTTTTTAGATGCTGAGAAACAATGAGCAACAGTAACTTAGCAAAAACAGCCTTAAATGTCGCCCAAATGAGGCAGGAAGTTGAAGGACCCGAAACAGCAGGAGGCAGAAAAATAAAAACACTGCAGAAGATGGGTGGCATTTTTAACAGCTCTTTGGCAAGCAGGGTGGGGCCGAGAGCCGTGGGAACGGATGGAACAATGCCGGTGGCACGATTTCTAATAAGCATCACCTGCGCTCCACATCGATCTCGAGTGTCACGGAGGAGCTCCGAAAGGATAAAAGGAGGAGTGACGACAATGAAGGACGAAAGAGGTTCAGGCCTGGACTTTATGTTGTGTTTTATTATGTTTATATGCGGCAGTTTTATGTATGTATATACACACATACACACACACACACACACACACACACGTATGAAGTTTTACTTAATCCAGTTACTATGAAACATTGTTTCACGTTACATGTACTTATTATAGCAATAACAGTAAATTATGCATAGTTACATGCAACTAATCCTAAACCAAACCCTATTACCTGTATTACTCCGTACTTAAATGTACATTTACACTGTAACAAGGACAGCTTCTAATTAAAGTGTAATCCAAACTGTACAGAAATCCAGATCCAAACAAACACAAGACTTGATTTGTGTTATTTTTAAATCTAACACCATCTGTCACTTTTTTAATTTAGTAGTCTGCTCAAAATTAAATGAGTTCATGCTTAAAACAAGAAAGACAATCTGCCAATAGGGTAAGAAAAATAAACTTGTTTTCCTTTTGAATTAAGCTAATTTTTCTTATCCCACTGGTAGATCACTTTTCTTATTTTAAGCATAAACTCACTTCATTTTGATAACTTTTAATCATTTTGTTACTCAAGCAAATATATCTCGATTAAAGAATGTTTAGATATTTGTACTGGAAAAGAAGACAAAAAATACTGAGCAAGAAAAGTTTTTTGTGTGTGTGTGTGTGTCCATAATTAGGCAATTAGATTTTTTTTTAATTAAAATAATTATTTTCAGTAAAACATTTTTTACATTTATTAAATCAAATATGTTTATAAAAATTTATATTTACATTTATCTTAACTTTCTCACCTTCTCTGTGAAGGACCCTTGTGATGCTCCCTTAGAATTTGACTTAGAAGACTTTTGGAACAGAGCCAATGTGTCCACATTTCTATGAAGGAAAATGCCATCCAACCATATTTTCACGATCATATGCAGAGGAGATGCACGCATTTTCATCTTTCTTACACAGACAGAGCAGCTGACAGAAGGAATCAAGTTTTTACTTTCAGAAATCTGACTAATCACCATGCAAATGAAACCTCACAGTCTGTGAATTAGACACACTGTGCAATTACAGCCAATTATTACTGAAGCAGTCACAAGCGTTTGATTATCATCAGAACAGAGAGAGCGAGAGAGGACCAACTGATGCGGTGGACGCTGACATTTCAGTTTGAAGAAGAGGGAAAAACATTGCAGAGACAGAAATGGAAGGAGGGAGAGGAAGAGGAAGGGAATGAAAACAGGACAGTTCTCATTTGGCAGGGTGAGTGGCTTCACATCAGAAATACAGCAATCACTCATGAGGATGAGAAGAGTGAGAAAAGGAGACTATGAGATGAGGGACCGGAAGGGAAAAAGACATCTGCTCCCAAGGGGAGATTGGGAAAAATCAGGTAGTCTTCACTCCCATCTGCTGATGTTTTTCTGTCCTATTTCTTCTCTTCTTTATCCCTATCTCTCTCTCCTTCCCTCCTTCTTTCTTCTAACTCACATATTACACATTAATCTTATTCTAGGCCTATTTAACCAGAGGCTAAATTGAAATTTTTAGAGGCCTGTCCGAGGTTTCCGCTTAATTACAGCAACCTAAAAATAATGTAAATTGTATTAGACACATTAGTGAAATCAAATTGAGGTCAAACATACTTTCTTAGAGGTTTGCAGAAAAAAGTATATTATATAAATGCATTCAATTGAACTTTATGATAATAAGGGCTGTGTGAAATGAAATTTCATAATCATTCAAATTCAAATAATTTTTTAACATAATAATCACCTACTGGGCCAGTGCATCTCAATTGGTCCAAAATTTGAAAGTTTTTCCTTCATACACATACATACATACATACATGCATACATACATACATACATACGGATGGATGGATAGATATTGTATAATCATGGATGGATGGATATTGTATAATCATGGATGGATGGATGGATGGATGGATAGATGGATATTGTATAATCATGGATGGATGGATGGATGGATGGATGGATAGATGGATATTGTATAATCATGGATGGATGGATGGATGGATATTGTATAATCATGGATGGATGGATGGATGGATGGATGGATGGATGGATGGATGGATGGATGATGGATGGATGGATTGTATAATCATGGATGGATGGATGGATATTGTATAATCATGGATGGATGGATGGATGGATATTGTATAATCATGGATGGATGGATGGATGGATGGATGGATGGATGGATGGATGGATGGATGGATGGATGGATGGATGGATGGATGGATGGATGGATGGATGATGGATGGATATTGTATAATCATGGATGGATGGATGGATGGATGGATGGATAGATGGATATTGTATAATCATGGATGGATGGATGGATGGATGATATTGTATAATCATGGATGGATGGATGGATGGATGGATGGATATTGTATAATCTGGATGGATGGATGGATGGATGGATGGATGGATGGATGGATGGATGGATGGATATTGGATAATATTGGATGGATGGATGGATGATATTGTATATAATGGATGGATGGATGGATGGATGGATGGATGGATGGATGGATGGATGGATGGATATTGTATAATCATGGATGGATGGATGGATGGATGGATGGATGGATGGATATTGTATAATCATGGATGGATGGATGGATGGATATTGTATAATCATGGATGGATGGATGGATGGATGGATATTGTATAATCATGGATGGATGGATGGATGGATGGATGGATATTGTATAATCATGGATGGATGGGTGGATATTGTATAATCATGGATGGATGGATGGATGGATGGATGGATGGATGGATGGATGGATGGATGGATATTGTATAATCATGGATGGATGGATGGATGGATGGATGGATGGATGGATGGATATTGTATAATCATGGATGGATGGATGGATATTGTATAATCATGGATGGATGGATGGATGGATGGATATTGTATAATCATGGATGGATGGGTGGATATTGTATAATCATGGATGGATGGATGGATGGATGGATGGATATTGTATAATCATGGATGGATGGATGGATGGATATTGTATAATCATGGATGGATGGATGGATGGATGGATGGATGGATGGATGGATATTGTATAATCATGGATGGATGGATGGATGGATGGATATTGTATAATCATGGATGGATGGATGGATGGATATTGTATAATCATGGATGGATGGATGATTGATAGATATTGTATAATCATGGATGGATGGATGGATATTGTATAATCATGAATGGATGGATATTGTATAATCATGGATGGATGGATGGATGGATGGATGGATGGATATTGTATAATCATGGATGGATGGATGATTGATAGATATTGTATAATCATGGATGGATGGATGGATGGATATTGTATAATCATGAATGGATGGATATTGTATAATCATGGATGGATGGATGGATGGATGGATGGATATTGTATAATCATGGATGGATGGATGATTGATAGATATTGTATAATCATGGATGATGGATGGATGGATGGGTATTGTATAATCATGAATGGATGGATATTGTATAATCATGGATGGATGGATGGATGGATGGATAGATATTGTATAATCATGGATGGATGGATGGATGGATATTGTATAATCATAGATGATGGATGGATGATATTGTATAATCATGGATGGATGGATATTGTATAATCATGGATGGATGGATGGATGGATATTGTATAATCATGGATGGATGGATGGATGGATGGATGGATAGATGGATATTGTATAATCATGGATGGATGGATGGATGGATGGATGGATGGATGGATGGATGGATATTGTATAATCATGGATGGATGGATGGATGGATGGATATTGTATAATCATGGATGGATGGATGATTGATAGATATTGTATAATCATGGATGGATGGATGGATGGATATAATCATGAATGGATGGATATTGTATAATCATGGATGGATGGATGATTGATAGATATTGTATAATCATGGATGATGGATGGATGGATGGATATTGTATAATCATGAATGGATGGATATTGTATAATCATGGATGGATGGATGGATGGATATTGTATAATCATAGATGATGGATGGATGATATTGTATAATCATGGATGGATGATATTGTATAATCATGGATGGATGGATATTGTATAATCATGGATGGATGGATGGATGGATAGATATTGTATAATCATGGATGGATGGATATTGTATAATCATGGATGGATGGATGGATAGATGGATATTGTATAATCATGGATGGATGGATATTGTATAATCATGGATGGATGGATGGATAGATGGATATTGTATAATCATGGATGGATGGATGGATGGATGGATGGATGGATATTGTATAATCATGGATGGATGGATGGATGGATGGATATTGTATAATCATGGATGGATGGATGATTGATAGATATTGTATAATCATGGATGGATGATGGAGGGATATTGTATAATCATAGATGATGGATGGATGGATGGATATTGTATAATCATGGATGGATGGATATTGTATAATCATGGATGGATGGATGGATGGATGGATGGATAGATATTGTATAATCATGGATGGATGGATGGATGGATATTGTATAATCATAGATGATGGATGGATGATATTGTATAATCATGGATGGATGATATTGTATAATCATGGATGGATGGATATTGTATAATCATGGATGGATGGATATTGTATAATCATGGATGGATGGATGGATGGATAGATATTGTATAATCATGGATGGATGGATATTGTATAATCATGGATGGATGGATGGATAGATGGATATTGTATAATCATGGATGGATGGATATTGTATAATCATGGATGGATGGATGGATAGATGGATATTGTATAATCATGGATGGATGGATGGATGGATGGATGGATGGATATTGTATAATCATGGATGGATGGATGGATGGATGGATATTGTATAATCATGGATGGATGGATGATTGATAGATATTGTATAATCATGGATGGATGATGGATGGATATTGTATAATCATAGATGATGGATGGATGGATGGATATTGTATAATCATGGATGGATGGATATTGTATAATCATGGATGGATGGATGGATGGATGGATATTGTATAATCATAGATGATGGATGGATGATATTGTATAATCATGGATGGATGGATATTGTATAATCATAGATGATGGATGGATGACATTGTATAATCATGGATGGATGATATTGTATAATCATGGATGGATGGATATTGTATAATCATGGATGGATGGATATTGTATAATCATGGATGGATGGATGGATAGATATTGTATAATCATGGATGGATGGATATTGTATAATCATGGATGGATGGATATTGTATAATCATGGATGGATGGATAGATGGATATTGTATAATCATGGATGGATGGATGGATGGATGGATATTGTATAATCATGGATGGATGGATGGATGGATGGATATTGTATAATCATAGATGATGGATGGATGATATTATATAATCATGGATGGATATTGTATAATCATGGATGGATGGATGGATGGATGGATTGTATAATCATGGATGGATGGATGGATGGATGGATGGATCGATGGATGGATAGATGGATATTGTATAATCATGGATGGATGGATGGATGGATATTGTATAATCATGGATGGATGGATGGATGGATGGATGGATATTGTATAATCATGGATGGATGGATGGATGGATAGATATTGTATAATCATGGATGGATGGATGGATGGATATTGTATAATCATGGATGGATGGATATTGTATAATCATGGATGGATGGATGGATGGATGGATGGATGGATAGATATTGTATAATCATGGATGGATGGATGGATGGATGGATGGATATTGTATAATCATAGATGATGGATGGATGATATTGTATAATCATGGATGGATGGATATTGTATAATCATAGATGATGGATGGATGACATTGTATAATCATGGATGGATGATATTGTATAATCATGGATGGATGGATATTGTATAATCATGGATGGATGGATGGATAGATATTGTATAATCATGGATGGATGGATATTGTATAATCATGGATGGATGGATAGATGGATATTGTATAATCATGGATGGATGGATATTGTATAATCATGGATGGATGGATGGATGGATAGATGGATATTGTATAATCATGGATGGATGGATGGATGGATGGATATTGTATAATCATGGATGGATGATGGATGGATGGATGGATATTGTATAATCATAGATGATGGATGGATGATATTGTATAATCATGGATGGATGGATATTGTATAATCATGGATGGATGGATGGATGGATGGATATTGTATAATCATGGATGGATGGATGGATGGATGGATATTGTATAATCATAGATGATGGATGGATGATATTGTATAATCATGGATGGATGGATATTGTATAATCATAGATGATGGATGATGACATTGTATAATCATGGATGGATGATATTGTATAATCATGGATGGATGGATGGATAGATGGATATTGTATAATCATGGATGGATGGATGATGATAGATGGATATTGTATAATCATGGATGGATGGATGGATGGATGGATATTGTATAATCATGGATGGATGGATGGATGGATATTGTATAATCATCATGGATGGATGGATATTATATAATCATGGATGGATGGATGGATGGATATTGTATAATCATGGATGGATGGATGGATGGATGGATAGATGGATATTGTATAATCATGGATGGATGGATGGATGGATATTGTATAATCATGGATGGATGGATGGATGGATATTGTATAATCATGGATGGATGGATGGATGGATATTGTATAATCATGGATGGATGGATGGATGGATATTGTATAATCATGGATGGATGGATGGATGGATAGATATTGTATAATCATGGATGGATGGATGGATGGATAGATATTGTATAATCATGGATGGATGGATGGATGGATATTGTATAATCATGGATGGATGGATGGATAATCATGGATGGATGGATGGATGGATGGATGGATGGATGGATGGATATTGTATAATCATGGATGGATGGATGGATGGATATTGTATAATCATAGATGATAGATGGATGATATTGTATAATCATGGATGGATGATATTGTATAATCATGGATGGATGGATATTGTATAATCATGGATGGATGGATATTGTATAATCATGGATGGATGGATGGATAGATATTGTATAATAATGATGGATGGATATTGTATAATCATGGATGGATGGATGGATAGATGGATATTGTATAATCATGGATGGATGGATATTGTATAATCATGGATGGATGGATGGATAGATGGATATTGTATAATCATGGATGAATGGATGGATGGATGGATATTGTATAATCATGGATGATGATGGATGGATGGATATTGTATAATCATGGATGGATGGATGATTGATAGATATTGTATAATCATGGATGGATGATGGATGGATATTGTATAATCATAGATGATGGATGGATATTGTATAATCATGGATGGATGGATGTTTGTATAATCATGGATGGATGGATGGATGGATGGATGGATAGATATTGTATAATCATGGATGGATGGATGGATGGATGGATGGATGGATGGATATTGTATAATCATAGATGATGGATGGATGATATTGTATAATCATGGATGGATGGATATTGTATAATCATAGATGATGGATGGATAGATATTGTATAATCATGGATGGATGGATATTGTATAATCATGGATGATGATGGATAGATGATATGGATGGATGGATGGATATTGTATAATCATGGATGGATGATATTGTATAATCATGGATGGATGGATGGATGTATAATCATGTATGATGGATGGATGGATATTGTATAATCATGGATGGATGGATGGATGGATAGATGGATATTGTATAATCATGGATGGATGGATAATCATGGATGGATGGATGGATGGATGGATATTGTATAATCATGGATGGATGATGGATGGATGGATATTGTATAATCATGGATGGATGGATGGATGGATATTGTATAATCATGGATGGATGGATGGATGGATATTGTATAATCATGGATGGATGGATGGATGGATATTGTATAATCATGGATGGATGATGGATGGATATTGTATAATCATGGATGGATGGATGGATGGATATTGTATAATCATGGATGGATGGATGGATGTATAATCATGGATGGATGGATGGATGGATGGATATTGTATAATCATGGATGGATGGATGGATGGATGGATATTGTATAATCATGGATGGATGGATGATATGGATATGGATGGATATAATCATGGATGGATGGATATTGTATAATCATGGATGGATGGATGGATGGATATTGTATAATCATGGATGGATGGATGGTATAATCATGGATGGATGGATGGATGGATGGATGGATATTGTATAATCATGGATGATGGATGGATGGATAATGGATGGATGGATGGATATTGTATAATCATGATGGATGGATGGATGGATGGATGGATGGATGGATGATTGTATAATCATGGATGGATGATAAATCACGCGGATGGACATGGATGATGGATTGATATGATTGTATAATCATGGATGGATGGATGATAATAGAGCTTGGATGGATATAGATGCGCTAATCATGGATGGATGGATAGATGAACTCCTGATTGACTTCACGTCCAGGATAAACATCGATGACATTGCACTGCACTTTCTGTTCTCATGTTGGACTGTGTAACAACCTGTCATAAACCTGTTTGCACATTATACTCTTTATACATTTGTTAACCACATATTTATAAGTCTACAGTTTACTCACTGCAAAGTCTACTTCAATTATTTTATTCCACTTTATCCTTATTTGTTACCTTTTTTTCTCTGATTGATTATTTATAATTCTACAGATATAGATATATATATATATATATATAGATGGATGGATATCCTATTTCTATTATAATTTCTTCCTTGTGTTTTTAACTGTGAATTTGCACTGTCCATGGAGCGACCTGTTTACATTTCACTGATTGATATTCTGTATATAACTGTGTATGTGACAATCAAAACTCTTGAATCTATGGATGGATGGATATTGTATAATCATAATGATGGATGGATGGATGGATATTGTATAATCATATGATGGATGGATGGATGGATATTGTATAATCATGGATGGATGGATGGATGGATGTTGTATAATCATGGATGGATGGATGGATGGATGGATATTGTATAATCATGGATGGATGGATGGATGGATGGATGGATTGTATAATCATGGATGGATGGATGGATGGATGGATGGTATAATCATGGATGATGGATGGATGGATGGATGGATGGATGGATGGATTGTATAATCATGGATGGATGGATGGATGGATGGATATTGTATAATCATGGATGGATGGATATTGTATAATCATGGATGGATGGATGGATATTGTATAATCAATCATGGATGGATGGATGGATGGATGGATATTGTATAATCATAGATGATGGATGGATGGATGGATATTGTATAATCATGGATGATGGATGGATGGATATAATCATGGATGGATGGATGGATGATATTGTATAATCATGGATGGATGGATGATGGATATTGTATAATCATGGATGGATGGATGGATGGATGGATATTGTATAATCATGGATGGATGGATGGATGGATGGATATTGTATAATCATGGATGGATGGATGGATGGATAATCATGATGGATGGATGATGGATATTGTATAATCATGGATGGATGGATGGATGGATGGATATTGTATAATCATGGATGATGGATGGATGGATGGATATTGTATAATCATGGATGATGGATGGATGGATGTGTATTGTATAATCATGGATGGATGGATGGATGGATGGATGGATGGATGGATATTGTATAATCATGGATGGATGGATGGATGGATGGATATTGTATAATCATGGGATGGATGGATGGATGGATATTGTATAATCATGGATGGATGGATATTGTATAATCATGGATGGATGGATGGATGGATGGATAATCATGATGGATGGATGGATATTGATGGATGGATTGGATATGGATATGGATGATGGATGGATGGATGGATGGATATTGTATAATCATGGATGGATGGATGGATGGATGGATGGATGGATATTGTATATGGATGGATGGATGGATATTGTATAATCATGGATGGATGGATATTGTATAATCATGGATGGATGGATGATTATTGTATAATCATGGATGGATGGATGGATGGGATATTGTATAATCATGGATGGATGGATGGATGGATGGATTGGATATTGTATAATCATGGATGGATGGATATTGTATAATCATGGATGGATGGATGGATGGATGGATATTGTATAATCATGGATGGATGGATGGATGGATGGATGTTGTATAATCATGGATGGATGGATGGATGGATGATGGATATTGTATAATCATGGATGGATGGATGGATGGATGGATATTATTGTATAATCATGGATGGATGGATGGATGGATATTGTATAATCATGGATGGATGATGGATGATGGATGTATATTGTATAATCATGGATGATGGATGGATGGATGGTATTGATAATCATGGATGGATGGATAGATGGATGGATTTCTATAATCTTGGATGGATGATGGATGGATGAATGGATATTGTATAATCATGGATGGACGGATGGATGGATGGATGGATATTGTAAGCTCATATATGGATGTGCCGATGGATATTTATAAGATCATAAATGGATGGATGGATATTTTATGATCCCAAGCTGAAGAAATGAAAATAGCTAAATGAGTTGATGGAAGTATAGAGGTTTTGACTATTTTAAGTTAATAAAATGCCCAATTTAAAATCTGGGTCGAGAATCAAAACCAGTCAAGAGCCACTGATATGGAGGACACATGCTAGAGTTAAAGCCCTGCTGAATGTGTCGAAAACAGGTTTTGTATTATTCACACACACGTACATAAAACCTGTACTCCCGAGAGTGCTTATGAGGGCAAAATGACCCCAGTCACAAACTCTCCTCCATCTCCCAGTCCACATATATAACCTTTCCTTGCTTTTCTGTATTTTTTTTTTTCTCACAGGTGCATTTTTGGCCATGCTGTCTGAGGCACTTTAATTGCCTGTGGTCAGTTCAATATTTGCTGCTATTCTGAATCAGGAGATGGATTGCTGTAAAGGCTTGAAAACATAAAGAGCAAAGGCTTCCATCGCTGATGGCAAAGGCACAGACATTTCTAGAAACTTAATTTACTTCCAAGATGCTTAGCTGAGAGGGAAATATTGGCTGTGCATTGAACAGTCTGTGCCGAGATGTTCTGCTGTGATCATCAATCTTGCCCTTCAAGAACAGGTGTGAGCTCTGCCCTTTTTTTGTGTGTTTGCTCTAATAATGCCTGTGGTCAGGATTTGTGTTCGGACAGCTGGCCTTAGATGGGCTTAAAAACCTGTCTTGCTCTCGGCTCTGCAGCAACACACTTCAATACAATAATGCATTTCTATACCTGAGGTGCATTTTGTCCCCTGAACACCTCATTTATCTCCTTAAAGGCATAGTTCACTTAAAAATAAAATGCCTGTCATCATTTAGGAAACTGTCATACAGTTCCAGAACATTCCTTCTTCTATGGAACATAAATGAATATTGAATATAAACCTAAAACTCTTTGATTTTTAGGTCTTTAAAATGTAATGGCTAAAGCAATCTTAATTGTTTTTACAAAAGATTCTGAGAATGACAAATGGACACAGTTCAGAGGGATACGCCTATGGTAATATTAACTATATTAATACTGACTATATATTTGTGGGGGTAAATGTACAATTTCTTAATGTTAGATTTGAAACATTTTCAAATTTAGAAAACATTCCAAAACATTCCAAAACTTGGTTGGTTACTTGATCAGTTAATTCATGTTTTCTTAATGTTAAATTTGAAACATTTTCAAATTTAGGAAACATTCCAAAAATCTACTTCCATAATTACATTTTCATTGCACTGCGTTTCTGCAAAGGCAACAAATGCAGCATAATATCTACCTTCATGTCGGGTGGTAGGCAATAACATTATGATAATTGTCTATATAAGCAGCTAAGACTAACTGTCCGCTCTCTGCGATTCTAAAAAGATCTTTACCTTTCTATAATTTAAGGTTCCCAATACTTGACTCTTTGCTAAGGCAAAGTGAGAACACAAAGTAAGAAGTGTAGAGCCGTATGAATGAACAGGAAGAGAAATCAATATCATTGACGACCAGAGAGGGCAACTCGTTAATCACTATGCTTTCAATTAACACCAAATATTCCTTTAAGAAACAACACTGATCACCTAGTAAACAAACCCGGAAAAGGTCATTATGTAATTGATAACAAGAGCACAGGAGACTCTAAAGATACAGTTAATATTTCAAACGTGGAAGCAATGCAGAAGACTTCTATCATCAAGCACTAACAAAGATAACAGACAGACTTGACCATTTCTAAAGTTTACCTTCATTATAGAAATGTAATAAACCGAGCAGACTGGTGCTTTCATTTCCAACTTCAAATGGAATAAATCCAACACTGAGAAACTCAAAGGGAACATGAAAAGCCCTTAATTCGACTTATCACGCCAAATCAATCAAAACCTGATTATTACATTTTTGTAACACTCTCAACTACACAAAAAAATTACTTGTTGACGCAACGATATTGAGTAATTTTTACAAATAATTTATTTATATGAACAAAAGAAAATTCAACATTTGAATTTGTCACTGTTACATAATATTTATATGTGTAGTTTACTTAATACTATGTTAAATAAAATAAAAAAGTTTATTATGTAAGATGAACACATTTATCAATTTAATTTACCTTATTAAATTAACTATTTACAAGTGCAAGTGGAAAACTTAAGCATATTTGTAATAATAATAATACGTTTTAATTACATAGCGCCTTTCCCAAGCTCAAGGTCACTAATTTTTAGAAGGTCGCTGATATTTAGAAGAAAAAAAAATGCAAAAATAACTCATTGGACAAACTCAATTCAATTGAGGGCAGGAATTCCATCCAATAAATGTGTGTATGAGTGCCCACAGCCTAAACACAGGTGCCACTCTTCTGCATAATGGTAACCAATGGTAACTAATGATAATTATAGAAACTCCAACAGAAATGTCCAATTGAACTTTAAACAACATAAACTAACAACATCTTTCCCTTTACTGAAAAACACATAAAATAACACTTAATCCCTAAATGTATTCTCCTAATGCAGTCCCTTGCAAAGCATGCTGGGAACTATAGATCCACTGTCCAGTTTGTTCATTTCACTCAGCAATGTTAAGTTGACCAAACAAAGGCTTATTAAGTAAAGCTGACAATACTCATTTTAGTAGAACCAACTCAGTAAGTTCAATGAAGTTACATGAGTTTGTGAAGTAACGTGAACAAGGATGATTTGAGTGCAACTAACAAGAGTGAAAGTTCATTTTTAGGGCTGCACAATTAAGCGCATTTCTAATCGCAATTACGATTCTGGATGCCATGATTATGTAATTGCTCAAAGATTACAAATGGATGATTACAAAAAAAATAAAATCCACTTATATTATTCGGTGTGCTTAAGAGGTGTGTTTAGAGCATGTTACGTTGTGAGAGGCGAATCATGACTACTTCAGAGTAGGGTCTAACCCAGCACAATAGGAACTACCAGCGAAGACTGGTCGAATGCACGCAAAATAGCACCTGCCAGCCCATATGAACTAACTAACTAACATGGAAAACAGTGATATATGGTCCTCTCAACCCTAATGCTAAGGAGACAATCCACATGATTATGTATTTCTGCTCAGCTAGCGACACTGGGCATCAACCACACGGCAAACACTAATACTTTTTGATATAATGTCTACTTTCTTTGTATAACAGTTCTACCTAATAACATGTTAGACAGGACTGTTAAAAAGGATCGAAAGCTAATCAAGACAGAGAATGTGAGCGCTGTGTGCTCAGACTCTGGTGTTTTCCGCGCCGTCAAAATAAAAGTCACAACAATAAGCATGGCTTGCGTCACTTCAGAGTTCCTACTGGCCTACCTACTGAATGCAACCAGGAAAATGACCCTAGGGGAACCTTTAGTTCTCTGGGAACCGCCCTGATGCCTAGTTCCTAGAACTACGGTGTGAAAGTCCCTATTATTGGATGCATATTTTTAAACATTTTTTTGTTTGTTTGTTTTTTTATTTAAAGAAGAAACCAAACCAATGTATATTTGACATTTGAGGATTAATGCTACAGAAAAGCAATACGTTTTTCAGGAAGAGTGTTTTCAAATAACCCTGTGACTTTTTAAATGAAGAGACATGCCACATGCAATACAATTCTCATTAACAATGAAAACTAAGATACAGAAGACTGTATTGTAGCTTATTAGACATCTATCATATCTAGTACTAAAGCAATCTATCCCTGCCCTAACTTGAAACTTAAATCAAGAGAAAGTTTATCTGAAAGACAATCTGGACAACACCTGTAATGGTGCCTGTAATAACCAGATTTCAGAGATAATAGCTGGGAAAGGACCAGTCCTAAAACACAAACTATAATTGTCTTGGCAATTAAATAAATGCTTTTAGGAGTTTCAACTAATTATGAAGGAATTATAAAATCATGACACAAGAAGATAAATGTAGCAATAAAAAAATATATATATATAATTGTTTCGACATTAGAGCAATAATAAACTGAACATCCCTGAGGGGGCGAGTCGTGACTCCACGCTGACATTCATAAAGGCCTGTTTAATTTTAATGTCACCTCAGACAATGTAATTGATTTAATTCTGTTATAAATGTTCTTGTCAGTCAAATGTCAAGAGAGTCACATCCCTAATGTGCATGTGCGCTTCGACTAATTGACAAAATTGAACCTATAATTACGACTTTAATACAACCCCAAAATTACAATTAGACAAATTAGTGAAATTCTCAACAATGAAGAAACATAAATTCATCAGACCTTCAAAAACAATCTAAACTTTTTATTTTAAATGCTCATTACCTAGGTTCTGCTGCAATGGTGAATCAGTGAAACAATTTGAAGAAAATCCATATTCCACAATATAGAAAATGAGAAGACAAAATCCAGGCTGATTATCCGGACTGATTATCCGGACAGTTATGTAGGCAGAGCTGGATAAAAGAAACATTTTCTGTTCTACTTCCCAAAATGCCAATCAATCAGATGATTAATACTATGATTATGAAAATAACACAATTAAAGTATATTTATGTTCTTTCCAACAACACTTTCTTTATTTACACTCCTACAATTTGCAGGAATTAGATCTTCTAGTTCATGCCAAAAGTTAATATTCTCTGTTTGTGTAAACGTATGGCCTTTTTACATTTGATCATTTCTGGATTTTAAAATTCTTTGGCAGTGCTGTGTTTTGACAGCCATGCCACTGAAGACTCACTAAACTGAAGGGAAAGTTTGTGGGGTCAAAGGTCAGCTGTTGTCTTTTGTCTGCATATTTGACAGCAGACACCAAGATGAAAGAGTGTGTGCACATGCATACGTGTTTTAAAGGTGTGTGTCCTTCTTTAGGAATACAGATTAATGAGCAACACACATAATGACAGGAGTGTCATTTGAAAACTTCTGCTTCAAACCCACACCAGGGGCTTTTTGATGGATAGATGGATAGATGGACAGAAAACTTTGTGCATTGCATGCTTTGTGCAAAGGATATCATTCAGTATGATTTATAAGCCATTTTCCTCATGGGGACCAAAAATGTCCCCAGAAGGACAAAGATTTCAGATATGGGGGACATTTTGTCCCCATAACATAGGGTTTACCAGAACCATAAACACGCAGCTTGAAGCTCTGTAGGTAAGAGCTAATCCCCGGGTAATAGGGAAATAAAAGTCCAATTTTCTCTTCATTCAGCCTGTTGTGACAAGCTGTAATTTCTCTCCTGCTTTCTGTTTCCACTATTACAAAGATGTAAATATCTGAAATTCCTGTCCTTGTGAGGACATATCCCCATGAAGAAAACAGCTTATAAAATCAACACATCACATTATGTTTTTTGAAAATCTAAAAATGCAGACAGTTTTCTGTGATGGGGAGGTTTAGGGTTACAATATAAAATCATTGTGTCTATGGAATGACCCCATAAAACATGGAAACATGAATCGAGTAATTGGATAATATTTTTGTGGTAATAAAATCTAAGTGAACAATAGCCTTTCAAAATTATGTAAAATACGTATATAAAAATGAGGCAATAATAATTAAAGCAAGTAATCATATGATGTTATTGAACAACACTGTTAAAATACTTAATGATTCACATATTTAGTATTCTCCTAGGTTGCCTTAGGTTTATAAATGCGTTACAAATATGGTGAAATGACACACACTGCGTTCCCAGACGCAAACTCTCAGCATATGATGTGCGCCACGCATGTAAATGATAACTGTGCAACACTTCACTATGAAACACAAAGCACGTCAGACTTTATATGCGTTCCCAAATGCAAACCCTAACAAACAGCACATGCAGAGACTGAGTTCATGTAGAGCCAAAGGCGCTCTGAGCCGCTGGAAGATACACATAACCTGCTCACATTTAAATGATTAAAGCATCATGCTTTACTCTGAAACAAGCAAGCGCATATATTCATTTCACTGAATATACAATTCAGCCCACCTAAGTGGCTAGTGGAAGTGACTGTGTTACACGCCACTGCTGAAAAACACCCGCATTTGGTGGGTTGGCGGGTGTTAATGTCAAGCCCTGATTGCAAATGTTACACACATCACCTTTAAGGCCTTTAATGTGCATGAAACCATTTCAGACAAAAGCTGTTGTTTCTGGCTAGAAGACTCCATGCAACAGGCTTTCAGTGACACACAACTTCTACAAATACACTTCATGGTTCAAGATGGAGAGATGAGAAGGCAGATGATTTGAAAAAAAAAAATAAAATAAAATAAAAAATCAATATGCTTTCACAGAATTCCAATTTCTGAAATTTGCCATTTGTGAGGGCTGTACTAGTGTCTCATTACCTCTGGATGTAGTTTGTTGTATAATTGGGAATAGAAAAGAGTAAAGATAGCCAGTTGAGAGAGAGAGAGAGAGAGAGAGAGAGAGAGAGAGAGAGAGACTAAGACAGACATGGTAATGGTGATGGAGAAGGCCATGGTCTCAGTCAATCAGTGAGACTCAATTACTTAATAATGTCTCATTATTGAGCCCTGATTAACCCTCATCCATCTCCTGATATCACGGCAAGGACACGCAGAGGACGAGAGGCTTTCGTTCCTTCTTCCTGCCTTATAGCCCCCAGTTTTGTCCCTGCTTTTTGCCTGCAATTACTCCTTCATTTCACTTTCTGGTTTTAGTCATCTTATTCCGTCCATCAATCTTTCCCTGCATTCATTCATCTCATTTGTCAGCATGTCATTTTTAGATCTAAGAAGGTCTGCCTGTAGGAAAGTGAAAAAAGATCTCTCTAGTATTTCAGTTATTTCTACTAGACTTCATTTAGATAAAATTGAGAGCAAACTACGAATGGAAGCTTCTCAGACAGACAGACAGACAGACAGACAGACAGACAGACGGGATCTTTTCTCATGAAATTCTTGCAAGACCAAATGATCTGTGTTATGAACAATTGCTACTCATTCTGTATGTCAACAATTATCATATTTGTATATTTTATTAATTTGAATAATACATTTTAAAGTTTAGGTGAAGCATCTGAAAGAAAATTAACAAAATTACTAAGATCTCCATTAAAGTGCAACTGAAACTGAAATTTGTCTAATTTTATTGTTTAGTGCACACTCCTGGTTTTACTGTGCATGATTCATCAATGCAGATTTTTGGCAAATAAAGACACATCTTAATACAACAGTCTTTAAATCAAAACATAATAATTTTATTCAGACTAAAATGATAATTATAGCTATTTAGGTATAGTTTTAGGCAAACCCATACCATCCTGGTATGTAACAATCACTATTACCGGTCCAATCAATTCCAGATTAATAAAATAAAATCCTAAAGTGCTATTTTCCTCATTAAATATCCTGTTTGACTGGGAAATGCATCAGATTACAGAAGCAGAATGTTGTGAATGAAGTTTCACATTCACTTACATTGTGTTCCAGTCATTTTGACCTGGAAAGGATTTAATCTACAGGACAAAATGAAACTGGGTATAACAACTTTTCACCTTATTAAACTTGCTGTTCCCAATCAAAAACTGATCTGAGCTTATGCAACTTTGAGGTAAATAAGCTTGAGTGAGCTCTTTTTGAGTGAACAACATTTGGTGATAATGCAGCATAATGAGATTTAGGGCATTTTCAGACCTGCAGATCGTTTGCTTTTTTACCGAAACATTTTCTTCTTAGTTCGGTTCGCTTTTACAAGGCAACAATTCAAAGTGTGCCAAAATGTGACCTGCATAAAAACATGTCACTGTCCTCTTATAGGACTCCGCAAGCTTATTGTGGCTTTATAGCTTTCAAGACACACAAACACGTATACAAATGTAGCCATCTCGCTCTAATTGATATATTTTATATATTTAATAATATTTTAAAACTATAGCTACGAGCAGCAATTAAAGCACAATAAGTCATGCTACCACGGCATCAGACAAACTGCAACAATGAGCAATTAAAGGCATATTAAGATGATTTTAGGCAAAATGCCTGAAAATAAAAAAATCATACAGTACCTTTCGACCAATAGTGTCACGGAACACAAGGGAAATAACAGACGGCAGGCAGAGATAAAGATAAACAACTATAAATCAGGAAAAACAAAGAAACCACGGGGAACTGCAGACACCTGCATAACATGAAACAACGACTGACAGAGAACCAGAGAAAACAAGGGCTATAAATGGTTTCATTTATCGACACAAAATCCATATGTTTTGCCGGCATTGTCTGAAGATGATCTAACTCTAATCTGAATTTGATGAAAACGGAAGAGTAGGAAGAGTTTGAAAAAGTGTGTTTTTAAAGAAAATCTACAGACAAGTTCGGGAACACCCAAAATGGATGGTATGGGAAAATTGGGTAACATTCGACTCGCCATGCTGCACTGATTCTAAAGTTATAACCAAAAATTTCAATTTTTCATATCTCCTGACCACTAGGTGGCACTGCGCCAAAACTGTGCAGGTACCCACGTTTGGTAAGAATATGCTAAAGCGCAGTGGAGATATAGCCTTGAGTTAATTTTGTAGTGCTCTTCGTCGAATTCATTTGCATGCTGTTTGAGAACGGTTTGACAAAGCAACTTGAATTCCATAACTTTTGTCAGCATGGTCTGAAGATGATCTTATTCAATTATTCTGGAAATAAGAGCACCAGCCTAGGAGTAGTTAAAAAAGTAGGTTTTCGGAAAATACAAAATGGTTGAAAAATTGTCATGATGGAAAAATGACACAATCGAATCATCTTGAGCCAAGTAATCAGAGGATTTTTTAGCTCTTACAGTTCAATAGTTATTAGCATAAATGTGAGAGCAACTTTGGATGGTTGGTGGCGCTAGAGCGACTGAGTTCTATTGAGTTAAAACTTGCTGTAGGGAAAATTCAGACTGTCCTTTATCTGTGCGGCAAATTTCATAACTTTCCCTCAAGTGTTTCTATGGGCTGCCATAGACTCAAGAGAAGAAGAAGAACACTGTGGCAAGCAGTCGACGCTGAGGGACCGTGAGTGATAATGAGTGGGGTGCGCTTTCTGTATAACACATTTCCCGTTATGAATTATGATACCACTTGGTTTGTTGGGTCAGATTGGTTTCTCACCGCTCCAGAATTAATTTTCAAGTGGGCTGAGTCCACCTCATTCTGGTGATCTCAGAGCGATTGTTTTGGTGTGGATCTCTGTGCGATTGCCATGTTCATATAAGCCTAAACAAATGGAACTAAGGGAGAAAACACACCAGGTTCCGAAACAAGCGTTCCAAATGAGCCAGGTGTGAAAACGCCCTGAAAGCCTTGACACCACAATAGGGGAATTTCAGCACAGTACAAGGGTTAAAGGTGATGTGCTGTATAAATGAGTAATGTCAGAGCAGTAACATTTTCCAATGGGTGTCATTTTGTGACCTTGTTTTCTTTTGAGTGTGAAAGTGTTTGTGTTTGGATCAATGCACACCAAGCATGAAAGTCAACACTTGACCACAATGACTCTGTTGGCTTATCGCCGTGCTACCGTGGCAACATTGGTATCCATAGTGACACTGATATCTGCATCGCCAGTAGACGTTTGATCTATAACATCACGCTTGTCAGATCCCTTTCTAATTAAATGCCATTGATTGAATCTCACCTCTCCACCTGTCTTGCTTTACTTCCCTATCTCTTACTCATACAAACATACACACACACAAAGTGAAAGAAAGACGAATAATGAACATTTTCCACATAAATGGAAAAATCCTATCCTATCATAATGAAGATCTGAAAGGGTATGGCACTCAATTACTTAAACACCTTATATCAAAAAAATCTTCCAAAGGATCTGATTGGTCTTCTTTGGACCAAAAGTACAGTGTAATTACATTAAAGCCAGCAGGAGACGCACTGATAAGAAAGAGCTGAACAACCACCTGCTGTACTGACTCTGAACTACATGAAAGGGCTTCTGGCGAGCTGCTTCAGCTTAAATAATGAATCACTTTTTTTGATGTACGGAGCCAAAACCTTCTCTGACAGGTAAAAAAGCATGCTGGTAAAAACAGAGGGAAACTAGCTGTCATTCACTCAACCTGTGACCTTCTAGAAGCTCTTACATTTCTTCCAAAAGTGTGAAATGCCCTCGGTACATGCACTCAGAGTGGTCTGAGGCTCCGTGGGAGCTGAAATTACTGCGGCCTACGTCACTTAGTTGGTTTCTTCTGCTGAATATTAATCAGCATATGCTAACTACCATCCTTACACTTAATAACACAAACACTGAAATGACTCTGCTAGGAAAAAGAAAGAAAAGGTAGAGAGAATTTCAATTCAAGAAATTATACAAATAACAAGACGGTACACTTCCGCTGTTTTTCTATCTTTCTCGGTTTCATCTCCTTGCTGTGGTTGTATTTATCAGACAAACATACTGTATGAACAGAGCAATAGGGTGATGAACATATGCTGTGCACTGGATGGCCGACTTCTCTTGAACTTTAGTTTCTGCTCCATAAATTTCCAATCCAAAGCTTTTAAAGTCTTTCACACCAACTGATTCCACTAGATTGCATTGTTTTCTCACTCGTTCTCTTTTCTGCATTTGTTATCTCATTCTTCTGTTCATGCATCAGCTGTCGTTTTCTATCGATGAATACATTAATTGTGTAATTACGTTTTAGATAAAAGTGGCCCTTAAACATTTGTTTTAAAGTGCCCATATTTAAACATTAAATTTAATTTTTGGGGTCTGTTAGAATACTTTACATGATTTAAAGTGCCCCTATTATGCTATTTTGAAGTTTCCTAATTTTGTTTTGGAGGTCTCCTACAACAGGTTTATGCATCAAAGGTAAAAAAAAATAAACACTTTCATTTTCTCATAACATACCACATTGTTCAATGATTCTCAAATAACTCTTTTGGATTAATCAGTCTCTCTAAATCCCTCCTTTCTGCGAGCCTGCTCTGATTGGCCAGACGGCCCAGTCGGTTGTGATTGGTCGACCACTTACAGCACGTGTTGGAAGTTAACGGCCATTACCATAACTGTTCTTCAGCTCTGGAGGCTTCTTCAGTCCTCAGCGATGTACACACTGTAAAGACAGTAACGATGACATCGATTTTACCATATTAATCCGAGCGTGAGTCCGATGATGAAACACTGAAAGAACTAGTTATTCAGTGTTATTCAGTGTAACTAGTTATTAACTAGTTCTACTCAGTTTGAGGCAACAGTAATTCCTCACCATCAGCATTAACAAGAGTATGTCCATCAACTAACCCATGTGTATATGTTTGATTTGTTGCGGTGCACATGCAGGAACTGGATCAATAACGCTGCATACGTTAGCCCAGCGCTAACGCGAATGACTGGTGTAACATTAAAGTTTGCAAAACAAATCTTGCTCCATCCTTATTAAGAACGACAGACAATCTGCATTAACAGACACAGTTTTAGGTAATAGTGGCCCACAGCTGATAAGCATTAGTATTTCAGTAAAACGCAAATCAGCCGGAAACTTACACAATATAAAACACAAAACTACGTATTTTAAACACCTGGTAGAAAATATATACATCAATAATTATTCATACTTACAGGTTGTGATTCTAAAGAGCAAGCTGGTCCAAATAAAGTGTAAGCGTTTTGCGAATCCCACACTGAATTGAGCAGTCGTCAGTAAAATGACGTGTTTGAGGGCTGGTCAAATTGTTTGCGGGCGGACAACATAGGCGGGCATTATGCAAATGTTTTCTATTGACGTAGAACCATAACACAGTGGGATTCAAAACAAAAATGACTCGTATTAACGGTTCAGAGTCGATTCTTTCTTTTGGGAGACAAATAACTTAATTTATCGTGAACTTTCGACTTTACAACTTTGCAGAACGTTTACATTCACAAACAGCTAATATTCAAAAAGGATAATTATCCCCCTTTTTATAAGATGTAATATTAGTCCCGGGTGTCCCCAGAATGTGTCTGTGAAGTTTAAGCTCAAAATACCATACAGATCATTTATTATACCATGTTGAAAATGCCAATTTTTGGGTGGGTGAAAAAAATTTGCTGTCTTTGTGTCTCTTTAAATGCAAATGAGCTGCTGCTCCCTGCCCCATTTCCAGAATAGGGCGGAGCCTTTACATCTCTGTTTCAGATTACTACAATAAGAAATCAGGAGAAGGAATATGACTGTCAACGAAAATCGTAGCGATCAGCCCAATATGTATGAACCGAGTCGGACACTGATGAAGGAGAGACACCGGCAGAAGCAACAACTTGAATGAACCCGGAAGTTTCCAAATGGTTATTTGATAAATTTATTGTGATTTCTGTAAACAGATTTAATTTATGAAATACCATTGCCTAATGCAGTTTACTATAATGAAGGTTAGAAGATGGATACAACAGCTTGAAGGGACTCCCTCTTGTATCCACTGCGTCTTCAGTGGCTCTGATGTCGGCAGTACATGAAGACTTATGTTCACTCTTACATCCAACAAAGACATTCTTGTCGCTACAGGCGCTCCGGTGCGGAGCAAACGGTGGACAGTGTACAACTCACTCAGGGTGGAAACTACACTCTTAAAAATGCTGGGTTGTTTTAACCCAAATTTGGGTCAAATTTTGGGTCCATCAGCAGTTGTGGGGCCTGTACAATGTGACATCACATTGCACAGAAAATGAAAATAGCTTGTTCTATGAGACTGTTGAGGTTTTATGGGGATTAAAAAAAAAAAAAAAAAAAAGAAGTGGGTGGATTTTTTATTATTATAGGGTGGTCGTGTACACTGCCAACAACACACATTTATGTTCACCATGTAAAAGAGAATTTTGCATAATAGGTCCCCTTTAAAACCAGACTTTCTGAAAGACCCAGTCTGTGATTGGTCAACCGCTTACAGCGTGTCTCAGAAAGGTAAGGCACCTTACCATCATCGGGTTTAAGCTCCTGAGGCATGAGTCTTACATCTTCAGTATGGTGTATAACTGTGGCTCCATCCCAAATGGCACCCTAAACACTCACACTTTTGTGACATAATGCCGCTTTGACATTTAGGAAGACGTCTGAGCTCGCTTAAGCGCAGGCTCTGCAAAAGTGCGCATCAAGGGCACATATCGACAGCAAACAAGCACCCTTCTGAAACTAAAATGACAAATGGGACACCCTACAGTCTCATGGACTTAATGGACACGTGGCAGCCATTCAACACTAAACCATAAGTGCATATGGAGTGTGTCATTTGGGACAGGGACTATGGCATCTGCATTGGAAGTCCATATAGAGTTTTTTTTTTTTTTTAGCCCTCACAGGGAAATGTCTCCTCGACATAGCAAAATCCCTTAACTGTTCTTTGAGGGTGGGCCAAAGCAGCCAGTAGATGGACATTATGCAAATGTGTAACATGGCAGGACTACAAATGAGGCATTTTAGACAATTGTTTTCTGTTGCAGAGATTCACTCCTTTTGTTGCAGATTTTGAGCTTTCTAACTTTTTAAAGATTGTTACATTCACAAAAAGCTACACACTAAAGGGATTTTTCTTTAAGGATTTAAAAAAAAAATTTTTAAACAAAGATGCATATTAGTATTAATAAAAATATCGGATTTTACTAATCACCAATTAAAAAAATCTATTTGGATGATTGTCAAATCATGCTGGAGAACATGATCATCACTTGGTCATTGTGATAATTTGAACATGCAGCTTGAGTGCAAATCTGTTTTCCTTGTATAAAGTGCAGCATGAACAACAGAATTTCCCTTTTCAGGGTGAACTGAACACAAATAGGTTTTGTGACAAATGTTTTAGCTTGTACTTTCCTGTAAACACATAAGTGGAGCTATGTTCACGCGCCAGTAATAATGCATAAGAGAGTGATGCAGATTATCATAGACCAATCCATATGAGTGTTTAATTTCTGCTTGTCTCTCTCTATCTTTCCTGCTGTGAATTGCTCTACATGAATCAGTGAGGCTAAACAGCAGCCATTCTTGTTCTCTAAACCCATGAAATTGAGCTTTGGGTATATATGTGTGTGTGTGTGTGTGTGTGTGTGTGTGTGTGTGTGTGTGTGTGTGTTTCTATATTGAATGAAGGATTAAACCCAGGATGATTTTTTTACTGACTCTGTGTGCAACTGCAGCCAGACTCAGAATACCAAATGCTGCGTTGCAAATCCAGCCACTGGAAAAACTGGGGTTTATACCCAAAAAGTCATTTATTATAACCATTTATAACCAAACATTATTAATTATCATGTAGGCGAAATGAACCCTGCACAGCTATAAAATGAAAGGGCAATATTTGGTCTCTCGTCCAGGTGTTTGCTAACTCAGTAGTTGAAAATTATATTTTATGAGACATTCACTTTCACTTTTCAAGACATTCTGGCTTATGGGATGAACATACAAATCTATTTTCTCATATGTTGCAGGAGGCTTACATGCTCAATCCTATTATAACTGGAAAGAGTGAATTAACTAGTCTGACATGCTGACATCACCACATCTGTTCTGAATGCTCCTTGTCACATAGTCTTTACCATCAGCATAAATCCTGGTCCAGTGTGCAGTTTATTGTTGTTTAATTACTTTATTGAGCACCATAAGAGAAACAACAGAAGATAAATGTGTGCAGGAGAATTTTGAAATCCAGAAACCATCCAGGGTCGATTTATCTGAAATATAATATAATAAAATAATGGCTGCTGAAAAGTCCATTTAAAACAGTTTTTTTTTTTAAACAGTATTTTTGATTAAATAAATGCAGCCTTGGCAAGCATAAGAGTTTTCATTGATTCAAAAACATACAACAAATCTTACCACCCCCAAATTTCTGAATTGCATAGCGTACATAAAAATAAAATAAAATGCATAATAGAATTATAATACAATTACAATATAATTAATATAGCTGCAAGCAGCGATGATGGGCCCAAACCCTTGGCTTTATGAAACCTGTGCATGGTGGGCAATGTGCATTTAAAGTGGGTAAATGTAAAAGAACTAGGTCAAAATCGTTTGAATATGCCATATTTACTGCAGCATCTGGTGTCACTATGACCATAAGCCCCCGGGCACGCCAGGGTACCAGCTTTGGCCCAGGCGTAATAACCAACGATTCTGACATGTGTGCAAAGTTTAAAGAGTTTTCGAACATGTTAAGAGCCCCAAAAGTGTCTGAGAAGTAGGGAAAAAAATAGTAATAATAATCTTTAGGAAATCAATAGGGACTCCGCCCCTTGGGAGCTTGGGCCCTAATAAACTGAAAGCGTCTGCTCTGCTCAATATACAGCATTCACAGCACAGTGCAACAGGAGTCTTATCACGTGACGAGAGTAAGGAGAGATGACTGACAAGACAATAGTGAGGGATTTGGTAACAGATCCTGAGCATCATTGACAAAAATCTTATCTTGTAAAATGTCTGGTCAGTAGCGCCACTCCTTATATCGTTTTCCTGTGAATTTAAGGTTTAGGGGTAAGGATAGCATTAGCACTGTAGTTTGTTGGACAGGAATGTTGTTCCAGGAGCATATCTTGGCAAAATCACAACAATCCTATACACAGAATACGTGTGCTCGCAAATTTGAAAGTGAAAAGCGAATTTCAAAAGCGATTTTAATACCCTGCATATTCATGGCGGCTCCCTGATGCCCACAAATCATGTGCTGCTCAAAAGTGCTCATTGTATCAGTTTTGTAGTTTTAAACGGTTTAGTCAGACGTTTCCTGGCAAACCTGTGGACTAAAACTGCATAAAGCTAGCCAATCTGATTAGTGCTTGCTGAAACGAGAAAGTGCTTGCCAATTCAGTGAGCAATAAGCATCAAATGTTCAGTGAAAGGACTGTGGGCGCTCCGCTGCCATGCTGTCTGAGGCCGAGAGCGCTTGTCCCCTATAGTTCACAGCTGCCCTATTATGGCACGACTGACCTGGAATCAGGTGGGTATTTTGCTATTAGGGGGCACAGAAAAATCAACTGGCCAGAGAACAGAGGTAAAGACCTCACAGAGAGGTGAGGACCCCTGTTTCGTGACTGGACGCAGTGGAGCATGTAGACACGCTCCGAGCAGAAGGAGATTAAAGACAGGAGGACAAACCTAGTGCTCCATTTATCACTTTATCACATGAAAAACAGATCTCCTTGTCTCTTTAGTCTGAACAAGTTGACAGCAGTTATTCTTTCTCCTGCTCTCTCTCCCCCATTTAAAGGGATAGTTTACCCAAAAATGAACCTTCTGATATTATTTACTCACCCTCAACAAAACCCCCCACTATAAAGGTATCATTAAACTGGTCCATATAATTTGTGCACTATATCCAATATCTTGAGAAGCCATATGATAGCTATATATATGAGGAAAAGATTGAAAATTCACTTTTGCTTTCAAACCTCATTTGCTTATGCATCCATTCAAACATTTAGATGCATTACGTCTGGTTTAAAGTTACTAACAAACACATTAAAAGACAACATATTTAAATGGATTGGGTCCCGAATGAGATTTGAATGCTACAGTGGAAGGCAAGATTCTCAGAGAATAAAGACTTACTGTGCATTTTAGTCTGTTCCCGACTGAACAGACTTGAAATACAGTGCAAACCACTTTAGTGAATTTTCTTTCTTTTCTTTTTTTTTTTCATTTCCCTGTCACTTTTATCATAAAGTTTGGCCAGGATATTTGGAACAACTTTTATATTTTGGGTGTAATTTTTTTCCAAAGCTACACTAGGTTATTTTTTCCAACCCAAACTGGGTAGAGACATTTGGGTAAGGAAGCTGGGTTGATTTGACCCAATTTGAGGGTTGATAATTATTCATAATCAGTAACCAAACCGTGCTGGGTCGACAAATTTAGATGTGAATGAGATCATGCACAACATGAAAGTTAAAACACACATCCGCGTTCGTGGCGCTTATGACAGGAATATGAGTGGAAAATAGAAGAAAAGTATTAAAATCGAAGAAGTTTTCAAACTGGAGGGTTTTGTCAGAGTGAGAATGAGATAACAGAGTGTTTGGGAACTGAACAAGCCGGACTGATTAAAAATGCTTTAAACGGAGAGGGTAAACTCATATCCACATTTATTCCTGACCTTCATTGTGTATTACAGGCTTTCAGTCTGTTTGTTTCTTGTCGGTACTCAAAGCCTGATGTTTCGGCCATAGTGGGAAAAATAAACAAAATAACTGGTCAGATTTGGTCTTAAATGCAAGTTATTCAATATTTATTCAACAATGTTCACTGAACATTTAAAAAGCAAATGTATTTCTCTGTATAAGCTTTAACTGTTGATTGCCATTGTCTTTACTATTGACTATTTCAGTCCATTTCTAGGTGTTCTTGCTTATCAATAATCTTTCACCTTTTGATTACAGTAGCCTAACTATAGTCATTCTGTATGTGCTGAATTGGTTATTTCTAACCCATTTGGGTTCATTTTAGCCCAGCAGTAAATAGCGTGTAGGGTCAACTGTTTAACCCAACCCAACAAAATACAATACAATACAATACAATACAATACAATACAATACAACACTGAGTTCGTCCCTCTTTGACCCAGCACTGGGTTGCCAAAAAGACCCAAACTGGGTTGTTTCTAATTTAGCATTTTTAATAGTGTAACTAGGGTTGTTTTTATGTGCAGAGGACATTATGAAGATGAGGAGAGAATAAGGGGAGAAAGAGGAGAGGTGGTAACTGATGAAATATAAGAGACAGAATATAGTTGGACTGGACCGGCCATCTGTCTACAGATGATAAGGCGCCTCTACGGGTCTGCCACCACAAGCCATTAAACTGAACACAGGCCTATCGAACACACGCACACTAATCCACTAGCTCATGACTTCCACCTCGCTCTACACACTGGATATTCTCACCCATATCTCTTCTTACAATCCTTAATTACCTTATTCTATTTTTTATTTATGCCTCATATTGTATATACAGTACTTGCACACTCACACATGACTTAGTTGTTTAGTTATACAAAAATTTTAAAAGTTGATATTTACACTGCTCAAAAAAGGCTCAAAAAACACTGGTCAAAAAAAACAGTTGTGCTGCTTCATATTTTTGTGGAAACCGTGATAGACTACCAAAGTTTTGGGTAAGTACAATTTTATGAAATTAATACTTTTATTCAGAAATGATGCATTCAATTTGTCAAATTTGTTTTCAACATTGATAATAATCATAAATGTTTCTTGAGCATCAAATCCTCATATTAGAATGATTTCTGAAGGATCATGTGACACTGAAGACTGGAGTAATGATGATGGAAATTCAGCTTTGATCACAGGAATAAATTACATTTTACAGTATATGAAAATAGAAAAGTTATTTTACATGTTAAAAGGTGGTAAATGATGTAAATTAAAATGCTATTAACATTTATTCACACTCAAGCCTTTGCAAACACTTGTGACTTTCTATGGGTAATGCATAAAAAACTGGAAAATGCAGACTCAAATTGACCCATTTTACAAGACAATAACACACGCACACGCACACACACAGCTGAAACAATCCAACTTGAAAAAGAGTGGGAGGAAAAATCTCTTTTTTGTTCGAGAAAATTGCTGGCATAGGGGATCTTTTGGCCTTCTGATTGGTTGATTGTTTCAACCCTCTGAGCATACTCAGTAATTATCTTGTCTAACTGACTCACAGTACCATGGTGACCCCAAACCCCACAATGCTACATCGCCATCACCCAGCATGAAAAGCACCTCCTATTGGCACAAGCACGCAAACTGACTTGCTTGGCATGCCAGGCTTTTGCCCTTTAAATCTGCCCACATATATTATAGCACATTTTGTGTTTAGCAGTGCAATATTAATGAAGGATATTTCTGAACCTTACTTCCATGAAATGGCAGTTTGGAAATGCGAATACACACACAAACTTAATGTAAAAGAAAAGCAAGCGTTTGAAGAAAGAGATTCCATTAGAGTAAACCAATAGAGGATCTTCAGATGTGTAGTTAAAAGCTCTCCAATAGCACAACAGAAATCATAGCCTGCTAGATAACCGGATTACCCCCTCTGTGCTCTCACATACACTGTCCGTCTCCACAGTCACAGAGGCTGGCACACACACAAATACACGTTTGATCTAACAAAAATACATAAGGGCTTTGGAGTGAGTGGATTTTTCCCGTTTCTGAGAGGTGACCCTCGATCAGGGCTCTGTTATCTGTCTCTAATAAGTGAAGAAACAACTATACTTTTATAATTTTGGGAGCAGTGTTCACTCAACTTGCCATCATGATGCTAAGATGATGTGGATGGTTGCCAGGGTGTGGTTATATGGTTGCTCAGAGCAGTTTCAAGCATGTTACCATACTGTAAATATTCGTATTAGTGATGCACCAAAATTGACAACCAACAATTTTCAGCCAAAGCAAAAAGTACATTTTCAGATGAAATCTTTGACCAAAACAGTGATTCTCTGATGGCACATTTTGACTATGTCAGTGTCTATATCATGCACACGATGTGAAAAAAACAACAGCAGGTAAGCATGTCAGCTATGTGGATGCTAGCGATTTCTCGTTTTTAGTGAACCGACATGTATTCTCAAATCCCAAGAATCAATCTTAGTCTATGCTGTTTTCAGTTGATGCGTGAAAACTTCATTACAAACATTATTTGTAGCACACCTACTGTCCAATGAATGCAGTAAGCTTTGTGCATTGTTACTTTTGAAATTAAACAAAGTATCAGCTTTCCAATTCTGTCAATTTTATCACGAAATTCAAAGAATACATACAGTTTTGGCATGACAGATCTCTGTAGCGCCTCAAGCAGCATGTGAACTTCTAGTTATGCTATGAAATAAACATGAACGAACATCAGAAACAGTACAACTTACTGAAATGTATCATGTCTTATTCATTCTATTTTTACTTAACATGACTTCATTAATGTTTGAATAAATCTGTCAAGAAAAAGTTTTCAGCCACCCTTTTAAAGCTTAAAGTCAGGGTAGGCGACTTGTTAGTTTTTTGTTATGCTCTTCATGCATCTTTATGTCTCTTCACATCCTGATAGCAATCACTAAGATAAGTGGTCTAAATGATTGTCTGTAGAAGGTGTAGGTAGTGTTGTAGTCAAGACCACCTAAACCGAGATCGAGACCAAGACCAGACCAGCAATCCTCAAATCCTGATATCTACTGTCTGAGAAATGTCTTATATTTAATCAACAATTAGAGAAATACACTATAGCTGTTACCAATCAAATCATTAAAAAAATTAATTCATCTTTGTGTTGCAGAGGTGGCGCAGAAGTAGGGTTGCAAAGGGGCTTTCCATAAGTTTTTGAAAATTTCCACCCAAAAATTCTGGAATGTTTCTGGACACTTTGCAACCCTACGCAGAAGTTGCGTCTGAATTGGTACAATTACACCTGCATGTTGAGATTAATGTTTAAAAGATGACATTTTAAATATACAAATATGATGGAAAAATAAAATGATAGGTTTTAAATATGAATCTAAAATCAAAACAATTAAAAAAATCAAAATCGTAATGAGTGAGTCACAGAATCAGTTATTCAAAGCAGCTGATTAATTTTGTAGCCTAAGACTGTTACCTTAGTATTATTAGTAATATTATGCCTCAATAATAAGTCATATTCGTGAAAGCGTCTCTCTTGCACTTGTGATATTACTTAATTATATCAGACGTTATAATATAAAATCTCATACAAGTATTTTTTGAATATTTTGAGACAATCCTGCACTGATTTTGAACCCGGCACCACAGTAACAAAAGAAAATCACATTAGAAAGGATTGATTGCATTTTAAAGGTAGGGTAAGTCCTTTCTGGTAACCGATGTTGAGATTTCAAATCACCAAAACAAACACGCCCCTACCCCAAAAGGGTTTCGCCCCTATTTTGATAGCTCCGCCCCACACATATACGTACAAAATGCTGAACAGTTAATTCATGCGTTCATGACCTCAAGGCTAGATTATTGTAATGCTTTACTGGGTGGTTGCCCTGCTCGCTTAATAAACAATCTCCAGCTGGTCCAAAACGCAGCAGCTCGAGCTCTTCCTAGAACCAGGAAGTATGACCATATTAGCCTGGTTCTGTCAACACTGCACTGGCTCCCTATTAAACATTGTATACATTTTTAAATCTTGTTTATTACTTACAAAGCACTAAATGGTTTAGCTCCCCAGTACTTGAGCGAACTCTTAACGCATTATACTCCATCACGTCTATTGCGGTCTCAAAACTCTGGCCAGTTGATAATACCTAGAATATCAAAATCAACTGCAGGCGGTCGATCCTTTTCCTATTTAGCGCCTAAACTCTGGAACAGTCTTCCTAGCATTGTTCGGGAAGCAGACACAGTCTGTCAGTTTAAATCTAGACTAAAAACGCATCTCTTTACTATGGCATACACATAAAACATTATCAATTTCTATTATTCAAATCAGTAAATGACTGTTAAGCTGCATTAACTAGGTCAGCCCGGAACCGGGAACACTTCCCATAACACCTGATGTACTCGTTACATCATAAGGCTAATGTTAGTCTCTCTGTTTATCCCGAGGTTTACTGCAGTCAGCCGGATCCGGGCCGTGTCCAGATAAGATGGTGAACCTGCGCCTGGACATGACCAACGCATCCCTGAAATGTGAAATGTCTGCAGAGAACATGTCAAATAAACTCCCCCCGTAAATGTCGCATTGACACGACATCCTCATTAAACCCGTCTCCGGCATGACGACTCCAATCTTTCAAATAATCTTACGAATATCTATTTACCTAATATGACTTAAGACCTAAAATGTTGCCAGAAGTATAATCATACACTGTTTGTTCGTCGGCCAGAGGAGAACTGGCACCCCGACTGAGCCTGGTTTCTCCCAAGGTTTTTTTTCTCCATTCTGGCCCTGAAGGAGTTTTGGTTCCTTGCCACCGTTGCCTCTGCCTTTTGGCTTGCTCAGTTGGGGACACCTAAATTTCATCTATATTACCGATCTGCCCGCATTGACACTATATGATACTTGAAATTAGCTGGATAACATCACCGTTTCACCAGAGCGGCTGTACAAATTCTGTTGCATTATTTTCCTGTTAACAATGTGAAGCTGCTTTGAAACAATTGGACTTGTTAAAAGCGCTATATAAATAAAGGTGACTTGACTTAACTTGACACAACGACTATGGCGGAATCCGCTGCGCCTGCCGGCCGAGGGTACGATGTCATCAATAAGTGAAAGCAATGCGTGTTACTATGGTAATCCACGTCGAATGTTCGATGAAAGTCATCCTTTACATCCCAAAAACACACACAGTTTTCATGAACAACTCGATAGCACGAGCACGACAGTCCATCTAACGAACATATTACAATTGTGACAAGATTAGAGGGTTATATCAATCACTAAAAGAGGACCCAAAGGAAACATATATTAGGAGTTTATTATCTTACTTTTCAGATACACTGCGAGCTGATGCTTGAAACAGACAGTGGTTTATGGGATGTGGAAATGAACAGGATTTTATCATCGCTGACGTGAATGTCGATACGATAGCAAATGGACAAACAAGAGAACATGACACATGAGCATATTCAAGCAGAAGCTAGTTAATATTTCTGTGAAACAAAACAAAACCAATGTTACTCGCCTATCGAGAAGAAATAAAGCAACCTCGGCCTTTGCTCGAGATCTCTCCAGCGCTGGAAACCTGATACTTCTTGCCTGATTGTAAGCCTTCTTTTGTTCCACAGACATCTTCCACATGTTTTTTTTTTTTATCTGCCATCTCTCTCTTTTGGTCGTCGCTCGGCTAATGTCCGTCCTGTGTGTCGTGTCATTTGAATGATGACGTACACTGAGCGATCTCCTCTCTCTGTCATTAGTAGACACGCTCCTTACTGCTGATTGGCTAGAAGTTTGTTTTGGTACTTGGCCCGAGACACTTTTATAAAGCATTTTTGAAATAACACTTACCCCACCTTTAAGCAGTTTTACATCAAATCACATTAATGATGTTAACAAATAAATCAGACAATGCACTGGCAATTCAGGGATATCCTCGCAGATGTGATCTTGTTCTTGAGATAAAATCCAGAGTCCTCTTATTCTGACAATGAGTACAAGAGTAGTACAATACTTGGTGTAGGACAATAAAATGTTTGTCCAATCATTGCATTTGGTCCTAATGCAATGACAGGGTGTCCTACCTGCCTGTCAGCGTATGCATTTCTATACCTCGGCACACCCGCTCGCGCAGACATCACGCGTCATCAGCACGTTTCATGCTATGCAGAGTCTTAAAGTCACCGAGCGCTGCAAACAAACAGCAGCCCCTTTTTACAGTTCCTCCTGAACCAAAACAACAAGCTTAAGCTGCATTCACAACATAACAGTAATTTGGAAGAGATGGAAACCTGTGACGTTATACTCGGGGCAGTTTGTGACTTGAATGTATGCGTTTCAATGACAACACTATCAACGCCGAAATGAATCTGCAGCAGTCAGGTAGTACAGGTCAGAGCTCTTTAAGTTGTTAACATTCATTATTATTGTAATGTTATGTGCTTTGAGACATGTTTAACGCTGTCTCTTTTCTCATGAACGCTTTGCAAACTGCTGTGTGTTCATGTGTTTTGAAGGAGGCGTGGCTTTGGAGACGCTCTGAAAGGGAGGCTGGGAGCTAATGCTTTCAAAGCTAGCTTGGTTTTGCTAGCCCCTCTGGAAATTACATACCCTACCTTTAAATTTCCACAGCAAATTGGAGTAGAAACAATTGCATCATTAAAAATGTGCAATTTAAATGTTTACAACTAACAATTTATGTTAGTGTTAATTATTAATACATTTTATTTTCACTTTCAGGTTTTACCGACAGTCAATGCATAGACTAACAATGAGCATTTGTTACAGTATTTATTCATCTTTTTTCTTTATTTAATTAATAAAAACACAACTGATCATTGTTAGTTAACGTTAGCCCAGGTATATTAAATAATATGAACAGATGGACATTTTGATTTTAATAAATGCTGAAATTAATAGCTAAATGCTTTAGAAGTGTTTTTTATTGTTAGTTCAAATGAACTAATGTAGTTAACTAATGTTAACAAATGCAACCTCATTATAAAGTGTCACCGTTATTCAATATCTACTACTCCCTTCCTCCCTAATTGACTGGCCCACCACAATAGCGAGATAATTCAGTCCTGCTGAGAATGTACACTATGTCCAGCAGGTTTCTGCGTCTGTGAATAGTCTGAATGCTATAGTTTGGAGTGATGACAGCAGAGAAAAGCACATGTTCTCCTGGAATACAGTTATCTCTCTCCCAATACTTCCAACACAAAGAAATTTAATAATCTTTACCTACCTGTATAGACTCGACAGTAACAATTGGACCCCAAAATTTGATTTTCTCCTTTTCCGACTTCTCTTTCTTATTTCCCCATTTCTGTTTGACCTTTATTTTGCTCTCAATTATATCCAGATTTTTCGCTATGTTGCACTTCCCTTTGTTCAATCTCTCATTGATTCACTGAGCATCATCTGAACTCAACACTCTCATCTCTCACACACATCCCAAATTCCAATATAAAAATGAACCCAGATTGGGAAAAACTACATTGCTGAGAGGTCCATAGCTCAGGAGACTTCAAAAACTGAGTTGAGCAACATATTGCTTCCACCTGATATTAATTTAAAGACACAATATGTAAGATTTTTGGATTAAAATATCCCAAATGTTTCAAAGAATGCTCAAATCCAGAGAAATAAGCAATTTTAACCATGCAGGACACGGGCCTGTGTTACCCTTGATTTCTGTTTTTTCTTGATTTCTAGACATTGTTTTATTAGACAAGCAGGCAACAGTTTGGATACAATTCATCGACAGAAAACTAATCATTGTTAAATAGCTCAACACAGTTAGGGCCCTATCATACACCCGGCGCAATGCGATGGCAGGCACAAGTGTTAAGTGTTTTTTGTGTTTAAATCTTTTTTACATTTAGCATCACGTTGTTTAAACAGCAAATGCACTCGCGCCTATCTGTTTGCCCACGGGCGTGCTGGTCTGAAAGCCATGTGTGTTCAGGTGCATTGTTGGTTTTGAGGAACTGAAAACAACTACGCCATTGACCAACAACACAGTCATTTTTTGTGTTATTTAAAGGGCACATTAGTAATATGTCTTATTGTTCAGATCTCGTTTTCTCGATTTACCGCAAGTACCATATTTTACCATGCCTAATATCGATCTCACTGCAGTGTGAACAAGTGTCTCATAGTCGCCGCCGAGTGAATGCGCAGAGTAGCATTATAACATAACTTTCAACACACTCAGATGTATCTAATATGATAAAACAGTGCTGCGTTACCACACATACACATGAGTGGAAGAAGCGGAAGTGCGCGTCTGCGGCAGAATAAAAGCTTGTCGTATCAAGTCGTCATCAAGCTACGCCTTTGTTTTGAGTAAGCGACCTCTAACGGCAAAAATATATTCACCATATTGTGGCTTTAAGGCGAGACACAGCAGGTGAAAACATGCAGTGGTCATTTTTTTGATTTTGGGCCAGTTTTCTCCATTAACATGTAAGCTTTCATGTCAAAATAAAAATATGTCAACATTACACATTAAAGTGGTTATTTCATTATATTTTGTCAACTTGTGCCTTTAGATTTCTACCCGAAATCATCAAAAGTTAGCATTCTAACGCGAGCTCCCGTGCTGTCTCCATTCACTGAAACATGCCTGGGATCATGATAAAGCTCTCAGTCTCATACACAGCGCTGTCTAATTCAAATATGGCCATTTCCTTTGTAGAACTAAGCAACCGCGAAAGTTTTCAGTGGAAAACCACATCTGATTGGTCAATGTGAATTTCTCACTACGTGATGCGCTGTCGCTTCCTTGTGTATGCTACACCTGAGAGATGCAGACAACGCCGAAATCAGCTCATAAACGTTCACAGAAAAGACCAAGCAGCAAGAGGTGATAAAAAACAACAACAGATTAAACGACGAAACCCCATCTGAATTAGATTCAAATAGTTATAGATGGACATACAAACAAACAGGGACAGTTTTTTGCAGTTTTTGTGACTGTTGTTATGCGTGTTTGTTAAGGTAGTTTTTCCTCACACTCAGAGTCAGATATATCCACTTCAGTAGCACCTACAAGCACCAACTTTTCCAGTCTTATACTTAACTATATTCTCTTTTACAGAGGATTTGTTGATATATCATACTTATCCTGAGTTATAAGTCCTTTTACTCCAAAAACATTTTAATTAATTTAAGGCTATTGTATTCAGTATTCTCTAATTTACTAAAGCACAAAATAAGATACCCAGAATCCCCTCTGTAAAAGCCCTCTCATCTAATATGTCAACAAATAGTACCAAGAATTTTAAACCTGGTCCTTTCCAATTTCCAGATTTTGTTTTTGGAAATATATGCAAATGAGTATATATTTAAGTATATAAGGCCTCATTAGCATATTAAAACATTAATTTACACAAAACTTGTAATACATTTTTTCTTATGTTTATGCCAGTAATAAACTGGAGAAGTTTCACAGTGATATCTTGTAATAAAAAAATAAAAAAATCCCTATTCACCTGTAGTGTCTCGCCTTAACTCTAAAAGCATGTTTAAGAGAAAGCACAAATGAAGTATTTGTGCCATTGCCAGAGGAGTCAGTCAGGTCAGTGTAAAGCTATAAGGCTAATCCTGTTAGCGCTTGAGTTAGCATTTTTCACATCAACATAAAGAAAACACATCCAAGATGAGTCTACTGATCTAATAACCGATATCACACACATTGTTGATTCTGCTGCCAGTATGTCAGCTTATGTTGCTAAAGTAAGTGTGCATCTGTCTGAATAAGTACAGAGGTGGTCACTAGAGCACTAACAGACTTTGGCCTACTTTGTGAGAAGAAAATGAATGGATGGCTGGTTTTGAGGTGAACTGAATTAGCCCAGAAAACAAGTGGAATAAATAGCTATACACTCACCTAAAGGATTATTAGGAACACCATACTAATACTGTGTTTGACCCCCTTTCGCCTTCAGAACTGCCTTAATTCTACGTGGCATTGATTCAACAAGGTGCTGAAAGCATTCTTTAGAAATGTTGGCCCATATTGATAGGATAGCATCTTGCAGTTGATGGAGATTTGTGGGATGCACATCCAGGGCACCAAGCTCCTGTTCCACCACATCCCAAAGATGCTCTATTGGGTTGAGATCTGGTGACTGTGGGGGCCATTTTAGTACAGTGAACTCATTGTCATGTTCAAGAAACCAATTTGAAATGATTCGAGCTTTGTGACATGGTGCATTATCCTGCTGGAAGTAGCCATCAGAGAATGAGTACATGGTGGTCATAAAGGGATGGACATGGTCAGAAACAATGCTCAGGTAGGCCGTGGCATTTAAACGATGCCCAATTGGCACTAAGGGACCTAAAGTGTGCCAAGAAAACATCCCCCACACCATTACACCACCACCACCAGCCTGCAGAGTGGTAACAAGGCATGATGGATCCATGTTCTCATTCTGTTTACGCCAAATTCTGACTCTACCATCTGAATGTCTCAACAGAAATCGAGACTCATCAGACCAGGCAACATTTTTCCAGTCTTCAACTGTCCAATTTTGGTGAGCTTGTGCAAATTGTAGCCTCTTTTTCCTATTTGTAGCGGAGATGAGTGGTACCCGGTGGGGTCTTCTGCTGTTGTAGCCCATCCGCCTCAAGGTTGTGCATGTTGTGGCTTCACAAATGCTTTGCTGCATACCTCGGTTTTAACGAGTGGTTATTTCAGTCCAAGTTGCTCTTCTATCAGCTTGAATCAGTCGGCCCATTCTCCTCTGACCTCTAGCATCAACAAGGCATTTTCACCCACAGGACTGCCGCATACTGGATGTTTTTCCCTTTTCACACCATTCTTTGTAAACCCTAGAAATGGTTGTGCGTGAAAATCCCAGTAACTGAGCAGATTGTGAAATACTCAGACCGGCCCGTCTGGCACCAACAACCATGCCACGCTCAAAATTGCTTAAATCACCTTTCTTTCCCATTCTGACATTCAGTTTGGAGTTCAGGAGATTGTCTTGACCAGGACCACACCCCTAAATGCATTGAAGCAACTGCCATGTGATTGGTTGATTAGATAATTGCATTAATGAGAAATTGAACAGGTGTTCCTAATAATCCTTTAGGTGAGTGTATAGTGGAATAAATAACTATTTTTCCTTCCATTCTTCTTTATGAACATCAGTAGCCTGTGCCGGATTATTAAAACTGCTCTAAATAAATCACAAATCAGAAAATATTATTTTTAAAACTGCAACCTTTTGTGTGATACCATTTCGACCACTTTTCTAATATTTCCATTCTCACTGTGATAGATGGCAATAATGTTCAGTATATATTGATGTTTTAGATATTTCATATGATTACATTGTCATATTTTCAGTCTTAAGCCACGTTTACCTTCAAAAAATGGCATTTCATCTCACATGCATTCTTCATACTAATTTACTATATATTCTTTTGTTACATAAAAGTATTATAAATAAAGTATTATAAATATTTTAACTTCTCTTTTCTGCACTTTAATCAACTGGTGTTTTGGAGATTCTGAGTCAAAAATTAATTTGTGAAATATTACTATTTGAATATGTTTTAAAATGTAATTTATTCCTGTAATGGCAAAGCTGAATTTTGTGTCACATGATCCTTCAGAAATCGTTCTAATCTGCTGATTTGCTGCTCAAGAAACATTTCATGTTATCAGTGTTGAAAACAGTTGGATTCTGTAATAAATAGAAAGACAGTGTAACATTATAAATGTCTTCACTGTCACTTTTGTTTGCTGAATAAAAGCATTAATTTCTTTCAAAAACTCTTACTGAACCCAAACTTTTGGTCTGTTCAGGTTCTGGTTCTGTGACAGTTCTGAGCCTCCAAATACTTTCTGGGACCAAAGTAAATGCAGACAATGTATGAAGAAATACAGCACATGGCTGGTCAAAGAGCTGCAATGCTTCTGAAAACAATGCAAAGCTTTTGTTCTGAAAGCCATTATGTAGCTACCGCAAACAAACATAAACACATATAATATCATTGAACATGAAGGTCTTACAGATCTGTCAATGACTTCACTCCAGGAATCCCGGTTGAGGGATTCCAAAATTCCACAACAATGCCAGCACAACACTTCAATCACACTACATACAAGACCTACTCACAAAACAAACACACTCTTTTGCTTTTACATTTTCACACAAAATTCTCTTTTGACAAACTGCCCCATAAAATCCCTCAATAATACACAGAGACCATTAATAAACTCAAACAACACTCAAATGCACACACATACACACACCTAGCACCAGGTAATGAGCAGAACCAGAATGTCACTTACGTCAAGCCAAACTCTCTCTCTCTCTCTCTCTCTCTCTCTCTCTCTCTCTCTCTTCAGTTCACTGAGACGAACGGGTATATTTTTCGTCAGTTCCTCCAGGATCATTTGCTTTTGTCTTCTCCTCTTTCCATCAGTGTTTTTAGACTGAAGTGCCGTTTGTGCACTTACTGCGGCATGTTTGTGTGAATGTGCAGCATATAGTGCGTTAACTATGTCTCAAGGCGGTACTGTTGACATAATTAATGTGTTTTTTAATTGTTATGGATGCAAGTCATCTGTTTTTTTCTTGTCGTTGCGGCATGTGTTGTGTTTCAGTTACGATACGTCTATGCGCGCGCGCTCGTGTGTGTGTGTGTGTGTGTGTGTGTGTAATGCAGCTCTAATCCCTTTGAGGAGGTGAGAGAGCGGTGCTTAGCAGCCCGGACTCCATAGGGAATAAAAGACATTTTTCAGTTCAACACACACACAGTGCAAATGATGCTGACACATACTTCATCTTAACGCCATCCTATTATGCAATAAACATCAACTACATAATTAACCTTGTCCTAAACACTCGCCTTACACACAGAAAAGAGCACTCACACACATATACTTGTATAAATGGATTAGAGTGTTAAAGTAGGACACCGTTCAAAGCTCTTAGCTACAAACGTCCTTGACACTGCCATCATGAGCAGGCAAAACAGGCCCAGGACTTGATGCACAATCAATATGCTGGACAGCTGACAGACAGCTCGTACAAGCACATCTTGACCCACTTAAACTGGCTCAGCAATGATTTCTGATTTGTAAAATGGAGGTTTCCTGACTGTGATTCTCAAAGGGTGTGAAAAAAATAAAATGATACCACTAGCAACCAAAGCAGAGTTTAAGCAAGTCAAAGATTAGAGAGTGAGGTGAGGTCATGTGATCACGTGACTGCGTTCATTTTGTGATGGCTTAATGTTCTTTTTGGCACCCTGAGTACATGTGCACACAAAAAAGTATGTATGCTCTCGGCCTGGGATCTGATCAATAGCTTCCTCTCTGTTAGAATGAATTGTCAAATATACAACGAGACAAACCAACCACCTGTTGTTCTTATTTTTCTTTCACTCCCTCAGCCTCTCTGTGACTTGGGAGCTCCCTCAGCCATCCATTTTATTTCACCTCAGAAGAAGTTTGTCTGAATGCCAAACAGTTATACAATTCTCACTTTCAAGTTCAGATACAAAAAACAAAAACCTATTTTCTTTCTTAAAGGGCCATTCACCCCAAAATAAAAGTTGTGTCATCAATTACTACCGTTTATGTTGTTGTTGGTTTATTTTCTTCCATGGAATACAAAAGGAGATCAGGGCTGGTACAGATTCAGATTTAGATTTTGGTAGTCTGAAATTAATTTAACTAGCCCGAATAAAAAAGGTATTTTTGTATGTAGAAAATTGAATAGGAGTCTCTAAACATCAATCAAAACCATTTTCAAAAATCACAAATATTAATCAAATTACAGTCATCAATATGCATTTGGTTCTAACTGAATGGAAATTTCTATGAAAATTCTAATGTCTTCTTCGACCTGTCTTTTTTACCAGTGTAGAACTGAAACACCAACTTAAATCTATTTACCTCTTACAATTTTAACACACACACACACACACTCGCAGTTTTCTCCACTGTGGGCTTTATTAATTTACTGTCATATACATAGAGAGCTTAACAGCCGTTACACATCACATAGGCTACCCAACACTTGATTCATCCTGTTAAACTTCACTAAAACGCTCCCATGTTACTTGACTTTCTTTCCTTTTGTTTTTTAATTTGTTAATCTTGTGTATTAAGTTATTAAGCAATATTTCATGTAGTTTTTATATACTGTCCACTAGGAGGTGCTCTAGGCATATGTTTCCTTGATTTGTTTTCCCTGAAGAGACACTGGTTTTGAAAACGAATGTGAAAGAGTTCGTTCGTTGTTTTACAGTGAAATGAGAGTTACGTGTCTTTAATAAAATCAACACATTAATTATTCATCTCTCACCCACCCGCAATTAATTACATTGTTATGTTTTATTATTTGGTCTCCCCGACCCACGGATAAAGCCTAACCGCTCATCACTAACACACTCAAACACATACTTTCACACACACATGCCAAGTACCTTAGCATCGGCTAAACTTCACTGTGGACAAATCAGCATTATCAAAAACATCCATGATCTTATATTTCCTTCAAGTCAAGAGAGTCAACAGGAATTTTATTTCACTATTTAAACTAGGGGCGTGATATACGTTTTGGTACTATTTTGCGAGCCCTGGAGATAATTCAATGAATATCCAGCTGGTTGAATTCAATGCAATGGCAGTAAATTGTGCATATTAACCAAGCGGCAACCTCCCCCAGTTTCTGTTGAAGCCAACACGGAAGTGACTTAAACTGCAATTCATCGACTGACCGCTAGAGACAGGCTCCAGAAGGGAGCAGATTCTCATTGAGCCACATGTTAAAATGCAGAAAACAGCAGAAAAAAAAACGTTTACAGCCTGGTACAAATTGTGGTTTTGGTCTATATATCTAATTTTGCCCTTCATGACTGTGAAGGGGGCGAATTTTTCAAACTCATTTGTTTATATTATATAAAATAATTATATAAAGCTCTGCATAATTAAGGGCGTGGCCACTTTGAGTGACAGGTGGATTGCCGTTTGTCTGCTGTCTGTTAGTCATTGCGTCACCTCAGCTCCGCCCACATCCCGCCTCTTTGCCCATTGTCAGTTATCCGGGAGTGACGTGCAATGATGACCAAGATGGCAACGGCCAGCTCGACAATACTTTACGCTTCAAAACTGCTCTTCAGAATCATATGGGTATCAAAATGTATACAAAATACAAAATGTATATCCCTCTAATATGAATTATATACAAAAAAACATGGTCGCCAGCAGCCAATCAGTATTCAGCAGCTAATAGAAAATCTGAAAGGCCTACCATTACAAAAACGGATATATTTGTTCACTGAAAATTAATGTGTACCAAATTTTGTGAAAAGTGGCCTCAAGTTGACACTATAATAAGCAACTTTACATTTTAGCTAATAGCCATTGGTGCTTGGATGATTGCCGCTTGTGGCTATATTTTTATTATAATAATTCTAAACACACTGGTTTATAGTGCAAATAATTTTAGTTTACTGCACTTTGTAATTCTTCTAGTTATTTACCTATAGTGGTGAATGAATTGGAAGCATACATTGAATTGAATAGCTTGCTTACGCATTGCAATTCATAAGTGGTTGTATTCATAGTTTTTTTTTGGGATCTTGACACACATGATCATCATGAAGTGTCATTGTGATGTATGTAAAACGCTTTACACAGTAAATATTGTGCAAAATACATGGATTGTTAAATGGCATTTCAAAATGACTTTAAACACACACATTGTTCACATATACATCCATACACAATGTGTGCCTACACACTAGAACATAAATGCACAAACAAGCTTGACATTTGTGGGTTTAAGGTTAATATTGTTTATGAAGAGGTTTTTCAGCTCTGATCAATAAAAATCTTTGTGAAAAGGTACAGAGAAATGAAGAATGAGCCAGGCAGAAATGGAGAGAAACACTGGATATGAGGAGAAAAAGAGAAAACACGTCTTGACAGTAATTGAAAACATTTATTATTTCGCCTCAGCACCTGCCAAGGTTTCATCCATCAGACGCACATTCACGCATAAACACAATAAAACACTGAGAGAGGACCAAAGAAGCAGTATATATAACCTATATTGGAATACAATATTTAAACCAGACCATCACTCCACATCACACAGTAGCAGTGATGTCTTTTTTTAGCTGGTTATCAGCCAGATAAAAGGGCTGATGGGAAGGATCTTTTGCCCATGGACAAACAAAAAGACCTATTCCTCCACTAATGGCACCGTTCAGGTGTGAAATGAATCACCTGACCTTTCCAACACACACTCACAAATACAAACACACACCTCTCTATTAGTGTGAGTCAAGATGTCTTTCAATCTTTACACAGCTGAATTTCTCCTGAAGGAAAAGCAATCCCTACGGGAGGCCATTTATTTGTCCGTTTCGTTTCTCTTTCTGTCAATCTATCTCCTCTTCATCCCAACATAGCCTCTTCTCCAAGTTACAACTGGAGAATAAAAAAAGCCTGTCCTCTGTGTATTTTATCTCTCACAAGCAGACACTGGCCATTTGATCTATTTCATACTATCCTGAAATCCTCAAGCTTTTCAAGGTACATCGATCGCTGAACTCTAAAGTCATGAAAGGAAAGGTATAAAACAGAAATGAGAAGAAAAGCAGAATAGTTTTCAGCACCACCAAAGAAACTGCAAAAATAATAATGCAGTGGAACAGTCCGGTTCCAGAAGCAAAAACAGTAAGACTTTTGTTCATCTTCAGAACACAAATAAAGATTTTTTTAATGAAATTTGAGAGCTTTCTGTCCCTCCATTGACAGTCTACGCAACTACCACTTTCAAGCCCCAGAACGTTAGTAAAGACATCATTAAAGTAATGTGATTTAACCTCAATTTTATGAAGCGAGGCTTCATCCAGTCCTTGATTCTGATTGGCCAATAGCTGTGTTTATTCAGAATAAAACATGGCTACGGTTCTATGTATCACTACATGACACCCTGCTGCATTCACAAGGGCCTGAAATGTACTTTGAATGGGTGACCGGCGTTGCTCACAGCAGAGGTTGAAAAGTTTTCAACTTTAAGCGCCAACGGCAATCAGATCACCTATGCAAATACCCTAGCACAGGCGCTAGGCAATTGTGTTCATGCAACACCGTAAAAGTAATGTGATTGGCTGTTGTCACTATGACTTCAGCTTGGGTTCAGTTTGGGAGTTCTCGCAGCTTGTTCTCGACACATCATCTGAGAATGTGGAAATGTTCTCAAATTCTCATCTGAGAAACGGAAATGTTCGGCACCTGTGAGAAACTTGTGCTTGATGTTACGCTTACAGTGTGTTCTCGCCCGCCGGTATTTTCCTTGCAAGTGCTCTACGAAGACTTCATTTATGTCGTTTGGAGTGCAGTGTGCTTATATATTAAAAATAGGAAACTCACTGACAGAAGGCTTTCAGTTTCAAATGCTCGCACCGCGCTTTGTGAAGAGTGGTCGCGCATGTGCGTGTCTCAAAATGCTTTTATGACGCAAAATGTATATAAACAGTCAGTGTTTGAATGGAAAACGTCTCGGTTATGCATGTAACCCTCGTTCCCTGAAGGAGGGAACGGAGACGCCACGGAGTACCGACGAATAGGAATCTCGCTCGCGAGAGCCAATCTACTTCGAGTGTAACTAAAACGAGCCAATGCACATTGGCATGCAATGATTGCACCAGGTGCTCATGCCACGCTGTGCGGGTATAAATGAGACACAGGTGATTGCATCAAATTAGCCTTTTGCTGAGGAGCCGAGTAGGTAGGCAGGCACCCCAGCAGGGTACAGAGGACATGGTGACGGGACGTGGCGTCTCCGTTCCCTCCTTCAGGGAACGAGGGTTACATACGTAACCGAGACGTTCCCATTCAGTCGGTCACTCTCGACCCCACGGAGTACCGACGAATAGGAATCCCTACCAAAGTGCCATGGCCTCTGCCCCCTTCCAGTGCCCAGTGTGAGCCACCTGAGCTCTCTTACCTGATGAGACGGGGCTCACACCAGGAAGTCCATCACTGCTGTTCCGCATGACCCTGTTCAGTGATTATTGGATGACACTGGGAAAGCGTGCCCTAGAAAAGGGGCCGCTGCGGAGCCCACATTGTACCCCGGAGGAGTTATGTGGAGTACAAAGCTGAGCCGTAGCCCGCAAGGGAGGAGGGGGCTCAGTCCCGGTGACGGGAAGGCTCTCCCGAGGAAAGACACGGGCTTCCCGTGAGGCGACCGTGGAAGAAATATGGGATCCCCGCAGGGTCACTCATATAAGCCCAGCCCATTACCGGTTCTCAAGGATTCAGCGGCAGGGCCTGATGCCCGGCGTTCGCGACGTCCGGCACCGAGGAGATGGAGGACTCACAGAGTTTGCTTCTGGAGAATAAGAGCGCCGGAGCGCAGCAAGCCGACAAGAGCCGGGCCTCTCAGTGCTTCTACCCGTTTGAGGTGAGAACACAGGAGAGACCGGCTCTACACGTAGGCTATAGAATCTAGCGACGTGTTGGGTGTCGCCCAGCCCGCAGCTCTACAGATGTCTGACAGCGAGGCGCCACGTGCCAGCGCCCAGGAGGATGCAACACTTCTAGTAGAGTGTGCTCGCACCCGAGCGGACAGGGCACACCTTGTGCTTGGTAAGCCAAGGTGATGGCATCCACTATCCAGTGGGCCATCCTCTGCTTGGAGACAGCCTTTCCTTCTGCTGGCCTCCGTGACAGACAAAGAGCTGATCTGAGGTTCTGAAGCTTTGAGTTCTATCCACGTAGATCCGCCCAGAGCGCGGACGGGACAGAGCAAAGCTAGGGCTGGGTCTGCCTCCTCCGGGGGCAGTGCTTACAGGTTCACCACCTGGTCCCTGAAGGGAGTGGTAGGAACCTTGGGCACATAGCCATGCCGGGCCTTAGTACCACGTGGGTATTACCCGGCCCGAACTCTAGGCACGATTCGTGGACCGAAAATGCCTGCAGGTCCCCTACCCTCTTGATGGAGGCCAATGCAGCCAACAGCAAAGTCTTCATAGACAGAATCTTTAGCTCTGCTGACTGCAAAGGCTCGAATGGGGCATTCTGGAGTGCTCGGAGCACCAGAGCAAGATCCCAAGAGGGTATGGAGGGGGATTCGAGGAGGATTTAACCGTCTCGCCCCTAAGGAACCTGACGACCAGGTCGTGCTTCCCCAACCGACTTACCTTCTACGTGGTCGTGATAGGCGGATATAGCAGCAACATAGACCTTGAGGGTGGAGGGTGACAGCCTACGCTCCAACCCTTGTTGCAGGAAGGAAAGCACAGACGCGATCGAACATCTTCGGGGTCCTCTCGGCGAGAAGAACACCACTCGGCGAACAGGTTCCACTTCGAGGTGTAAGCCTGTCTTGTAGACGGTGCACGTGCCGAAGTGATGGTGTTAACTACCTCTTGGGGTAAGTCACCTAGAACCTCCGCGTCCCGTCCCGGGCCAGACATGAAGCTTCCACAGGTCTGGACGCGGGTGCCACAGGGTGCCCGTCTCTGAGTCAGAAGGTCCTTCCTCAGAGGAATCGGCCAAGGAGGGCTGTCGCGAGGAGCATAAATTCTGGGAACCAGGTCCGTTGGGCCAGTGCGGCGCCACCAACAGGAGCTGCTCCTCGTCCTCCTGACCTTGCACAGTGTCTGTGCAAGTAGGCTCACTGGGGAAACGCATATTTGCGCAGCCCTGGGGCCAGCTGTGCGCAAGGGCATCCGTGCAGTGTGTACTCGGTCAGCGAATAGAACCACTGGCAGTGGGGCGTTTCTGGGGAAGCAAACAGGTCGACCTGTGCCACCCGAACTGTCTCCCGATCAGCTGAACCACCTGGGGTGGAGTCGCCACTCCCCTGGGAGCGCAGCTCGTGAGAGAGCTCGTCGGCCACACGGTTGCGCACACCAGGGACATGAATGGCCTGAAGCGACCTCAGACACTTCTGACTCCAGAGGAGGAGATGGCGGGCGAAGTTGCGACATGCGACGGGGCGCAGACCACCTTGTCGGTTGATACACGCAACAGCTGCAGTGTTGTCGTGTGGACCAGTACATCTTTGCCCCATAACCGCCCTTTGAGGCGGCTCAGAGCAAGATGTACTGCTAGCAACTCGAGGCAATTGATGTGCCAATGCAGGTGCGGGCCCGTCCAAACCCCTGACACTGCATGCCCGTTGTGCGTGGCTCCCAGCCCATGGCGGAGGCATCCGTGAAAACCACAGTATGCCTGGACACCTGTTCCAGGGGCACTCCAGCCGAAGGAGGCGAAGGGTCTGACCACGGACTGAAGGACTGGCGACAGGCCGGTGTGATGCTTACCCGGTGAGTGCCGCGTTGCCACGCCCATCTCAGGACTCGGCCGTGTAGCCAATGCTGAAGCGGTCTCATATGAAGCAGGCCGGCGGCGTTACTGCCGCGCGGCTGCCATATGCCCCAGGAGCCTCTGAAACCGTTTCAGTGGAACCGCCATCCTGCCCTGAAACGTGTTCAGGCAGTTCAGCATCGACTGGACATGCTCCTCTGTGAGGCACGCTGCCTGCTCGACCGAATCCAACTCCATACCGAGAAAAGAGATCCTCCGCCCGGGGGCGAGTTTGCTCCTTTCCCAGTTGACCCGAAGACCCAACTGGCTGTGTCTGAGCACCAGGTCCCTGTGTTCGCACAACTGATCCCAGGACTGTGCTAGAAAGAGCCAGTCGCCGAGATAGTTGAGGATGCGAACGCCCCGTTCTCTCATGGGCACGAGGGCCCCTCCGTGACTTTCGTAAAGACATGGGGACAGGGCCAGCCGAAGGGCAGGACTTTGTACTGATATGCTCAACCCTCGAACATAAAGCGCAGAAATGGCCTGTGTCGAGGAAGGATCGAGACATGAAAGTACGCGTCCTTCAGGTCGACCGCTGCAAACCAATCTTGGGGACGGATGCATTCGAAAATGCGCTTCTGCGTGAGCGTCTTGAACGGTAGCTTGTGGAGGCTCCGATTCAGGACTCGCAGGTCCAAGATTGTACCCAAGAAAGCCGGTGGGTTACGGCCAATGAAGTACGGGCTGTAGAGGCCGGTCTTCATATCGGCTGGAGGGACCGGCTCTATCGCGTCCTTCGCCAGCAGGATAGCGATCTCCACACACAGAACATGGGCATCTGCAGCATTCACCGAAGTGAAGCGGATGCCCCTGATCCTGGGGGAGCGCCAGGCGAACTGAATCGCGTAGCCGAGCCTGATGGTCCGAATGAGCCAGCGAGACGGACCGAGGAGCACTAGCCAGGCTCCCAGGGACCGTACAAGCAGGACCATAGGGACCACCGGCGTACCCACCGTGGGGCAGCGAGGTGGAATGCAGGTACCGGAATGGGGCGGATGTCTCGTGGAGGCGGCCCGCAGCGAGGTGAGAGTGTGCCGTGCAACACTTACCTGATTCCACAGGTGGGCAGCAGGAACATGAGGGGGTTGTCCACTGCTGCCCGCTGGCGAAGAGGAGGATGATGTGTGGTCCGGCGTTTGACCGGCCACAACTCTCTGAGCCCCCTGCGGACCCGGAGATGGAAGGAACTGCTCTTGTGTTGAGAATTTGGGTACCGCTGGGGCTGAGCCCAGCGGCGGAACAGAGACAAAATGGAACACAAGATTCTCCCCGGCCCTCCACCGGGGGATGGAGCGGTGTGGTCACCATCTCCAGAAGAGCAGTCCTCCTCACCTCCGGGTCGCCCGTCTCGTGGCAGCCTGCCCTTGGCCTTGCCTCCCCTCTTGGCAGGCGTCTGGACGGGTAGGGCGGCCTGCTTGCGCCCGGCTCCACAACGCCGCTTGGGTGGAGGCTGCTGCTGCGGCGTGGGAGCGGAGGCAGACGCAGGCGGCCGCCCTCGGCGACGAGCAGGCTGAGGCGCTGCCGGCGGCGGGGTGGAGACAGCAGCTGACCGCCGAGGCAGAATGTGACTGACCGCCACAGTCTGCTTCTGTGCGGCCGAGAACTGATGGGCGAAGTTCTGGGCCGCGTCGCTGAAGAGGCCAGTCTGGGAGACGGGGGAGTTAAGGAACCTGACTTTGTCGGTCTCCCTCATGTCTGCCAGACACAGCCAGAGGTGGCGTTCCTGGACCACCATAGTGGACATTGCACGACCCACGGCCCGCGCCGTAACCTTCGTCGCACGAAGCGCGAGGTCCGTTGCGGTTCTCAGTTCCTGGAGAACTGCTGGGTCGTGACCACCCTCGTGCAAGGTCTTCAGAGCCGGGGCCTGATGGACCTGCAACAACGCCGTAGCGTGTAAAGCGGAGCCTGCCTCTCCACAAGCCAGGTAGGCCTTCCCGATCAGATCGGATGAGTACCTACAGGCCCCGGAGGGAAGACACGGGTTCCCCCTGGAAGTGGAGTTAGGGCACAGTTGCATAGCAACGGCCCGTTCCACAGGGGGAACCTGCGTGTATCCCTTTGCAGGTCCGCCATCGAGGGTGGTGAGGAGGAGGATCCACTAGGCGGTTTCGGGCAGTAAAAGGTGCCGTCCACGACCTTGTGAGCTCCTCGCACCTCCGGGAAAAAAGGCACCGGGGTGGGGCGCTGAGAACCAGCACGGGCCACCCCGAGAAACCAATCATCCAGCCTTGAGGGTTCAGGACACCTTGTAGGGTTCCACACGAGCCCGACTCTCTCGGCGGCCCGGGCAAGCATAGCCATCATCTCCGGATCAGTATCGGGCACAGCGGGTCTACCGGAGGAGCCCCTGCGCCGGCGACACATCCTCTCCCAGAGAGTTCTGACCCTCCCTCCGATGCAGCGATGGATATCTGGTCCTCAAGGGGAGCCCCAAAGGATACGGATGGTGCACATCTCGTGGACGGCCCCACCGCGTTCCAATGGCAGCTCTACTGGCTGCGGTGCGAGAGGATGAGGTTTCCCCGGGGTTGGTTCCCTGGGAAACGCGCTCACCGTAACCCTCAAATCAGCCGGGCTACTGCCTGAAGTAACTCTCTGAGGAGGGTTAGATCGCGGCAGAGGCACAGAGGCTCCGCCCCTTGCGAGACGGAGCCACGATCACAACTCCGAGATGGTCATGTTCCTGCAGTGAGAACATGATTCATCCACCAGCGCTGCCTCAGCGTGCTGAACGCCCAAACACGAGATACAGCGCTGATGACCATCCCTCGGTGACAGGAAACCACCGCATCCAGAAACACACAGATAGAATGTCATCTTGAAAAAGACGCAAGCTCTATCTGTGTAAGCTCTTTCAGAAGGACGCTCTCCTTGGTGCTGAAGCACGCAGGGGAAGGGGTCGCGGCGACACCGTCAGGGGATAGTGCAGCCTGACGTGCGCGTTCTCTCACACGGCGCTCTCTCTTACCAGCCGTGGGAGCGGCTTTTTAGCGCTCTCCACCTAGCGCACCGAACCGGCTGTGAGAACAGCCTTTGTGATCGTTCTTTTCAAACAACAAAGAGAGATGATCGGAAAACCACACGACCCGCTGCTGTGCCGTCACACCAACACCGAATGAAGAGATCGCTTCCGAAAGGCGGCTTCCGTCTTCAGTCAGGACTGCGAAGTAAGGAGTGATATCTGTAGTAACCATCTACCACTCGGCTCAGAAGCAAAATGCTAATTTGATGCAATCACCTGTGTCTCATTTATACCCGCACAGCGTGGCATGAGCACCTGGTGCAATCATTGCATGCCAATGTGCATTGGCTCGTTTTAGTTACACTCGAAGTAGATTGGCTCTCGCGAGCGAGATTCCTATTCGTCGGTACTCTGACGTGGCGTCGAGAGTGACCGACTGAATGGGAACATTCAGATACTCTTAAATACTGAAAGCACTCTTTGTTCATTGCTTGTAATATGTTTTTTGTTCTTCTTTATTATTTACTAGCTTTTATGTTTTGAAGCAATATTAGTTTATATATTTAAAATTCTTAAGCTATTTTTTTAATGTGTAATTATTTTAAAAGTACTTATAATTACATATATAATAAAACATATTTTAAGTTGAATTAATAAGATTAATTAATAAGAAAAAGTTCAAGAATTGTTTTGGAATCGGATCGTGACTCCCAGAATTGGAATCAGATCATGAGGTACCTAAAGATTCCCACCATTATTATACAATTTATTGCTCAACTTTGTTGAATAATACAAAAGATAAAAAGCTTAAAAAATAAATTGCATTTTCTGAAAATAACATTTTCTTTTCCAAAATCGTTCTACATAAATATGTAGTAAATATCAGTACTGGTATCAGTGAGACTGGCCTTCATTCATAGAGCTTCATTATTTTGGACATTCAATGTGAAAGTATCACAGTATAAAAATGCATTAAAAACTGCCTGATTAATTACAGAAAATAAATGTTGGTTTTGTCCAATATATAAATATATTTGATTATTTCATTCATAGTGCTTCTTGAAACTTTAGCTCTTTCCCTCATTAAAGCCATAAAGTACACATAAAGTCATAGTACACAGGTACAGCCATAAAGTCTTGTACCTGATCAAATCAAAGTTTGCAATGTTGTGATTCACCTTGCAATTGTTTGATTTAAGGCTTATAATTCCCTAACAAAATCTCTATGGGACAAATGAAAGGGAAAAATACTTTCGGAACCAACGCTGCTGAAAAAGTGTCACTGTTGCAGTGCTTACACAGTCACAAGCATGTCTACAAATAACTTACAGTAGACTTTGCATATTAAGCTAAGGATATGGTATATTAATGTCAACATAAATTACACACTTCACCTTTAAGAATTACATCTCTGCATTTGTGTGTTTTGGTGGCTTTGATTGGCATGAAGGATATTTTTAGCTGACCTCTCATAAAATACTTCTATTTTCCACTCTCATGCTTATTACTGGAGGCGTTTTTAGTGTGTGTTTAAAGCGCTAAAAAGCAAAAATAAAAACATTCTGACTTCATTTACTTTTTTGTTCCACAATGACTTTCTTTTCCCCCACAAAACACACAAGGACAACTTTGGCAGAATATGCGCATGAGCAAGTGACTCTTTTCCATATTTAAATCTGTCATGCCTCAGGACAATGATGATCAATCAATGACGTTTGACATGGATGTCAAATACCTAAATGTCAATAGCTAGAATTAATTTCTGTCTTTCCCCTTATACTTTCATGATGATTTTTAGTTATTTTGGACCTTGCAAACCCTGGTATGCTTTCATTGTATAAAAGAGCAGCTGGTCATTCCGTGTCAACTCAACCACAGGTCCCTGGTTCAAATTTTTGTTAATATTTTTTTCTGTAGAAAGACAAACATAAATAGTGATGAAAGCCAAAATATTACATGTCTATATTTACAGAGTAATCCACGGTTTTGTAGAGAGGGGTCAAAATGACAATTTTCACCTGAGATTTGGAGCCAAATTACAGGGGGGTAAAAATGACTTTAGAAAGATGGCAGCATCATTATTTGATTTTTACACAGAGATTGGTAGGTCTATTAGTAAACTCTGTTGACTTTAGCAATCTTTGTTGCATTATATGTCCATGGTAACAGTTCAAAAATGGGAAAAAGCAGATTCTGATTTTTAAACTTCTTTTGGCATATCCATTTTGAAGGCCCTTGATGGTTCAGTTCCTGAGATATGGAGATCATAATGTGGCTCCATGAGTAAACTGGTAAAGTTCAGTGGTCGAAAACCAAATGGGGGTCCATTTGGATTCAGATGATTCTTTTTATATTTAAAGAGGAATGTCTGAAGAACAAATAATGTTGAAAATGTTTTTCTACCACCTCAATTGCATAGAACATACCTGTCTAAGTGCCATAAGTATTGTTTTTCATAAGTTTGCATGCTTGTAACTCTAGATTCTCATTCTTAATAAACTTTACTTTTGTAATCTTAATTTTTAAGGCCGGGTTCAGTCCCATAGATATGGGACCCCAACCTGCCTCCATGTCTAAATTGTTGAATTTTACCAATTTTGAATTGTCTCTACAAAACAGTGGATTACTCAGTAAATATACATTCATGGCATGCATATTTTGGCTTTCATCACTATTTATGTATGTTAGTCTTTCTACAGAAAAAAAATATTAACAAAATCAAAAATTTGAGCTGGGAAGTTTTCGAAATTTGGTTGATATGAAACGGAATCACCCAGCTGGATCTTCTGCAAAAACTCCTTTTGTGTTCAATTAATTAAAACACAAATGATGACAAAGTTTGCATTTATTTATTTTTGTTGTTGTTGTTGTTGAACTAATCCTTTAAACACACACACACACACACACACACACACACACACACACACACACACACACACACACACACACACACACACACACACACACACACACACACACACACACACACACACAGGTCAGTGATGGACAGTCAGGTCAGTAAGATTAGAAGCAGTGCCTGGAGCCCGTCTGGCAGTTCTGAGAGCCAGACATATAAACACACACAAACATTGTTAATCAACTTCAGGAAAGTAAAGAAATTCAATTGTACCGGAGTGTTCCTGTGTTTCTGTTCTTGATCACTGTTAAGTCAGTTTAAAACGACACACAGCTAGTGAGCTCCAAAAGTCTGAGATCACTATTAAACTCTGTGATTCAAAATCTACTAAATGAAATGAAGATGAAATATTTCAAATTATGCATGTCTAGGTCACTAGTCCCATACGTAGGCCTAAATGTGGCACTGATCATGAACTCAAATAATACAAATTACATGCTTTTTTGAAAAGTCATGTTTAAAATGGGTGGTGAGGTGTGGAAACAAACAAACCAACATTATTAAGTGCAATGATGCCATATGATGATTATTAAACTATTAAAGTATTTAAACTAAAGCATATCCTATTATGACGACGATTAGGTTATCAATGTTCCATCAAAATGCAGAACACACAATCACATTTTTCCCCCTATCCCAAAAGTAGCTGATTGACTGGTACAGTAATCATATTATTATATATAGGTCTGACTTGTGGAGTTAAGGTTCGAATCATTAAAACGAAAGGGGCACAAAGACATCTGAAATTCATCTTCATTCGTCAACTGAACTGAAAAATTAACTAAAACTGAACTAAGATTATTATGCAAAAAATAATACAATACAATAAAAAAATATTTTACAGATTTCAGAGATATCACAATTATACCACTATAAGCTGAACTTTCACATTATTAGACAATATTATATGGTAACATGTACATTTAAAGAATCCAGCTTACAAAGATAACCATTTATCAAATTTTACAATAATTTTTTTAATGATTGATAACACTAATATATATATATATATATATATATATATATATATATATATATATATATATATATATATATATATATATATATATATATATATATATATATTATAGGTGAAATCAATCAGGCATAACATTATGACAGGTGAAGTGAATAACACTGATGATCTCTTCATCACGGCTCCTGTTAGTGGCTGGGCAGCAAGAAAAAGCAGGAAGCAGGAAAAATGGGCAAGAGTAAGGATTTTGTTACATGAACAATATACAAACCTGACGGATAAAGCAGAATATGTAGGCTATTTAAAATCAGGGTTTTTATTTATTTATTTATTTATTTTATTTTTTTATGAATTTGGGTTATAATGGGTTACAAAAACAACCTGAATCAGTTTGAGTTTGACAAGGGCCAATTTGTGATGGCTAGATGACTGGGTCAGAGCATCTCCAAAACTGCAGCTCTGGTGGGGTGTTCCCGGTCTGCAGTGGTCAGGATCTATCAAAAGTGCTCCAAGGAAGGACCAGTTGTCAAACAGCCTGGCCTGGTCTGATGAATCATGTTTTCTTTTACATCACGTGGATGGCCGGGTGCGTGTGTGTCACTTACCTGGGGAACACATGGCACCAGGATGAACTATGGGAAGAAGGCAAGCCGCGGAGGCAGTGTGATGCTTTGGGCTGGGAAACCTTGGGTCCTGCCATCCATGTAGATGTTACTTTTGACATGTCCCAAGTCAACACCTCAAACTCGTTGTTTTGTGGCAGGGCGCATTATCCTACTGAAAGAGCCACAGCCACCAAGTAATACCGTTTCCATGAAAGGGTGAACATGGTCTGCAACAATGCTTAGGTAGGTCTACTGGCTGTGGCTCTTTCAGCAGGACGATGCACCCTGCCACAAAGCAAAAATTCAGGAATGGTTTGAGGACCACAACAACGAGTTTGAGGTGTTGGCTTGGCCTCCAGATTCCCCAGATCTCAATCCAATCGAGCATCTGTGGGATGTGCTGAACAAACAAGTCCGATCCATGGAGGCACAACCTCACAACTTACAAGACTTAAAGGATCTGCTGCTAACATCTTGGTGCCAGATACCACAGCACACCTTCAGGGGTCTAGTGGAGTCCATGCCTCGACGGGTCAGGGCTGTTTTGGCAGCAAAAGAGGGACCAACACAATATTAGGAAGGTTAGGATCTCATACATCTTTAAAGTACTAATATATATATATATATATATATATATATATATATATATATATATATATACACTCACCTAAAGGATTATTAGGAACACCTGTTCAATTTCTCATTAATGCAATTATCTAATCAACCAATCACATTGCATTTAGGGGTGTGGTCCTGGTCAAGACAATCTCCTGAACTCCAAACTGAATGTCAGAATAGGAAAGAAAGGTGATTTAAGCAATTTTGAGCGTGGCATGGTTGTTGGTGCCAGACGGGCCGGTCTGAGTATTTCACAATCTGCTCAGTTACTGGGATTTTCACGCACAACCATTTCTAGGGTTTACAAAGAATGGTGTGAAAAGGGAAAAACATCCAGTATGCGGCAGTCCTGTGGGTGAAAATGCCTTGTTGATGCTAGAGGTCAGAAGAGAATTGGCCGACTGATTCAAGCTGATAGAAGAGCAACTTTGACTGAAATAACCACTAGTTACAACTGAGGTATGCAGCAAAGCATTTGTGAAGCCACAACACGCACAACCTTGAGGCGGATGGGCTACAACAGCAGAAGACCCCACCGGGTACCACTCATCTCCACTACAAATAGGAAAAAGAGGCTACAATTTGCACAAGCTCACCAAAATTGGACAGTTGAAGACTGGAAAAATGTTGCCTGGTCTGATGAGTCTTGATTTCTGTTGAGACATTCAGATGGTAGAGTCAGAATTTGGCGTAAACAGAATGAGAACATGGATCCATCATGCCTTGTTACCACTGTGCAGGCTGGTGGTGGTGGTGTAATGGTGTGGGGGATGTTTTCTTCGCACACTTTAGGCCCCTTAGTGCCAATTGAGCATCGTTTAAATGCCACAGCCTACCTGAGCATTGTTTCTGACCATGTCCATCCCTTTATGACCACCATGTACCCATTCTCTGATGGCTACTTCCAGCAGGATAATGCACCATGTCACAAAGCTCGAATCATTTCAAATTGGTTTCTTGAACATGACAATGAGTTCACTGTACTAAAATGGCCCCCACAGTCACCAGATCTCAACCCAATAGAGCATCTTTGGGATGTGGTGGAACGGGAGCTTCATGCCCTGGATGTGCATCCCACAAATCTCCATCAAATGCAAGATGCCATCCTATCAATATGGGCCAACATTTCTAAAGAATGCTTTCAGCACCTTGTTGAATCAATGCCACGTAGAATTAAGGCAGTTCTGAAGGCGAAAGGGGGTCAAACACAGTATTAGTATGGTGTTCCTAATAATCCTTTAGGTGAGTGTATATTAGTATTTTAAAGATGTATGAGTCATGCAGGACTGACCCTTTGGTGTTTCAAATTGTATAACTATTGTTTAAGAAGGATGATTAACAAATACTTGAAAATCAGAGAGAGAGAGAGAGAGAGAGAGAGAGAGAGAGAGAGAGAGAGAAAGAGAGAATCCCAGTTTAAATTTAGATATCACTGGCCTCACCTCTCCTCACACTGCATCCTGTGGGAATTACAATGACGTCTGTGGGCAGTGAAGCATGCGTGAGATTTTGAGAGAGAGAAAAAATCCTTTTACCACAACGTCTTTTGAATTCGTTATCGAAAACAAAATGTTCAAGAAGCTCCTTTAAAGAATGGAAAGACGAACATGTGGAAAGTCAGGTGCTCCTCAACAAATTTTAATTGGTTTGGCTCTTTGCTGTTGTGCTGTTTGTCAGAATGAGGAGAAAAACTCAGATGCTCAGTGGAGCTTTGAGAATCAATAATCTGGAGGGACAGGGGAAGTGTAGTACACCGGGAGTATGTGCTTTCATCCACTCTCTGAGTAAAAGGTTACTGATGTCATCTGTAGGTCTGTGTCTGTGTGTGCATGATTCAGTAGATGTTTTTTCTGTCTCAGTGGGCTGTGAAGATCAGAGTCTGCCCTGTTAATCTCTGTCAAAGTCACATTTACTTCGGATGCTTCTATCTTTACATTAACTTTGCATTTAACTTCCACAGTGTGCGTGTGTTTTCTTTGTGTATTATGTGTAGGCAAGCATGACTATTTCTATGGTCTATATAAATTTAGTGATTTGAACAAACCCCTAACTCCAAGTATTGAACTTGGGTGCATCACACGTCTCACGGTTTGTAACAGACATGAATGACACAAATAGCAATAGCTTTCATGATTATGACGTTATTATTGATCTCATTCTCAGAAAGCTCCTCTCGTTTGTCATTTGGGGCATGCAGAATTTCACTGTAAAGTGATTTATTAAACTATTAATAATCAGTGCCCAAAGGTCAGATGTAAAAGCACACCAGCAGAAAGGAAGTCTAAATGCAGAGAGCCAAATCATTTAACACATTCAAAGTTTATGCTTTCACACCTGCAGTACAGAGAATAAGCTGTTAATGTTTGTAAGTTAATACATTGGGAGTCTCAAACCTTTTCCAAGTTGGTCTATTTTTATACTTTAAAACCATGTGACAACAAATAACAATACTATACCTTGGATTTTATATAAATAAATAGATATAATAAAGTAAGAAACTGATTCGTTTCTAAACACTTACATGCAGTTTCTAAATCAATCATATTGCTATTAATTTTCTAGTTTCTCTCCTAGGTGGGAAAAATAAATGCAGTTATTTTAGTTGTCTGTGGGGAATCATGTCATTTTATTTTGCTGCGCAATCGATATTTGTCTTAGAGGTGACTTCTAAAGGATATCAGTGCTGTGTGTGGTTTTGGCCCTGAGTAACGGGTGGGCTCACACATTTATCAAAACTATCTTCAGAAACGTACCTTACATCTGTGCACTGCCCACCCATGTCATCTCGACAGTGACTAAAACACTTTGGATCTGATGATAGCCTTCACAGTAATAAATCAAGAATCAAAAACATCTCCGCTGATCAATACAAACCTGAAGTGTTTTTTAAAGAAGGCCACAGGTTTCACATTAGAAGGTAGATTAGGAACAGATGACTAGTCTAGAAGTCTTTCTTTACAGTACTGAAAAGTCTTTACATACTGTAAAGCCATGTTGTCTGGACAGTATTATAAACATGGTGCTCTTGTAAGTGTGATCAAAGTGTAAGGTTATTCAGGTGTGCTCCCATAGGCCAAATTATCCCACTTTTTTTTCTTTTTGCATATATTAGCATTGCATTATACAAGGTGCAGTGAGCACCTGAAGACAAATTTGTTATTCCAGCCCCATTATTATTTATGAGAGGTCTGTCAAGTGCAGCTCTCTATTTTCTTAGCAACACAACGCTGTATTAGAAATGTATTAATGCATTTGAAATTAGAATTTGACATTCAAAACTGTGTTCCAAGGACATGCAGGGATTTTATGCTTGATACAGATGGGGCAGGTAATACATATGTAAGGTGCTGGGGTCTGTGGGTATGATGTGCCGAATTAATCCAAGCAAATGCGTTCACTCTCTGCTGGAGGAAAGAGTAGCAGACACACTGATGGAAAACGCACTGTATGTGTAAGATCAGTGTGGGGGATACATGTATGTGTAATTTTAAAGAACAATGTTGCGCTATAATAAGTACACAGAGCTAGAACCTAAATTGTTTTCCATTTTTAAAATGTTTTGCCATTTTGAGTTTTCTACATCGTGTGTGCACAAAATATACATTTCTCTATACTTTTCACATATGGACAACAAGGCATGCAGACGCTTCTACAAGCATTTGTGAAAGAATGGGTCACTCTCAGGAGCTCAGTGAACTCAAGTGTGGTACTGTGATAGTCTGCCACCAAGCGGCAACCTCCCCCAGTTTCTGTTGAAGCCAATACGGAAGTGCAATTCATCGACTGGCCGCTAGAGACAGGCTCCAGAAGAGAGCAGAATCTCATTGAGCTCCATGTTAAAATGCCCAACTTTACAGCAGAAAAAAAACGTTCACAGCCTGGTACAAATTGTGGTTTTGGTCTATATGGCTAATTTTGTCCTTCACGACAACTGTGAGGGGGGTGAAATGTTTTTATAACTCATTTGTTTTTATTCTATAAAGCCTTAAAGTTCTGCACAATTAAGGGTGTGGCCACTTTGAGTGACAGGGGGATTGCCGTTTGTCTGCTGTCTGTTAGTCATCACGTCACCTCAGCTCCAGCCACGTCCCGCCTTTTTGCCCATTGTCAGTTATCCGGGAGTTATGCTCGATGACACGATGCGAAGATGGTAACGGCTGACTTTGAGGCTTCAGAAACCTATGGGTGATGTCATGGATACTACATCCATATTTTTTACAGTCTGTGGTTGCCACACGTGCAATAAGTCCATTCATGAAATTTCCTCACTACTAAATATTCTATGGTCAATTGTTAGTGGTGTTATAACAAAGTGGAAGCAATTGGGAACAACAGCAACTCACGTAATATCACAGAGCAAGGTCAGTGCATGCTGAGGTACACAGCGTACAGAAGTCGCCAACTTTCTGCAGTCAATAGCTACAGACCTCCAAACTTTGTGTGGCCTTCAGATTAGCTCAAGAACAGCGTGTAGAGAGCTTCATGGAATGGGTTTCCATGACTGAGCAGCTCATCCAAGCCTTACATCACCAAGTGAGTAGTGTAGTGGTGTAAAGCACACCGCCACTGGACTCTAGAACAGTGGAGATGTGTTCTCTGGAGTGATGAATCACGCTTCTCTGTCTGACAATCTGATGAACGAGTCTAGGTTTGGTGGTTGCCAGGAGAACGGTTCTTGCCTGACTGCATTGTGCCAAGTGTAAAGTTTGGTGGAGGGGGGATTATGGTGTGGGGTTGGGCTTGGTTCCAGTGAAAGGAACTCTTAATGCTTCAGCATACCAAGACATTTTGGACAATTTCATGCTCTCAACTTTGTGGGAACAGTTTGGGGATGGCCCCTTCCTATTCCAACATGACTGCGCACCAGTGCACAAAGCGTCGGTCCTTAAAGACATGTATGAGCGAGTTTGGTGTGGAGGAACTTGACTGGCCTGCACAGAGTCCTGATCTCAACCCGATAGAACACCTTTGGGATGAATTAGAGCCTGTGAGCCAGGCCTTCTCGTCCAACATCAGTGCCTGACCTCACAAATGCGCTTCTAGAAGAATGGTCAAAAATTCCCATAAACACACTCCTAAACCTTGTGGAAAGCCTTCACAGAAGAGTTGAAGCTGTTATAGCTGCAAAGGGTGGGTCATCTCCATATTAAACCCTACGGATTAAGAATGGGATGTCATTAAAGTTCATGTGCATGTAAAGGCAGGCGTCCCAAAACTTTTGGCAATATAGTGTATATAATTGTAATTATTTAGATATACTTTTGTATACCATGATATACGTTTGGTAACTTTAGCTGTAATGTTTTCAAAGTTTTCATTAATTAATGTTTATGTGTTTGTTGTTTGTTTGTATGTTGATACATTGATAATTGTATATTTATTGGCTAGTTTTGTGCTTGTTGCCATGTTGTAATTGATATGTTGGGTCCCCCTAAATGAAATGGCACTGTAACATCCAGTTTGAAGCAGAGACTCTTGTTTTGATTCTGTGATCCTTCTTTAGTTCCTGTGTTACCTATGGGTGTGTCTCTGGCCCTGTCCCAAGGTCCTTTTTTTGAATAAGTAATTACTTCATGACCGCTAAAAAGGTATATAGTATGAATGTATGTAGTATGAATGTAATCCGGATATACTACATTTGCCATGTTGGCCTTATCATGTGACCTACAGTTGCTTTGCTTCACTGTCATTCACAAATCCTCTCCCGTGGCCTCATGAGATAGTAAAGTGTCCATTGCACACTTTAGAACCTCACTGAAAGTAGGTCATCTGGGTACTTTTTGTCTACTCTTTTAGAGTACTGTGAATTGTGAACGCTGTGAATTCTGACATACTTCTTTTGTCACATACTGTTTTTTGCGTACTATATAGTAGGGAATTATGCGATTTCGGATGCAGTCAGGGCATCCCATTTGTCACGTTAGATTTCAGAAAGATGCTTGTGAGCGCCCCTTTGCACCCGACATTGAAGCTCCACAGCAGACTTCTTTCGACAGTCAAACTGGCATTACGTCACAAAAGTATGGACTCTGAGGAAGATTGTGAGGGTTTAGGGTTCCATTTTGGACAGAGACAGCTCCCTAGTTCAGTAGTCAGAGCACTGGTCAGGGAGTTGGCCAGTTTAATTCCAGTTCGATCCCTAAAAAGTTCTGTGTTTGGACTGAATCAGTTGGATGGATTAATGATACTTGATCTTTACAATCCTGAAAAAAAAAAACCAAGCATGCAAATTCATCCATTTGGACCACATTGATGTCTAATCAGAGGTTCCATTAAAGCCCTTGCATGATGCTATCTACATTAAAATTCTTTGTTAAAGTTATGCCATTGCATTAACCACAATGCACCTCTCTCTGCGATATGTTTCTGTGTGGATTAAAGTGAATCGGGTGCAGACCTTCATTCCTGTGATAACGCCACCTCACACTGGTCACAGATCAGCAATGGGCACATTAACTTTGACTCTGAGGTTGTGAAAAAACAGGTCATCGTGCTCCACTGCTGAGCTTGATAGAACAGATAGGAGACCCAACAGTGTTCATAGAGAAGAAGATGAGAGAATTGGGGAGAGGGGATTCCCTTGATGCTTTTAAATCAGACATCAGCATTCAATCTTTGCTGCTTTGTAAAAGGTCAATTACTGATGGTAGATATGCTGAGATGCTGGGCGGATCGGAATGTCTTTACTGCCTCAGCGGAGACAGTGCAGATGTCTGGCTCTGATTTGGAGCTTGTTTTAGATAGCAGCATCATTCCCTGCTCAACACTGAGGTTCTTATTCAGAAATGTTTTTAAAAAGAAAGGAATTTGGGAATGTGTGTTCTTCCACAACTTTTATTATCTGATTCCCAAAAATTGGTTCTATGAACCTCATTGGTTCTCGCTGAAGCTTAAACGTCCTGCGTAACACGAGAATGAACCTCATTGGTTCTCGCTGAAGCTCAAACGTGATGCGTAACACGAGAATGAACCTCATTGGTTCTTGCTGAAGCTCAAACGTGCTGTAACACGAGAATGAACCTTATTGGTTCTTGCTGAAGCTCAAACGTGCTGCATAACACGAGAATGAACCTCATAGGTTCTTGCTGAAGCTCAAACGTGCTGCGTAACACGAGAATGAACCTCATTGGTTCTTGAGGATGCTCAAACGTGCTGCGTAACACGAGAATGAACCTCATTGGTTCTTGAGGATGCTCAAACGTGCTGCGTAACACGAGAATGAACCTCATTGGTTCTCGCTGAAGCTCAAACGTGCTGCGTAACACGAGAATGAACCTCATTGGTTCTCGCTGAAGCTCAAACGTGCTGCGTAACATGAGAATGAACCTCATTGGTTCTCGCTGAAGCTCAAACGTGCTGCGTAACATGAGAATGAACCTCATTGGTTCTCGCTGAAGCTCAAACGTGCTGCATAACACGAGAATGAACCTCATTGGTTCTCGTTGAAGCTCAAACGTGCTGCATAACACGAGAATGAACCTCATTGGTTCTCGCTGAAGCTCAAACGTGCTGTAACACGAGAATGAACCTCATTGGTTCTCGCTGAAGCTCAAACGTGCTGCGTAACACGAGAATGAACCTCATTGGTTCTTGAGGATGCTCAAACGTGCTGCGTAACATGAGAATGAACCTCATTAGTTCTTGCTGAAGCTCAAACGTGCTGCGTAACACGAGAATGAACCTCATTGGTTCTTGAGGATGCTCAAACGTGCTGCGTAACACGAGAATGAACCTCATTGGTTCTTGAGGATGCTCAAACGTGCTGCGTAACACGAGAATGAACCTCATTGGTTCTCGAGGATGCTCAAACGTGCTGCGTAACACGAGAATGAACCTCATTGGTTCTCGCTGAAGCTCAAACGTGCTGCGTAACACGAGAATGAACCTCATTGGTTCTTGCTGAAGCTCAAACGTGCTGCGTAACACGAGAATGAACCTCATTGGTTCTCGCTGAAGCTCAAACGTGCTGCGTAACACGAGAATGAACCACATTGGTTCTCGCTGAAGCTAAAATGTGCTGCGTAACACGAGAATGAACCTCATTGGTTCTCGCACATCAAGCATACATGCTTGAGCTTCTGTTTACCACAGCTGATGTGTGAGTTGATAAATGTCTAAATGTGAATAAAAGCCTAAATTCAATCTCTTCATCATGTGAAAATGTGGACTAAACTGCTCAATTCATATGGATTAGTTTTACAATCTCTTTTACAAGAACTTTTTGAAGCGTCATAGTGGTAGTTAAGTTGCGTCAATGGAGGGACAGAAAGCTCTCAGATTTCTCTCAGATCTTCAATTTGTGTTCTGAAGATGAACGAAAGTCTTACGGGTTTGGAACGACATGAGGGTGAGTAATTAATGGCAACATTTTCATTTTTGGGTGAACTATCCATTTGAATCAAAAACATACAGCTCAACCACAGTGTAATCAGATTTTTCAAACAAATGATGGTTCTTTTTACTGAATCAAAAATATACAGCTCAATTAATCAGAGTGTAGTCTGATTCTTGAATGAATGAATGATCCAGTTCTTTTTAGTGCTGTGATTATTTGAAGGATTTTTTTTTAAATATCCTCTCTGAATCTGTGACCAGCCTCTGGAATTATGGAGCGTGATACAGCACTGAACCCTGAAGAGCTGAGTGTGCAGTAGAGGTGTGACGGCTCTCACTCATGAAGGCCAAAATGCTGTCAAAGAGTTTCGTCAAAAGTGCCTCTAGATTCTAGAGGGAGAGAAATAGGAGGTCGGTGCATCTGAAGAGGCTTATTTAAACCCTTTGATCCGAGCCCATATGTTCAGCGATCTTGCACATGACTGAATCCGACACGTCACCCTGTTCACTTTGACTCAAGAGAGCTGCTTATATAAAGCTGTGAGTGCATGCGGGGCTGCCTGGAAATAATAAATATTAGTTTACACTTATATCGAAGTTCAAAAAAGAACTAGGCCAGTGTAATTTGTTTTTCGCAACTTTCACGTAACTTTATCATAAAATGTATTATTCATGCTGGCTTGGTGGTAATTTCTGTGACATCTTTAACCAGACCATTTCATGTCCAGGTCTGTTATTTTTAGGCACACCCACTTATAGTTATAATAACGTTCTTTCACCTTGCGCGCCAGGATCTTGTCAAGGTTAAATTTCTTGCCTCAAGCCTTATTTTACAATTATGCTGCAGTAGTGCAGTGGTAAAGATTTTGCTTTTCATTTTGAATGATCAATATTTGAGCACTTAAGCATTTCACAAGAGTCTTATCATTATAAGAAGACTTGTATGCCGCATGTCATATGTTGAGCCCTATATATCACTATTCATTTGAATGTGGGTTGTTTTGGTAGTTTTTGGACTAAGCAGGTACAGTATGTTGAACAAAAATGTTAAAATTCAATTATTTTTTAGTCTTGCCAGAGGGAGAAAATGTCAGTCTATCATAAAAAACACTGGTCAAGGTCTGGTTAGTATAGCCTAATAATCCTGACCAACTATTTGGGTCCAGGAAATGTTACAATGCAATGTTACAATTTAATGTGTAACAGGCTGGACGTTTTAAGCTAATAAAGCCCACTAGGAAAGAACAAAATGCTAGCAGGAGACTTAAATTTAGGACATATTTAAAATCAAATACAATTTTTATGCCCAGTATTTCACACAACAGGGTGGACATGTGTTTTACACTATTAGACAAGTCTTCTAAAAATAAGGAAAAGAGAGTTTATGACCAATACTTTGCCCTTGGAGTTTCTTTTCCTCCAAGGAAATAGTGTCTGCGTCCAAAATCGCATACTTTCTGAGTAGGTAGGCCTACTTATTTTGAATAAGTAGTAATTACTCAGAGGCCGCTAAAATGATACGTTCTATAGGCCTATAGTATGAATGTACAAGTAATCCGGATCCCGATGTTACACATTCGCAATGTTGTCACCGTCACGTGACCTACCAGCATCTGTTGCGTCGCTTCACTGCATTCACAAATCCTCTCCTGTGGCCTCATGGGATAGTAGAGCGTGCATCGTACGCACACTTCAGAATCTTGCTCAAAGTGGTAGGCCTAAGTCATTCAGGTACTTTCAGGTAGGAGTATTGTGAATTCAGACATACTACTCGTCACATATTTTTTCGCGAAACAAAAATAGTTGTCACTGCTGTCATTTTTAGCAAGTCATATGCTTAAGGGCACCCGCTTAAAGGGATAGTTCACCCAAAAATGAAAATGACCCCATGATTTACTCACCCTCAAGGTGTATATAACATTCTTCTTTCAGATGAATACAATCAGTTATATATAAAAATGTTCTGGCTAATCCAAGCTTTATAATGGCAGTGAATGGGAGCCCAAAAAATGCATCCATCCATCATAAACGTGCTCCACACAGCTCCGAGGTGTTAATATAAGCCTTCTGAAGCGAATCGATGGGTTTGTGTTATAAAAATATCCATATTTAAAACTTTATAAAGTAAAACATCTAGCTTCCACCAAACCACCTTCCGTATTCAACAGAAGCAACTTTCAAAATGCTTGTGCTACGTTCTAGTGAAGACATTTTATTTTATTACGTTAAATATGGATATTTTTCTTCCACAAATGCATCGATTCGCTTCAGAAGGCCTTTATTAACCCCTGGAGCCGTATGGATTACTTTTATAATGGATGAATGCACTTTTTTGGGCTTTTTTAAATTTTGGGCTGCCACTCAGTTCCATTAAAAAGCTTGGAAGAGCCAGGACATTTTTTTATGTAACTCCGATTGTATTCGTCTGAAAGCAGAATGTCATATACACCTAGGATGGCTTGAGGGAGAGTAAATCATGGGCTAATTTTCATTTTTGAGTGAACTATCCCTTTAAGATTTTAAAGGGCAAGTAGCACCAATGTAACAGGGTGGATTGGAGTTTAGAGACAAATTAATTTAATGGTTTTACACATCACAATAAAGTATTTTATGTCAAAGTAAATGTATATATACAAATACTCAAAATGACTAATATAGAAATAAATATGTAACCTTTAGCCTATTGAGAAAACATGATTGGGGACTTGAGAATTTGTCAACCCTAAAATATACTACAATGTATTTGAAATGCATTTATTTTATGCTAAGTATACACTCTAAACAGTACCAAATTAGGGTTATTCAGCTTATAACAATAGCAGAACCTTTTTTATAAGGTTCCATAAAGAACCATGCTATGAAACTACAAATACATATTTACGTACTTAATATAAATACCCTGCAATTGTATTTTTAGTATACTAAATTGGTATACTTTAAGTCTGCTAAAAAACTAATTTTGCACTTTCTTTAGTTATCTGAAAGTAGTGCAGTAGTCCAACTAAAGATATACTTAAGTATATTTGATTGTTCTAAAGTGAAACTATTGCAAGTATACTTTAAATATCTTTTATTTAAAGACTGATATTGAACAGAGATCATACTGTCTTTACTAATAGTGATAATAAACACATTTTAGGCTTAATATTTAGAAATGTGCATTGTGCAATAAAGTAGTTCTCCAGATAAAGTTTAATTATAATATATCAGTAAATTTGTTAATGGGTTCAAGTATACTTAGTATAAAATAAATGTATTTTAAATACATTTTGGCATTTTGCTTCAAAAAGTTAATCATTTTACTAATTATGAATTTTTGTTAACTGGGGTAAATCTATGCATGGAAAACCATGTGGCATGAAAGATGATTAACATTTTAACATTTCATAATCATTTGAGGTATTGTTTCATGGGGACATATAATCCACCAAACTGTAGGAATGACCCATGTGTTATACTGCTACATTTCCTACACTCCCTGCAGTGCCCTCTAGAGGTACAAGAGGAAGACAAAATAGTGGCATAATAATATGCACCTTCAAAGTAGGTGGCACTATTATGCAAGTGAGGCTAACTGCAGAGCCAAATGACATCCAGCTCCACCTCTCTGAACGTCATGGGTTGAGCTTGTGGGTTGTAATGGGTGGAGAGATAGGGTTAGGGTGTGGTTGGACCTTCAAGCTCCACTCATTACACTCAAAAATACATCCAGAGGGGAAGCTGCACTCATAATAATACAGAGTACTGAGCAGCCGCTCCTATTATGCCAGTTTTTGATGGACTGACGCCATCTACTGACTGAGGAGAGAAGAGCAACTGTAGCAGCAGATCTCTCAACTGCTTTTAGTGGGAAAAGAGATTTGCTACGGCTCCTTGAAGATGGATTCACATACGTATATTATATCACATATATTTTAATGACAACATTTTGTATTTTCACTAAAATAGTGTATAACCTGACCCATACCCACCACCGCAAGCAGACTCTATGATCAAATAATAATAAAACACAACTTAACTTGGTAAATAGTTTATATATACTGTATCTTTTTTATCTTTGCAAATACAGCATAAAAAACACATATGGTAACATTTCAAAACATTAAAGCGAGTCTGAGCCATTAAGACATGTAGTGAGAATGTTCATCTACAATTTTACAAATTAAAAACAACAACAACAACAACAACAACAACAACAACGAGACACTCATCCTCACTCTCCCGACATTTCCTCACTCACGCTATAGGCTGCCCTCCGCTCCCGATCCAAATTCACAGTTGGCCGTAATACTGATTCATTTAATGGTGCTTGCCACTTTATTCTAAAATATCGAACATTTAATGCAGTATTTAAAAGGAAAAAAATGGATACATTTGTATTTACATAAGCTTATCAAATGAGTTTCAAATACACTGTATATATCTTTTTTTATATATATTTCTTTATATTTATAAATGCTTACTTCCCAGGGTTCTCCTCATTGTCCCAAATCCAGATGCACTCCAACAGAATCCCAATCCGAATTAGAATCCGGAATTCAAAATAGTCTCTTCATTCATCTGCTTGTTGCTCCACAATCCATCGTCCCCACAACGGGGTTTTCACAGGTGAGTGGAGCCGGGTATGAGCACGCATGCGTTACATTTTGAGCCAAAATAACACGTGTCTTGACATTTTATACAAAAAGTGACTCTCTAAATCAGGGGGGGTCAAACTCAGTCAAACTCACAGCCCTAGAGTTTAGTTTCAACCTGCTCCAACACACATAGCTGAGCTGCGTCTGAAATCACACTCTCTTGAGTAGGTATTGATTTTGAAGTAATTACTTCACGGCCGCTAAGAAAGTATGTTCTATAGTATGAATGTAATCCGGACGTACTACATTCGCCATGTTGTCTTTATCACGTGACCTACCAGCGCCAGTTGCGTTGCTTCACCGCCATTCACAAATCCTCTCCTGTAGCCTCATGGGATAGTAAAGTGTCCATCCATTATCCATCCACCTGGTCATCCGGGTACTTTTTGCCTACTCATTTATGAGTACTGTGAATTCGGACATACTTCTTTTGTCACATACTGTTTTCACCTACTATATAGTGGGGAAGTAAGTGATTTCGGATGCAGCCCTGTAGTTTCAAGCTGGATCAGCTAAACTCAGCAGGGCTGTGGCCCTCCAGGATCTGAGTTTGACACCCCTGCTCTAAACCATTATACAGCTCCCAAATTACCTGCAAATACAAATGTATATAAAAAAAAAACAAATAAAAAAAAACAAACAAACAAAACAAATACAATAATAAATCAAACAAGGCTTTCAGTACCAGTACATATATAGCGCTTGCAGCACAAGAGACATCATACATTCAGCATGGGGGTAAGGGACAGGCACTCTATGGACAGCTATGCTTTTGGGGTCCTCCCTCTCCCTGCGCAAACATTCACACAACTCTCTCCAAACCCATCGGAAAGACATCCTGACGCCCTGTATGCAAACAAAGGACCGATAACAAAAGTTTCTGTTCACAATCGAAACAATGTGATGTATAAATAAGGTGCGGTCACATTGGCACAGGGGTCCATTGTCAATAGCGGTGAGATGTATGAAGCGCCACTCACACAGAATTCATTTTCAAAACAAGCAGCTTTCTGTTGGTCAGCGTGGCGAATTCACGCAACATGAGCAAAATCTCCATGGGGAATTTTTTAGCTCGCAAAATTTGCAAAGGCAACAGTAGAGGCCCGTTCACACCAAGGACGATAACTATAACATTCTAAGGGCCAGATCTACTAAACAGGGCATATTAGCGTGAGAACGCAAAACCAAAACAAAGGAAAGTTCTGCATGTGCTCTTCTGAAGACTAAAGAACACAGACCCAGCCGGATCATTTCTATAATGACCAACACTATCTACCAAGAGTCGCGCAAATTAGCGTCTGGTTTAAGACAAGCTTTTTTGGGCATTAAATAATGGCACAAATAACAGTAAATTGGCTAGCGCAAACCTTAGTAAATCACCTTGCATGATTCATTTAAATACTCTCCTTCTGCATCTGAAAGGAAAACTCCTGCAAATGCATATACAATAAGGTCAGCCGCAAAAATAACCCTGTCCACCCCTATTTTTTCAATGCGTGTTTTCTGACAGTAGTTTTTTAACACCAAAAGAGGGTTTGCGCTAGCTTTTTAGTAAATCTGCCCCTAAAACTCATTCTAAATATAAAAGAACAGCAGAGTCCACACCACAACTATTATGATGACGGCACAGACGGGGCAACTTTTTGAGCAATGTTGCCGTCAACGGGCAACCAGATGAGACGCAGGGCCTACGACCGAATAAAGTATCCAGATAGAAATTTGTTGCCCATTTTCAATGGGAAAAGTGCCCAAGCAACATCTTCCGGCAACATTGCTCAAAAAGTTGCCCCGTGTATCATCACCTTTAGAGTAAACGAAACATCGTGCATTGGTGTGAACACTAATATAGTTATCATTATAGTTATTGTTTTTGGTGTGAACAGGTCTTAAATGTGACCGCACCTATAGCCCTGCATGAGCGAATATACCAATGCATCTGGAACGTCTCGCTTTCACCATCTCATTTAACACGCGTGCTAGTATATTCTGTTCGAGAACACATAAACACACTAAACTACACTGGACAGACAAGCACACTTAGCTTGTAGAGAACCCGTTCCATAGTTATTTAAAGGCTCATGAGCTGCAGACAGACAAACCCTAGATCACACACACAATGACTTTTGGTATCTTAAAAAACAAAATAAATCGATGCATGGTCCCTATAATTACTATGGCCCGATAAAGGTAAAGGAATGCCCTTGGCTGGCTGCCTGCCATAAATATCAAAATTATATAATTTTACTCTCAACTTAGCAGAGGAAAACGCATCTCTGCATTATCTAAAAAACGACAAAAAAGATTTGCGCACACACATCAGGAATTCCCAGGTCCCCGAACAAAAGGTGAATAGGCCCAAGGTTTTGATTGGCTAAACGAAAGGAGAATAACAGATACAAGTTCTTGCCATTTCTCACGCGCCGTATCAAAACCAGCAGTTTTCGAATATGAGAGTGTAACCGCTGTAAAGTTCATAATGACGTTGGCGCTCCGATGCTTTAGTAAAATGGGCATGTCTGTCTGGCAGCCAAGATCAAAAAAGGCAGACTAGTTTCTTGGTTTGTGGTTTGAATTTCTGTCACCGTTTCCATTTCTCTTTTTGTTGAGGTTTTGTTTTGTTATTTTTCTGAATATTCTATTATGGCACAAAGACATAAAGAGCGCATTCACACTTGCGCTCCCTCACCTCACCTCCCGTTCCCAACCCCCTTCCCCTCCCGCTTAAGAGAAGTTCGACGCTTTCCGTCTTCTCTCAGCCATCGTCGGGTGTGCTCAACTCTTCGGGGAACTCATCGGACGAGCCACTCTTGTGGATGCGTCCGTCACTGCGCATGCTGTGGAAGGTTTTCTTAAAGGCTTCCATCATGGAGTGGGCCAGTTTTTTAGCCTCTAGTTTGCTCTCGCACTCCACGGCGTGGCAGTCCATCTGGAACGTCAGATCGTCGTTGATTTGCCGGTAGATCCACGCGAACACGTTCGGGCTAATGTTGTGATCCGCCGTGCAGTACGCGATGCGAGCCACCTGGAAGGTGTCCATGGCGACCGTGGCCTCGCCCCGCCCGTCCAGGTGATGCATTCGTACCTGGAAGGGGCGGATTTCCAGTATGGCGTTGCTAGAGGTGATGGAGTCGTCGTGGGTGAGAGATGTCCGCTTTGTGTCGCATAATCCCACCACAGCCGACTCTGTGCAGCCGGACAGGAAATGAGTTCCGGAAATCGTCACCTTGCCAAGGTAGGTCACCTGGTAAAAGCAAACACACAACAGAAAAAGTCAAAAGATGATTTGGATTCATGCAGATGCCCATATGCAAAGCGAAAGGCTCCAATAAATATAAATGCTTATTTTTTAAATAATGCGTATAAATATAAATGTTTTTTTTTTTTTTTTTACTAGTATTCAATTTCTCATTTATATCTGTGCATGATAGTCAAACAGTATGTATACGATACGAGTACATTTACTAAACCATTTTTAGATGAGTAATAATTTCTAAATTAGCAATAGTTTACATAAATCAAAGTGCAATAAAAATGCAAAAGAAACCAGGTAAAATAGGTCTTATTCATCTGGATCAATTCATTTATAAAAAATAAATAAAAAAACTGCTAGCAAAAGTCAAGCTATAACTATTCTCTTATTACTTAGTCCAAAAGGATATCAAGTAGAGAAGTGACCATTTTTAGTAGATTATGACTAATACTTAGATATGTAAAGTGGACATTTCATATCCATAAGTAAGTAAATAAGCAAATAAGTATGTCAATAAGTAAGCATATAAGTAAATAGTAAATAAGTATGTCAATAAGTAAACAAGTAAATAGTAAACAACTAAGTAAATAATTAGATAAATAAAACACTACTGTTTAAAATTTTGGGGTCAGTAAGATTTTTTATTATTATTTATGCTCACTAAAGCTGCATTTATTTAATTAGAATTACAGTAAAAACAGTAATATTGAGAAATATTGTTACAATTTATAATAAATGTTTTCTATTTGAATATATTTAAAAGTGTGATTTATTCCTGCGATCAAAGCTGAATTTTCAGCATCATTACTCACATGATCCTTCAGAAATCATTCTAATATGATTTTCTGCGCAAGAAACATTTATGATTATTATCAGTGTTGAAACCCATTTTTGCTGCTTCATATTTTTGTGAAACTGATACATTTTTAAAAATGTATTCAAGTTCTAAGGAAAACATTTTAATGTTCCTTGACTCCACTTCACGTGTTCTTCAATCTAAGCTCTTGTTGAAAATGGTGTACTAACATTTAAAATGCATATGAAACCAATAATAATACATAAAAGGACATCTGCACAGATTAAATTATTTGTCATTGGTTTGCAAAACAGTTAGAAAGTAAAATGAGACAATAAGTAGTTGAGAATACCTGTACTTGCTGTGTTTGAATGTGTACACTTTTGGGAAGAGTTTGGGAAGAAAATGTGAAACCACAGAAGAAGAAAAAAAAAAAAAAAAAAAAAAAAAAACTTTGTCTGGCTTTGTGTTTTCCTCTTCCAGACATTCTGTTTAGTCTGCAACCACAAGGTCTAATTCTGGCCACGGCCTCTCCTTCCAATTTCTTTACCTCCTTTAGGAGAATGCAATTAAACAAAATAGTTTGTATTGCATAACAGACTGTACAAACTTTGAAGACAAGCAAGGGTACAAACATCCATGCTGAGCTTTGTGGGAGATTTCATACCAGAGCAATTGTAGAATGCAAAGTCATTCCTCTTATGAACACGACTTTAATATAGTGGCTCTCTCTCCAGATGTGTTTGGTTTTTCTTAATCTTATTCTTTCTCTTGTGTCTGAAACAGAAAGATGAGGCCTTGCTGCGAGCCGGGAGAGGAAATGCCAGTAATATCTCTTCTCTTCTGAAAACGATTTATATCAGACAGAGAGAATGAGAGCGAGGAGGGTGAGTGTTCTCTTCTGGAAGAACTGTTGGAAAACATTAGACCTGAAAGAAGACCCTCACTATGATTAACAGATGAGGCAGTGAGAGAGCGTGTATCGGAACTGAACACTATTACCACAACAAGGACAATAGTGCACATACTGTTGGTAAAAATAAATAAATAAAAAGTATACTGCGGTTCAAAAGTTTGGGGTCAGTACGATTTTTTGGCCCCACTTTATATTGCGTGGCCTTAACTACTATGTACTTATTTTTTTTTTTTATGTAAATACAATGTACTTATTGTGTTCATTTGTAATGCAAAACACTCTCTCTCGCTGATATTGAGGTGGGATACGGGTAAAGTTAGGGACAGGTGTGGTGGTATGGGTAAGTTTAAGGGTAAAGTTAGGGACAGGTGTGGTGGTGTGGGTAAGTTTAAGGGTAAAGTTAGGGACAGGTGTGGTGGTATGGGTAAGTTTAAGGTGGGTTAGGGACAGGTGTGGTGGTGTGGGTGAGTTTAAGGGTAAAGTTAGGGACAGCTGTGGTGGTGTGGGTAAGTTTAAGGGTAAAGTTAGGGACAGGTGTGGTGGTCTGGGTAAGTTTAATGGTAAAGTTAGGGACAGGTGTGGTGGTGTGGGTAGGTTTAAGGGTAGAGTCAGGGACAGGTGTGGTGGTGTGGGTAAGTTTAAGGGTAAAGTTAGGGACAGGTGTGGTGGTGTGGGTAAGTTTAAGGGTAAAGTTAGGGACAGGTGTGGTGGTGTGGGTGAGTTTAAGGGTAAAGTTAGGGACAGCTGTGGTGGTGTGGGTAAGTTTAAGGGTAAAGTTAGGGACAGGTGGGGTGGGGTGGGTAAGTTTAAGGGTAAAGTCAGGGACAGGTGTGGTGGTGTGGGTGAGTTTAAGGGTAAAGTTAGGGACAGGTGTGGTGGTGTGGGTAAGTTTAAGGGTAAAGTCAGGGACAGGTGTGGTGGTGTGGGTAAGTTTAAGGGTAAAGTTAGGGACAGCTGTGGTGGTGTGGGTAAGTTTAAGGGTAAAGTTAGGGACAGGTGTGGTGGTGTGGGTAAGTTTAAGGGTAATGTTAGGGACAGGTGTGGTGGTGTGGGTAAGTTTAAGGGTAAAGTTAGGGACAGGTGTGGTGGTGTGGGTCAGTTTAATGGTAAAGTTAGGGACAGGTGTGGTGGTATGGGTCAGTTTAAGGGTGGTATGGGTCAGTTTAATGGTAAAGTTAGGGACAGGTGTTGTGGTATGGGTCAGTTTAAGGGTGGTATGGGTCAGTTTAATGGTAAAGTCAGGGACAGGTGTGGTGGTGTGGGTAAGTTTAAGGGTAATGTTAGGGACAGGTGTGGTGGTGTGGGTAAGTTTAAGGGTAATGTTAGGGACAGGTGTGGTGGTGTGGGTGAGTTTAAGGGTAAAGTTAGGGACAGGTGTGGTGGTGTGGGTAAGTTTAAGGGTAAAGTTAGGGACAGGTGTGGTGGTGTGGGTAAGTTTAAGGGTAAAGTCAGGGACAGGTGTGGTGGTATGGGTCAGTTTAAGGGTGGTATGGGTCAGTTTAATGGTAAAGTTAGGGACAGGTGTGGTGGTATGGGTCAGTTTAAGGGTGGTATGGGTCAGTTTAATGGTAAAGTTAGGGACAGGTGTGGTGGTATGGGTCAGTTTAAGGGTGGTATGGGTCAGTTTAATGGTAAAGTTAGGGACAGGTGTTGTGGTATGGGTCAGTTTAAGGGTGGTATGGGTCAGTTTAATGGTAAAGTTAGGGACAGGTGTGGTGGTATGGGTCAGTTTAATGGTAAAGTTAGGGACAGGTGTGGTGGTATGGGTCAGTTTAAGGGTAAAGTCAGGGACAGGTGTGGTGGTGTGGGTCAGTTTAAGGGTAAAGTTAGGGACAGCTGTGGTGGTGTGGGTAAGTTTAAGGGTAAAGTTAGGGACAGGTGTGGTGGTGTGGGTAAGTTTAAGGGTAAAGTTAGGGACAGGTGTGGTGGTGTGGGTAAGTTTAAGGGTAAAGTTAGGGACAGGTGGGGTGGGGTGGGTAAGTTTAAGGGTAAAGTCAGGGACAGGTGTGGTGGTGTGGGTGAGTTTAAGGGTAAAGTCAGGGACAGCTGTGGTGGTGTGGGTAAGTTTAAGGGTAAAGTTAGGGACAGGTGTGGTGGTGTGGGTAAGTTTAAGGGGTAAGTTAGGGACAGGTGTGGTGGTGTGGGTAAGTTTAAGGGGTAAAGTTAGGGACAGGTGTGGTGGTGTGGGTAAGTTTAAGGGTAAAGTCAGGGACAGGTGTGGTGGTATGGGTCAGTTTAAGGGTGGTATGGGTCAGTTTAATGGTAAAGTTAGGGACAGGTGTGGTGGTATGGGTCAGTTTAAGGGTGGTATTGGTCAGTTTAATGGTAAAGTTAGGGACAGGTGTGGTGGTATGGGTCAGTTTAAGGGTGGTATGGGTCAGTTTAATGGTAAAGTTAGGGACAGGTGTGGTGGTGTGGGTAAGTTTAAGGGTAAAGTTAGGGACAGGTGTGGTGGTGTGGGTCAGTTTAAGGGGTAAAGTTAGGGACAGGTGTGGTGGTATGGGTCAGTTTAAGGGTAAAGTCAGGGACAGGTGTGGTGGTGTGGGTCAGTTTAAGGGTAAAGTTAGGGACAGGTGTGGTGGTATGGGTCAGTTTAAGGGTGGTATGGGTCAGTTTAATGGTAAAGTTAGGGACAGGTGTGGTGGTGTGGGTCAGTTTAAGGGTAGGGTTAGGTGTAAGAGAAGGATCAAAAGTGTAATTATAAATGTAACTACAGAAATTAATTACAGATGTAATTACACGCAGGTATTTTATTTAAATGTAAGTACAATGTAAAAACATGTATGTACACAATAAGTGCATTGTATCAAATTATTCATTTAAATGTAAGTACATAGTAGTTAAGGACACCTGATATAAAGTGGGTCCGATTTCTTTTCTTCTAAGGAATCAATGCGCTTATTCAGCTAGGACGCATTAAATTGATCAAAGGTGACAGTAAAAACATTTAAAGTTTAATACATTAACATTTAAGTAACAACAGATTTCTATTTCAAATAAATGCTGCTCTTTTGAAGAATTAAAAAAAATCCTGGAAAAAATGGTTTCCACAAAAATATGAAGCAGCAAAACCGTCTTTAACATTGATAATAATCATAAATGTTTCTTGAGCAGCAAATCCTCATATCAGAATGATTTCTGAAGGATCATGTGACACTGAAGACTGGAGGAATGATGATGGAAATTCAGCTTTGATCACAGGAATACATTACATAAAAAAAAAAAAAAAAAAATTATATATATATATAAATAAAAAAGTTATTTTAAATTGCAATAACATTTCATAAATTTTGATCAAATAAATACAGACATGGTAAGCCAATTTCTGCCACAGTCGAGTAAAAAAAATAAGATTCTTCAAGACATAATAATGAAGACATTTTCTCATAATTATGTCTTAGTATCTCATTATATTGAGAAAGTTTCTCATTATAATGAGTTAATATGTTATATGTTATTTGGGGGCGGGGAAATCTCATAATAATGACTTCTTTTCTTGTAATAATGACTTCGTTATTACGAGAGATTTATCATTATTATGAGATATTAAGTCATCATTACAAGAAAGTTTCTCAATATAATAAGATACTCATAAATATGAGAAAGCTTCTCATTATTACGACTTAAAGAATCTTTATTTTTACTCAACAGAGGCGGAAACAGGCTTCCATTCATAAGAGACTAAAATTACAAATATATATATATATATATATATATATATATATATATATATATATATATATATATATATATATATATATATATATATATATATATATATATATATATATATATATATATATAAAAAAACTTAACTCCCAAATTTTTAACTGTAGTGTATAACAAAAATATTTTTTGGATGCACTACAATTTCAACAGTAAAAAAATGCAATAAAATGGCTGAGAGAGACAATTACCCAGAAATCTTGTTCAGAAATATGAACTGAAACCACACGTTTAACAGACCAGAGAGTAAACATTAAAAGAAGAGCAATTTCAGTGCAAGCATGTTTTGATGAAAGATTACAAAAGAAAAAAAAAAAAACAAAAAAACTTTTTGGAATAACCAGCACCGATTATGCATTTCACAACCAAACCAGAAAGTAGTATTTATTATGAAATAAAAACCTAATTAAATCCAAAATAAATATAAAAAAGGGTGACCTTTTCAAAACTACAATAATCCTGATCCTCACTCTCTCGTCAAGTCATCCTTCATGTATCTGATGTGTATTTTACTCTGTGGCGAGATGACAGATTGCAGTCTTTCTGAAGAATTGTGTTTGTTCACATGAACCTTGTGATGTCTGTTCCTGGGTGGGTCTGTCTGTATGTGTGTGTAACCTCAGGTGGAAACTGTGAGAAATCATCAAACACTGAGGCAGATTGATGCTTCTCAGTCACCACAGAGTCTAGACAGCAACAGAGCGCTCATTCGTCTCCGTCCTCTTACCTCCGCAGGCGACCGAGTGCCTTCCAACAATATAGCTGCTCTTCCAGATGTCTGATGCACAGCTCTCAAAGTGACTGAGTGCAAATACTGTGCAATGTATTAATCTGACATCAGGACAGCAATACCATGCAAATACGGTGTCTTATGTTGTAAATCAACATACATTTCCACACAGTGGAATTGCATGCACACACCTACACAAAGTACATGGAGAAACAATGTTGTTTGTACAACACTGTTATGCAACGTGGCCACAATTACTCACTGTGTTAGTGATTCACTAGTTTACTATTTGATTCTAAGGGCCGGGTGTTATAGCCAAAAATAACTTCTTTTTTTCAGCCCTTTGATAAAATATTCTTGATGTTTATGTATTTAATCCGAAAAATATTTTTTTTTCCAGAACTATTGTTTCAACCAAACAGACATTTTGAATTAGATTCAAAATGCATTCATGTTAAAGATACACTATGCAAAGTATTTTTTGCTCGAAATGTGCAAAATTCAAAGCATCATCAATCCTTCTTCCAAAATGTGTTTTTGTCTTACCCTGATTCACTATGGTATCACTATAGATCAGGCAGGATGGGTTTCACTGGAAATTGCGTTCATACACCACTCACCCGTGCTGTCTCGTCATATCAATAATAGAGAACAGCTGCTCTGGCTACTTGTGACGTGTATCCGGTGTGAGTGGTAGGGGCTGCACATACTAGCCGGCTTTAATGCTCTGCCATGACGCTTTAAGCTTGACGTCGACTAATTGCTGGCCTATAGAAGGTGCAACAGGATAAGCCATTCCCTGACATGCACGCTCGGATTCCAACAATTATGACAAATAAATGCATACTCCGAGAGCTCTTCACAAGACATGTTTGATTATGCCATCTGGATGCTTAAAATTGATCGTGAGAATGCATGTGTTAAACAGCATATTATACATGCAAGTTAATTGACGTTCTAAACTAATGCATACACTGTAACACGCACATAGCTCGCACACAGAATCATTCAGCAGCGCAGAAATGTTTTGTCAACACTGTTCTGTGATTTATCAGTAAAATAGCTTAGAAACTGAAAAGTTCTAGCATAGATTTCTTGATTACTAAAAGCCACAGCTTCACTTTTAGAAGAGAGATGCTGCCAGGTAGAATTAGTTCACATGCAATCACTCTCTCAGTAATGCATTCATATAAATGTAATCTTTACTGGGCTACTTTATCTGTATCTGATTCAGAACGAGCAGAAATCTGTGAGAAATCTAACGACCCAAACACTAAAGAATTGATAAACAAAAGCTGTACTGAGCAATAACCTTTTGGGCAGTGCGGTGTCATATGCCATAGCTGTGAAAAAGAAAAAGAAAACGCATCTCATCTCTCAGCTCAAGGTTCAGGCTTCTTCATTAATGACGTCATCAGCGACTAGTCGACTCAACTTTCATCACATAAATGTTGACTTTAAAAGAAAATCTGTTCAACCCCTAGTGAGTGGCAGAGGTTAGTTGTCACCGCGAGTAGAAAGGTTGACATGGAGCAGCTAAATCTCCAACCTCCGGGGGAATAACCCGTTTTAAACAAACGCCGAACAGAGGAGAGTGTGCTGGCAAAAAGAGACTGTGAATGAGCTCGTAATAATAAAACCAGAATCAACATCGGCTTGGCTTTTCAGAGATGGTGAGAACTGAGGGATTTGAAATGTTGTAAAGGCAACGCAGAGATGGAGTTTTTATTACTCAACAGGTGAGTAAGATATTTGATTGAACAGATAAATGTATAAATGTAGCTGAGCTAGAGGTGGTCGTGGCCACCATTGACCTAAGCTTGGCCACCCCTTTGACCACCCCGCTCACAACTGCCGTTTCTGTGTCTTTTACTTGACAAGAATTGCATTTATTTAGACACAGAACCGCACAACGAACGGGAGACTTTCCAGGCGCGCCCGTTATCTTGGCCTCATGCACAAGTCAAGCAAGCGCAGAAAAGGTACAGCTGCTGAGTTGATATACATGATAGTGGAACGGCAACATGAATAAATATGGAGGCGTTTAAAGCAGCGTCAAAACTGCATGCACGTATGTATTTGTTATTTGCGTCACATTTAAGAACATGTCTCTCAAATGTATGGACTAAAATACACTGCTATGTGAGATCACAATAAGGCACAAATAGGCCCCATGTCATTTATTTTATCTGTAATTTAATGCACAAATAAATGCGAACAGTGTGCATTTGTACTAGAAAATAGGCTAATTTTGCGTTCGTTTGTGAAGTACAAATGAAAATGGATCATATTTAAATGCACAAAATAATACATTTTACATTCCTAAGCATATTCACATACTTCACATTGAAGGTTGACTAATCTTTGAACTACGGTATGTATTTATCTGTATGTCATCCATGAGGATGCAATGATGGGGAAAAAGCTTATGGGGGTTTTGAGAACCAGGACCAAGCTGAATGAGCAAGTTGAACTTCAGCTAGTGAGCTTCTTTTTTATTTTTATTAATATGCCTGAAGGTGAGGAATAATACCAGCATTTAAAAAATAGGCCTACTTATCTCACTACTATCTCAATTACAAATAAGTAATACAAATAATTGTATTCAATTGTTGTAGGCACTAAAACTATGGAAGCTTGTTTCCACCACAGAACAAAACATTTTAAAAACATAACTGCGACTTTTAATCTCACAGTTTGAGTTTATACTTTGCAGTTCTGACATTTTGAGATATAATGTGAGATGTAAACCTGCAATTGTGAGTTATAAAGTTAAATACTTATTAAATACTTATTTTTTCAGAATTGAGAGTTTATATCTCATAATTCTGACTTTATAACTCGCAATTGAGTGTTGTAAAGTCAGAATTAAGAGTTTATATCTCGCACCCCTGACTGGCTGTTGACCTGGTCACCCCATGGAAATATCCTGCCACCGCCACTGACATTTATATTGGTGCAAAAAATGATTATGAATGAAAATTACAGCAATATTTATCTACATGGTTGACATGACACTCCAATTTTGTGTTCAAAGAGAACCATATTATATTGAAATATTTTTAATTGTTCATTATTTGACAAACTCAAATTTCAAAAAATATTTCCAAAAATATTATTTTGCTTTGTCCAATATTACATTCTTTACCTTTAAACAACTTGAATTAAATAAATAAATAAATAAATAAATAAATAAATAAATAAATAAATAAAACAAAGTATTATTTAAAATACGTATTAAATACTTTAAATTGAGTGCATTAAAATACCATGTACAAAATTATTGTAGGAAAGTGGAAGTTGTAAACACTTTGGGAAACATTGTGGCAACATAAAAAGTATATATGCATTTAAATTAAATGTATTCAATACATTTCCCAGCCCTACTTTATCTAGACCAATTAATAAATAGCATGTGTGCATCAATAAATACATGAGTATTTAGTCACAAAACAACACATTTTTCACTGATACAACAATATCAGTCACAAAACAACAATTTTTTTCTTTAGTTGACTTGTGATTCATGTGTCCAGCAGGTGGCAGCGTGACAAACAGCAACTGGTGTTCAAGATTCTCCATGTATAATTCAGAAAAAAAGGAATTCTTCACCAGCTCGGCATTCCAGGGCGGGATATTAATGATCCTGCCTGATTCCAGAATAAGAGGCGCATGTGTCCCCTGACGCAGCTGTACGATGAGGGCATGTGCACACAGTCATATACACTCACATGTGTGTATGTAAAAGAGTGCATTTGTGTGCTTAAGCCAGAGAAAGTTTGTTCTGAGGGGAAGTGATGACTATATTTGGTCTGTGTGTCACTATGTTTGTTAACAGAAGGTGTGCGTGTGTAAACAGTACACAGAACAGACTTTGTACACACTGAATGAATCTTTCACCTCTGACTCCACACTGAAGGCTTTCACAAACATACAGAACTAACATACACACAAATATACTCTTACCAAACACACATTCTCACAAAAAAGCATGTAAATGACGAGTCGCTAGTACCAGCACAAACACTCATGCTATGAGTCACCCGCTACATGCTGAAGTCCAGGCACATTCCCTACACACGTACGGGAACACAGATGCTAACAGCTTCACAAGCTCAATTCCATGCGTCATTGCTTTTCGAAATTTGTCAGAACTCTAAACATAATGATGGACAAATATGTGTTGCGCTATTTTGACATCATCGAGTTTTCTCTGTCATAGCACAGCAACAATCGGAGTGCAATCTTGTTGAGAAAGTAAGTTAAAGTTAGTTAACGTTGACATGTTTATAGCCAACACTGAATAATGGATCTGGTGTCATGTCACAGTCAGGTAACTCACTATGAACAGTTGACTTGAACTAACTTGAATTTAGGGCTGGAACGACGCGTCGACGCAATCGATTACATGCGATTTGCGTGGAATGTATGTTGTCATGCTGTTTATGTTACCCAATAATGGCGGCTCCCGGACATGCTGAAAATCAGCCGTTACACAAATATTGAGCCCGATCTAAAGCGTGGAAACAGAGACTGAATAAAATGCTGCTTTTCTGCTCGGTCTCACGTCATTGGTTTACATTTCACTGCCGGTTGTATATTCTGTGTATGTGACAAATAAAACTCTCTTGAATCTGAATCTCCAAGCCTGCCGCACTCGTGTTGAAAACTGAAGCCGGCGCGTCTCGATCGCCCTCAGGTGGCTGGTCCCAGTATAGCTCATAACCCCACCCCTCTGTGTTTTCTAATGGACGCGAGACAAACTAAACAATCAAATTACACTTCATATAATTTATTCCCAAAGTCAGTTTCTGTCATTTTAGGCAGTTTTTTTTTTTTTTAGTTTTGTTTTAGTTAGTTATTTGATGCAGGGAGTGTGACGTCATGATTGACAGCTGAGATTGACAGCTTCTCTGAGTGAAGTAGTCACTGAGGCACCAACTGATTTTCTGGATTTTCAGGAGGAGATTGGAGCTTTAGCTTTAATTTCTACATTTCCATAACTGTTTGTTTCACACCAACATAATTAAATGTTCTGCATCTGCGAGAGTGTGGGCGGGCTTTTGATATGCCGGCTCTACTTCCTGCTCTCTACTGCGCAGACTCCGGTCCCGAGGTCACTACTGCGCAGACTCCGGTCCCGAGGTCACTACTGCGCAGACTCCGGTCTCGAGGTCTCTACTGCGCAGACTCCGGTCCCGAGGTCACTACTGCGCAGACTCCGGTCCCGAGGTCACTACTGCTCAGACTCCGGTCCCGAGGTCACTACTGCTTAGTATCCGGTCACTACTGCGCAGACTCCGGTCCCGAGGTCACTACTGTGCAGACTCCCAAATCTGCGCAAGATGTCAGCGCCATATTCGGATGGTAGTGAAGACATGTCATCCACATTTTTTTACGGTCTATGCGTGAGATGCATAAAACACAGTGTGTCGGTCAAAAGACTTCCATCTGGCGCAAACCTCCATAAATCAACAATACAAAAATTATAAATCAGTGCAGCTGCCCCTAAAGCCAGGGACACACCAAGCCATCGGGCCGTTTTTGAGCATCGGCCAACTTGTTTTTTTTGGTCGGACACCGTCGGGTCAACATGTAGAATTGGCGTCAGGCCGTCGGTGAGAGAGAGAACTCTGATTGGCTGCTTAGCTTAGCAAATGAGCAAAAGTGATGAAAGCGAGCAAATAAATCAAAACTGAACAGTCGGAAGGCTGTTATAATTATACGTCATCTTACCTGAGCAACACTGTGCGAATATTTTGATAATACCATGGAATAAAGAACGTGATCAGCGTGATTGATATTCAAAACAGTAGGCAAGAACTGCTTTGTTTGTGGTTTGTATACCAGTCTTAGTTTCACTCTCCCTTTTTGAATGACAAATATATCTGCTTAAATAGACCGTTATCTCCTTAACACAGGCATAGAACGCGCATGCTAGTTGACAGTCGCCTGTTGTCCTTTTGGTGTGTTCAAGTGCTGTTTATTTTCCTGACGCCACAACACAGTTGGCTTTCATCAGCGCTAGTTCTTTGGTGTCACTTAACAATACCCAGAATGCACAACAGGTGAATTCTAGCTACACCTACTTCAACTATGAGTACACTGTACTATACCAAGAGTGCACTACATATACTCCAGCATCTCGGTTTCTTTAAAGGGATAGTTCACCTGAAAATTGTGTCATTTACTCACCATCATGTTCTGTGGGTATGTGATAGGGGTTGTTAAAAAAAAAAAAAAACAACAACTGAAATTTAATTTATTTAACGATAATCCCAACCTTGGCCGTTGGTCTTCTGTCCTTCTGTCCAAAAAAAAACAGCACATGCTGGTTAGGTATGTTTTGGAGCATGACAGCTGGTTTGAGCTGGTTATAAGATGGTCCTGAGCTGGAGCTGGTTTCTTAAGACCAGATTAAACCAGTTTAGACCAGCTGCCATACTTCAAAACATACCTAATCAGCATATGCTGTTTTTTTCAACAGGGGTGCTCGACTGTACATTCATGAGACTCACATTAGCACCGCACTTCACTCTGATTTGCCCAGGAAAAGTTGTGAGAAATCAAGACACAGAAAAAAGCAACATGAAATACAACACCTAGAAATTCCCAAAAAGTATCGGTGTACTTTTTTTACTGAGTTAAATATCTCCAGCCTGGAACTCTGGGTGTCTGATGACAGTCAGAATGACAGTTGACAGATGTGAACACGATAACTTCTTGTTGCGACAAACAATGGATTGTATGTCTTGATTTCTCACAGCTTGTATGCTTTTTCTGGGCGAGTAGTAATGAACTGCGGCACTAATAGTCTCACAAACTTTAATGGCCAAGGTCAGGATTTTCTTGGAATATACGGCACATGGGATCTTTCTTTGGCCCCGTTTACACCTGATTTTAAGATGTGTTTTGGTCAATCGGATCACAAGTGGACAACACTAAATACAGGTGTAAAACGGGGTCTAAAACGTTTTTAGCTTGTCCACTTTAGACCACTTCCAGAGGTAGTCGAAAACGATTTTGACCGGATTGCATTCGTAGTGTACTTCCAGAGGTTAAGTCTGCATTCGAACAGACACAAAAAACATCTACTCTCCAATGACCTAATGCATAAACATTACGGGAAGTGCGCTAGCCAGATGGGATTTAAACTTCATAGGCTGAAGACCAACCGCGTTCGCCGTGATCTCGCGGCTGTCAGAGCAGAAATGAAAGCCGCTGCTCTCCATTTGTTTTTCCATCGTCTCCAGTCGCGTTCACATGTGAATAGCGTGAGCTTATCTTGTCCATTAGATCAAAAGATACATTTACCCGCACATAGACACTCACCTCGAAGAAATCAGGATAGAAGTGGTCGAAAGTGGACAAAAGGAGATGGATTAAAACACCAGGTGTAAACTGGAATGCGTCTCCCTTGTCTATTTGTGATCTGATCGAACAAAACGCATCATAATACTAGCTGTAAACAGGGCCCTTGATACTTTAAACGCTTGATGCTGGTTGCTATTCACTGCAGTTATATGGACGAGCAGTTATATATAAAAAATTATATTGATTTTGAACATATTTATGTCAGGAGTGTGTGTACACAACCACCCTATTGTGGTAAAAATCCATCCATCCTGAGTCTCAAAATGAGCCATTCAGGAATGTGATTCAATGTGAAGTCATTGCACAGGCCCCGTCCCCGCCCATTACGCTGCTTTCGCTTTAATACACAGATCTAATATAAACATGTAATTTCTTTTCCTGCTGTTTACATTCACAGACATGTGACCGACTGTTTTTGACATAACTTTGAGTGTACTTGACAGTTTAAGCGCAATAAGATGTGAAAGAGAACTTAGTTTATTACTGACAGCACGCTCTGTCTGACATCCTGGTCGCTATTCATTGCAGTTATATGGACGAGCGAGGGGGACATTTAAAAGAAAGTGTTCCTTGTAAGGTATGAAAAAGAAAGAAGGGCATACTGCATTAGAACACCAGGCAGGGTGAGTAAATGATGACTTTTAATCCTTTAGATCCTTTTAAGGACAGGAACAAAAAAATCCAGAAAATGAAAAGAGAAATGGGTTTAATCCAGAGTTATTATACTTAACTAAAACTATTAAAAAAACATTTTAACTACTAAAATAACAAATTAAATCAATTAAAACTGAATAAAACTATATAGAAATAGAAAAAAAAAATATTAATACAAATTACAAAAACACCCAACAAAGTTACTAATTAAAAATATATAAAAAAATATATATAATCTCTATGATACTAATTTAATACTGGTTTAAACAGAGTCAGAGCAGATATTTTATGTATGCCTAGGGAGAAGTGAGCACAGGAGTGTGTACACACACACACACACAAAAACGGGCCGATCGCCATGGAAACAGCGTATAGACTAGCTTTGTTGAGTTGTTACATAATCAAAGGGTCTCAAAGGATGATTAGGTCGTTCTTTCTGTCCGTCTTTCTATCACTAACTCTCTCAAACAGCTTCTCTCATGCAATAACACGTGGTCTGTTAGATCATTGCACTGGACATCGGTTAAAAACGGCTTTTGCCATTTCAAGAAAAATGCGAATCATTATAAAACTGGTCTACACCCAAAAATGTAGACACGCTTGTGGTCGAGTGTGTGCGAGTGTGTTTAGGGTAGGCCAGATGCTTTATATTCTCTGAGGTCCATGTTAAAATACACAGATGAAAATATGTGAAATTTTTCAACTGAGCGCAAATATGTGCCCACAGTACATTCCTTTAATGTTAGAAATGTGGCATAAATTATGCCAGGCCCTACAGTTTTCAAGAGAAAGAAAGAGAAACACTAGTGAGCATGACAAAGACATAGACAGACAGAGAGAGAAAGAGATGCTCTGTGTTTGTCTTAGCCAGCATTTTGCGATGAATGGATGCTGAGGTATCCATGGCAACAACATTGCAGCTTCTTTAGTAGGCCGATATCTATGAGAGATTTTCTATATTTTTAGCTTATGTATTATTCGGCTGTTTTTCCTTACATGCATGTGACTCTACAATATTCTACCATGACAGGTGGACCAACACAAGCACATGAATGTGTCAAAAAATTTTATATGAAGTGTGTCATTTGTATGCTACTTGTGACACCGAATGGAACTTCAAAAATATCCTACAAACAGTCAGAGCCGGCCAAGCTCACACCATTATTTTAAGTAAACCCATTTAAATTAGATATTTCAACAGATATATCTTTGTGTTGGCCTTATTTGGGTCATTGTGGAACATCTCTTTTACATTTAAAAATCAGGCCAATGACATGATGCTCATTTTCAAAAATGGCAGGATTATACAATTATTATATCAGGATTATACAACTACTCTAATATCATAATGAAGAAGAATGAACAAGAAGCCTCATTAAAAGTTCAACATTCTTGAAAAGAAAATCTTATTAAATAGTTTGGCATAATTTCTTGGGGAAAAAAAAACATCTCGACTATCCATTAAAATTTGAAAACTGTTTGTCTGCCAAGTCAAAGACTTGTGGTGCAACCAACATGCAGAAAAATGCATACCTTAAAAATATATTCAAAAAAATAATGATTAAGATCACATGTATTCACATGCATTCAAGGTGTAAGGTGAAAAAAGGTTATTAGCTTTTACTTGATGTTGATGATGGGTGCACCACATGACGTTAATTTTAAACTTTTTCAAAAATACATGAAACCAACATGAATACATTTCTAAGAACTTGGTGCATGTGTTGAAAGGGAACCCTTTTATGCAGAATTCATTTTATATTGATTTTGAACATATTTATGTCAGGAGTGTGTGTACACAACCATCCTATTGTGGTAAAAATCCATCCATCCTGTTTGTTATTTTCCCCATACATCTGAAACAGAGTCTCAAAATGAGCCATTCAGGAATGTGATTCAAATAATATAAATATAATATAAACATGTAATTTATTTTCCTGCTGTTTACATTCACAGACATGTGACCGACTGTTTTTGACATAACCTTGAGTGTACTTGACAGTTTAAGCGCAATAAGATGTGAAAGAGAACTTAGTTTATTACTGACAGCACGCTCTGTCTGACATCCAGCTTTCTGTGCATGTGCTTCAGGCGCGCTCAACTCACTGGGATGGCTTCAAAACGCATGCAAATATAAAAACTTTCATGATGATGAAGAACTGCAATGTCACGTGAGCGTGAGAGAGATGATCATCAAAACCAAACATGTTTTCGTTTTTGGCAGAGTGTCGGAGGCACGAGCTGTACAGGCTAATGAGAGGGGGGCGGGGAGCAGCAGCTCATTTGCATTTAAAGAGACATGCACGAAAACAGCATGTTTTTCCTTCCACTCAAAAATGGGCATTTACAACATGTTATAATAAAATGATCTGTGGGGTATTTTGAGCTGGAACTTCACAGACACATTCTGGGGAAATCTGAGACTTATATTACATTTTGTAAAAAAAGGGCATAATAGGTCCCCTTTAAACTACATTTTAAAAAAGATTTTTCATTTTATTTATCACTGGAAACTTGAGCATTAAACAAACATCTTTTGGGCAAAAGTTGGAGGCACCATTTTTTAGTTCAGATGGTCAGAAAATGCTCTTGAATCTCGATGGCAGATATCAGCAGGTTATTTACCTTATATCCTGTGTGTGCGCGGTTCTTGTTATGAGGTGTGGTGGAACACAGCTCGATGGCTTCAGGTTCATGAAAGATCACTGTAGGCAGCGGGTCCTTCCGGAGCGTCAGCACGTTGAGTTTGGTCTTAAGCATTGTCTGTAAATGCTGAAAAACAGAACATGTAAGTTTAGGCTACAGTTTGAACATTGTTTAACAAATACAGCTGCACAGGTGCCTCTTTTTAAACTTATAAAACACCACTTCCACAACCTGGACGGATGAATGAATTGTTTGAGCGTAACATCCGAGGTACTCTATAAAGTTAATGGCACACTTGTGTGATATTACACAGACGTCTGTCTCTCTTTCAGACCACTCTCATTTTGTAAGTGTTATGTATATGTAATAAATACACATGAGACAGCACTCACCCCCCAAACAATTTGCTAAGGGAGATTTAAATTGGATTCATGTAAATTATACAGGGAAACTTCTAACTCTGAACAACAGGATCCAAACTATGAAGTTCAACTACCATTTATTGAACAGACATAATAATTAAACTGCTCTGTGGTAAACTGCACACTTTAGATTAGAGTCCAATGCTCACTATTAACTAACTATTAACGATGACTAATCTCAAACTCTGCTTATTAATGGTTAATAAGGTAGTTTTTGTAGCATTTAAGTTTAGGTATTGGGTAGGAATAAGGGATCTAAAATATGGTCATGCAGAATATTAATGCCTTATGTGCTTTACAAGTACTAATAAACAACCAATATCCTAGTAATATGCATGCTAATAAGCAACTAGTTAAATGTGAGAATTAGACCCTAAACTAAAGTGTTACCAAAAGTATTATAAAATGTGAGTATTTTTGAATGATTAATTCATGAAGAGCTATGTTACCATCCAAAGTTGCACATTTAACTTGTGCGCAAAATTGGAATAAAACATTTACAGCAACATTTCCATCCCATTTGTTCAAGAGAACAAAATAGTCACTTCCTGGGAAATTGGTGTAAAATACCTGTAATTAAAAATTAAAGTTGCTGCAATCGGGGAACACACTGTGGCTCTTTTTTCCTACATCATAAATTACAGAGCATGCAGACAAATGTAATAAACACCGTCACGTTTCCTTGCGTTCGGTAGGGATGTGACTTGAGGAGATTTTCCCACCGGTTAATCAACATGTGACAACACCGGTATCACCGGCGGAAGCTTTTAAATTGCTAATTCTAAACCAAAAGTAAAATGCATTCATAATGGTGCAGAGCAAGACAAGTGTTTTCAACGAATTCCTATGAAAGTTGAGCTTCCATAGGAATGAACTGAAAATGCGCTAGAGGACACACACCGCGAATGAATGACTTTATGACTGTGCACTTTTTACTCACGGTTTAGAATTAGCGCCAATTCGGGGGCGGGTTGCTTGAATGGTGGGTTCATTAGCCTAATATTCTTAATGATAAAAACAACAACAAAACAGTGCCATGACAAACTCACTTAAATAGGCACTTTTATATTTCGCTTTGAAACCAAATCTTCTGCCATAATCTTGTCCGTCAGCTCCTCGCTCTCGTGACGATTGCGATCTGACTCCTGCTGCTGGTCTGTGCTGCGACTCTCACTCGGATCACGCCTTATTAAGCAGACATGTTCAGTTTTGCATTGTAGTGCTTGTTTTCTAACTGAACTAAATTATTTTAATACTATTAAAAAAAAAAAAATCTAAATGATGGTGGGGGCGGTGCCACAGTGGGCAAGTGATGTAACTGGGATTGTGCCTGAACACCGGCAACTTCGACTATCGCAGCAAGCCTAGCATCCATATGCCTGGTGTTCTGAGAGGTAATAATAAACTATTGTGATGACAGACTTTGGCTAAGGTTTTTCAGAATGAACAAACCAACATTTGAAATGCTGTGCAATGAGTCCACTGGTTAGTCTAGTTATCCAATCATCTGTTGAGGCAAAGTCACACGATGTTTGTTTGTTTTCATCGTAGCTTGTGCACATTTATTCTAATCGAATAAAAACATTATACAACTCAGTTGAGTGCATTTTTACAGTTTATGTGCAGCTTGGGGTTTTCATCCAGCATTTTTTTCATATGATATTCCAAAATACACACAAAAAAGGTGGATGGAAACATAGCCATTGATTCACTAAAAAGAACCAGTTCAAAAGAGTCATTTGTTCCCGAATCACACTTAATTTAAACATGGTAAAATGTGTTAAATGGAGAGTACTACATTTTTAGTGGCAGCTGATAGCAAAGTTGGCCAAAACATAAACTAAACAAACATTTATGGAGCAGGGTGTAGAACTTGGTGACTGATGGGCATCTGACTCATCGGAGTCATTGATGATAGAAGATTTTAAAGGGAGAAATCTAGAATATGGGAAAGTGGGCGAACTGAGTGAAAGACGAGTGAACGACAGAAGCCACATGTATAAACGCACCCTGAGCCCAGAATCAGCACTTTACAACTTTCTGAGAGAAAGAAACATTCCTGTGGTCTGAGGATAAAAGAATAAAGAGAGAAGTAGAGAGAGAGAGAGAGAGAGAGAGAGAGAGAGAGAGACAGAGGTCTGTTCAGGGGAGGACGAGATGTTGAAATAAATCTGGAATTTTATTCATAATATTTTCACTGTGTTTCATTTTTATTCTCAGTCAGGAAGTCAAAAACCCCTTCAGAGACTGTAGGAACCTGACTCTATTTACAGCTTATTCAACAGAAGACTGGAGAGATGGACGTCTTCCATGAAAAACTGCACGTGTTTGTGTTTAAATGCACTGTCATTGTCATGTCCTTGCATGTACCAAATCCTTTCTGTCTGTTTCCACAAAGTCATAATAAACTGCATCTTCCAAAATAACTGATAATTCTATCTTTTTGGTATGTTGACCTTAAACTTCCCTTCCTGAAATAAGATATTGTTTTCCAAAACTTTACCTCCTACAGAGCAAAGAGTTCCTCTCTAGAGAGTTTCTGAGAAAGAGGGGGACATTCTCCGAGTTAGATCCTCATTTCAGGAAAGCACATTTTCTCCATTTCCTTGGACACTGGATGCACATTTCTGTCACTTAAGCAAGTTTTAAGTGGCCTGGTCCACAGTTTCACTTGTTTGTGGTGGCCAACAAAAACATCTCCTGACCTTCTAAAAGAAGCTTCAGTACTGAAGCACAGAGCATCGTCAACAATTCGGATTATTTGCTAGATGTCGCATGTAACAAGATCACTGCGACAAAACTAGAATCCTCCCATTTTATTTATCAGTCATATTGGATATTTAATTGCATTTAAATGGTACTAATATGGAATTAAAAAGTGAACGCATATCTATTTTTCATATTTTTCTGTATATTATAATGTTGTGATGCCTAAATTCAACTGCTGACTGATTTTAGGGAACATTTACACAAAAAACGATGTTCTACACATGGAAAAGTTTTTTCTTTGTTTAGATAACAACAATCCCTGATCACACAGATGCACAAAAAAATGTACACAAACAATAACAGTTCAAACCCATTTTCAAAGGTTTGCATTTTCAGGTCCCTAAAATGCAGTTGTCTTGTAACTGAATGCCCAAAACACATTTTTAGTTAAAACCGTGTCGTCTAAAACGGCCCTTTAGTTGATTTATTTTATTTTAGTTGATTTTTTTTTTATACATACTGTCATGGTCGGTGGCTGTAATGAAACTCATGACGAAACTGATACTCAAAATAAATCTTTAATCCACGAATCAAAACAATAAACAGGAGAATAACTCAGAGGAACCATGAAATCTCTGGCTTCAAACAATGCAAGACAGAAACCGAGGTCTTAAATACATGGGCAAGCAAAGGAGCTAACTTCTATCCCTCGCAGCCTAATCTTCATTCACACTAAAAATGGCTTCTACTCTTACTATCTAGTGTCCTCCATCTCCCAGCATACCAAAATGCTGTCGTTAAACTTATTTTGAACCTCCAAAATGTTTTTTACATTATCTCTCTGCTGAGTTCTTCACAATGCCTGCCAATATCTGCTACAAAATCGATTCAAAACACTGATCTTGGCCCAATCTGCTGCCAATGAGCTTCACTTAATGACTTCCACACCTGAACCACTTATCCCCCGAGTTTGTTGTCTCCAAAAAATCTTTAGTGTCTCATATGCAGCACAGTGCCACCCTGACAATGAATTAAGCTAGTGGTTCCCAAAACATGATCCTGCCAAAAAATGCCTAATCAAAATATAATAGACTGTATTTGTACTCGGTTCATCAGTAGTGACTTCAGGACCAAAATAAGAGAGATATCCAAAATGTGCACTGATGTGGGGCCTCTGGGAACAGGGTTGGGAATCACTGAATTTCACACTTGCTTTATCACTGGGTCCGAATCCAAGTTTGATTCCATTATTTGGCACATTTGCGTCATCAACTTGAGTGCCAACATGTGTACTAGTGCCAAATGGACCGAGGTCCACAACATTCTCTAGTGTGAAAAAAGGGTGGCCAAATGTTGTTGTAAAAGTAAAACGTATTGTTAAAACATCAAAGTAAAACTATATTGTTTGGCTTTAGCTTGGTAAGTGTCCATCCATTTGAATAAGTAGCAGTTACTAGTCATAGTAGAAGTTTTTGAAAGTACTTTCGTAGACTATTAAGTATCTGTTAAGAATGTAAATGTAGATAAGAGGGAATGTAACTTACTTCTGTGAGGTCAAATTCAAATACACACAAAATTATGCAGATCATTTATTTGTTTGTTCAATAAAGGGAGGTCGATTAACTTATCAGATCTGAACTAAATGACTGAGTAGTGAACCATGTATGTGTGTGCCCTGCCTGTTGTGTGTGGGTGAGAGACGGACCTAACTATGTCAGTGTTTAACACATTATACGGCTGTTTGTGGGTCTGTGCCGCAATGATGGGTTTAACAAGACCAGGAGAGTCTCTGGTCATTCATATATCACTCACACAGAGAGACAGAAAGAGAAAAACATGAGAGAACTGGAGTGAGTTAGCGAGGCAGCGAGACAATGGAAACAGTTCAGGCAGATCTCTGGCGGCTATCAGCTTGATTACATCTGACAAGCCTCATATTTCATACGCACACAGATTTAGCTGACTTCTGGCGACATTCCTCAGCAATTTGGACACAAAAATATAGGTCAGAATCACATAAACAGAGTCTTTTCCCTTAAAGGAATATTTTGAGTTAAATGCAACAGTCTTCACAATGCCTGCCAATATCTGCAACAATTCAAAACACTGTTCCGCCGCCAAAAACCTTGACTTAATGACTTCCACAACTGAACTACAAAGCAACGAGTTTGCCGTCTTCACTCATCTTCAGGGACATTTGTAGCCATCCTGACTATTCTTTAGCCAATGTTTTCAAACTTTGTTTAACTGTTTGGTCCAAATTTGTTTTTGAAAGTTTGAATGGTCATCTAGTCATTCACTATATATAAAGTCTTTTAACTCTTTCCCCACCATTAAGAGAATTTTCCGGCTTTCGGTGTTTTCACTGTTATATACGGTAGGGCGCACTATTACACATCTTCTGAAAGAGTACTGAATCTCTTGATCAAAAGATATGAACAAGCAGAAACAAGCGATAGCATATGTAAGCGAAATGCAAATGTAAAATAACACGATCATCAACATATAAATCAAAACTGCCTAATGTTACTGAATGAAATGTTGACCCAGGACGAGCTACAGGACTGTGAAGCTTTGGGGGGTGTTGATGGACTTGATCTACTCCATCTGTGTTTGATCATCGTTCTGAATCCGATCCGATCCGATCCAATCTTTGACAAAAACTTGATTCTCAGCTTTTTGCTCAAAATGTTGCTTTTAAAAAAAAATGAAAATTACCCACATTAAAGTGCTGATAAAAAAAGAATGCATGCAGTTAGAATTAAACAGTTTGTTTAAAAGCAGGTTCTTTCTTTTGATATATTGCATGTTCACATATTCATACGATAAAATATTGTTACATGTTAATGTGTCTGATCTAGTTACTTTAAACAAGACAGATTAGTGGACTACTTGTTTAGGTAACCCACAACTAGTCAAAAAAAAAAAAAAAAAAAAACTGGATGTGTAAAGCTGCACTATTTTCACATTGTATTATTTTGTCTTGGTATTCTTGTGGTGCCATCAGCCAATGAGCATTGTCATTTTCCTGCAGCTCATTTACAGTCAGGAGATTGGCTCAAAATAAATGTGCCCAACAATACTTTGCAAGTGATTTGAAGAATGCGAGTTGCTCTCCAAAGGCGATTTATTGGCCCATTTGAAAGCCGACTTTCACACAGAGATGGTATACGCCACTGGTGGGTTGCTAAGAATGAGAGTGTGTCCAGACAAAGCTCGTAAGTTCCAGTGTGGGTGCCTGTTGGGGTGTGCGTATAACTTTATGAGGGTCTGGGTTGGGTTTCACATGGACCTGCCAGGGCCAAGTCAGGACAGACATGTAGGAGGTCCCGTTCTGCCATTGGTGGATGCCACTGGATACAAAAGACCAACAAAAATGGCGTGGGAAGATGCCAATGGCAGTGGAAAAACCTCAAAGGCAATGCTGGCCCCACCCACCTTCCTAAAAACACCAATCAATGTCAAATAGCATTGACGCAGAGACAGTTAAACCAACCACTCCTCTCTCTCGCACACACACACACACTAATAAAATATATATCAAATAACTAAACATATTCATTTTCACATATTTTTCAGGTGCAATTGCGCAAACTCACATACCCCAGCATAAGCTCTCTGTGAACCCTGTAGGACAGTCCTGCCAGACACTATAGAGAAGCTAACGACAGACAGACATATCTGTGGTTTATCCTAAACTCACTAAACACACACTCACACTCAAACCAAATGATATTCTTGGAAACTCTGCATTGTAACAGAATAAGGCCATATTGTTCCGCAGTTCTCAATTAATCCTTTAAAGAACACCCAAAAACACATACTTCATACAAATGCCAAACCCAAATCTCTCCTCTCCATGCGAACAAACTACAGAAAGACTGTAGCTTTTTAACTTTGAGGTTGGGTTCATTCAGTTCACTTATAAGGACAAACACTGGAACAAGGTGGGATGGAAATTTCTACAAGCAATTTTTTAACGGGACAGGGAATTAGCAGCTAACAGGGGCGTCTTTTCCGGATAGACCTCAATGTTTTACTAAATTAACTTTTTATGAGTCACAAATCAAGGTAGCTCTGACAAGCTATCTGAGACAGGACAGCACCCACATGCTCCTCCCATTCAAAATGAGTTGAATATTTATTTGAGAACTCAATGGAGATTTTAAACCCAACTTTAGTCCGTTTTATGTATTATACATTCTTTTTAAGCTATGTTGCTAAGGTCATATTGAATATTCTACTTTTTTACAGTCACTGTATTGTCAGGGTTAATGGATCAAGCTTTTTAAACTCTACACAACATGCATGCAACAGACATGATATTATAAAGTCTAGCCTAGGTTCTCAGATACTGGGATTTCCTTCTCACGTCACTGAATGCACCATTAACTATTTGCCTGAACAGTTTACAATGTTTTATATGGTTTCATGGTAATCCTTGACCATCAAAACATAGGGTAAATGTACTTATTAAGCTCACCAAAATCTACATTGAGACATTTTAGTGCACAGGAGTACAAGAAGTCGTGTTAAAATAAAATATTAATCTCTCACACAATAATATTTTATTTTAAATGACAAAAGCATTTAAATGAAGATATACATCATTAAATGCAAAAAGTCTGGCTGTGCTTAATGGGTGCATGTTGGTCCCTTTTTTGGGGGGAAACATTTTTAAAGAATAATTTTATAAAGACAAGCATTTGTTAATATTTATGAAGTATTTACACAGACGTTCAGTGTGGATGAGCTTAAACGGAGCACACTGAGCTTTATTGGAATAGCAAATCTTTTTTTACTTAATAAATATAAATTTAAAAGGACAATTTTGCTAAATAAATAATCTAGGTCATGTATTAAGTTCATACATATTTTAGTATGAACAGCTATTATAGAAAATATCAATTAAATTATGCTCTTCCTTATCGTTTCCATTTCACTGCCGGTTGTATATTCTGTATATAACTGTGTATGTGACAAATAAAACTCTTGAATCTTGATGTCACACTGAAGCGGAGATTTTCAAAGTAGTGCACCCTTTAAGCTCACCGCACAATAACATGAGTTCTTTAAAAATTATAGAAGTGTAAAACAACAGAACATCAGTAAATGTGACAACTGATTTAAAAGCACAAGCCAGTAATGCCTGTGAAGTAATATATTAGCGTAGCACACAGTCTTATACAGCTAGTAAGCGAAAATGTTGCTAAATCTATCTTCAGGATCTAACTGTAATTATTTACCACATCCAGGTTCCAGGTTATAATGTGCAAAAGTCTAATATTAATCTCTTAATTTTGCAGTAAGAAGTTATACTTGTTGAAAATAAAGGCTTAAACATCTAAAAAAAAAGAAGCACATTTAAGGGGCTACTCTTCTGGTGAAAGTTTTCAGAGAGCTTTCAAAATGGCCACCAGACAGTGTGAACACACATAACCATATCGCAGTGTGCAATGGTCTGATTAGCTTGAAATTACAGGATATATAGTAACAAACACATCATTTAGTTAAGACATCAACTTGGGTGATAAATTATGTTTTTCTTTTTATAATCTGAGCTCAAAGATAGTACTTGAGCTTAATAGGTACGTTTGGCTTAGACATCACCTTTTCTGTGTTATGTCTGATTCAGGAAATATGATACAAATACATCATTTGGTTATGGCGGAAAGTAAAATTGGCCGACACAAGGCATTTTTGCTCCTTTTCTGAGAATGTTCAGGGACTCAAACTGTACAAGTGTACCAAGTTTCATGCTTTTATGAAAAAAATGAACATACCACCTCAATTTTTGCACATATCTCCTGGAGTATTAGTATTATTTTATAGTAGTACAGTAGGAGTAGTAGTATTTTTAGAAGTCCTGAAAAAATAACTATTTGCACTTGCAATAATTAGCTTCCCAATATAATTTAGAGCTAAACCCTGGATGTCTAGTGATGCCCTCGGCAGCTAATGTGAACCAAATCGTCACGGGACATGAAATTTTAAACCTATTTTGCTTTCAATAAATGTAGAAAATCTGGAAATATTGTTTTAGTTTCTACTCTAAAATATGCAGCCTGCATTTGTCTAGTGGTCTCTCTTAACAAAGGCAGAAGTGATACACTTTGACCAAGAGGGAAATGAAATTTAAGTGTTGACAGAAAATAATGATGACCAAGTAGATGTATGGAAGGGAAAGAAGAACTTCTTGCATCTGTTGCAACAAACAGAACATTTAATGGGGGTGGGGGGGTGCCATAATTTGTCAATGTTGCATTAATTTGCTATGTGGGAATAATTTCTGCTGTTTTGGGCATTGCAACATGATTATAATTCTGGCTTAGGCAGACAAATTCACTAGCAAAATCTAAAATAGTTCAACAACAAATGGACATTTTGTCAGTGTTTACTCACCCGCCTGTCGTGTTCAGCTCACTGACTCACTGACATGAGCCAGTCTCACATGTTCACATCTCACTGGAGCAGAAGTTTATAACTGAATTTATAACTGAACAGCTTTTAACATTTAAAGGGATAGTTCACCTAAAAATTTAAATTATGTCATCATTTACTCACTCTCAAGTTCCAAACCTGTATGAATTGCTTCCTTCTGCTGAACACAAAAAGATATTTTGAAGAATGTAAATAATGACAGAATTCAAATTTTTGTGTGAACTATCCCTTTATGCTGTTCCTCATTTAAAGCAATCATATGCTTTAAAAAAACAAAACAACAACGACAAAAAAACCTTTATATATAGCACAACAAGTCAAACAAATCAAATGAAGCTTAGTTGAAAGCTCGAATTGCATGGAAAACAGCCTTCAGAGTTTTCTCTTTTTGTGTTCTGCAGAAAAATAAAGTCATGTGAGTTTGGACCGACATGAGGGTAAGTAAATTTGTATTTTTTTTAGGAGTGGGGTAATCTTGCAGTTGTTATGAGTGCAAAAAAATTATTATAAAAGACAGATCTGGAGCCCAATTTGAGTTTCAGGACCACAAATACAGAATACACCACAACGGTTCCAGATCACAGAAAGGGAGAGAAGAGAATGAAACTGAGCATCGCCATCAACACAGCGATGCCCGTTACCATGGAAACGCCACAAAGAGAGAGCCTGCTGGTAGTCATGGTTACCATGCAGCGGACACTGAGAGTGCTTCATTGCATTCTGAGAAAAGTGCGTTGGGAAGGAATCGGTGTACACAAGTGTTTGTGTGTGCGGAGGGTTTGAGAATTAGATCTTATTTATTTGTACTGTCCAAAAATCAATGAAATCCCTTTGTTAACTACAACATCAGGCCACTAGGGTAGCATTGGTACAAGCATACCTTCCCTGGGTCGTCTTTGGGATCTTTTGGGATCACTGTTGGGAAAGTAGTAAATACTGAGCTCAAATCACAGTGAAACCCTCCACTCCAGAGAAACGATGCCCTGATCTTTGGTGCTAAGAATGTGTTTTTGTGCAACGCTGAGATTACACTGGTCAGAACGTTCTGTATTATTTTAGACAGCAATGTAGGAGTGATCTAAAGTATGTGTTTGTCTCAAAACAAATATCACACACACACACACTCACACACTCATACTCACACACACACACACACACACACACTCATACTCACACACACACACACACAGACACACTCATACTCACACACACACACACACACACACACACACACACAAATACACAGCAGAGAGAAAATTTCCTGTTTGACTAGAAGCCCCCCAAGTTGATTGAGTTTAACTTGTATTGAACCAAGAATATTTTGGATTCAATACAATTTAAGATAAATCCATTTGTGGAATATTTATTTACCACAAAAATGAATTGACTCATTGCTCCTTTTCTTTCAAAAAAAGGAAAGAAAAAAAGTCAAAAGGTAAGGATACAGTGATGTACTTACAATTGAAGTGAATCAGCAAACATTATAGCCACAAGATATAAACAAAATAATGAGTTTCATGTAGAAAAATCACTTACTAACCATTGCTAATAATTTAATATTATAGCCAATTTTACAACTTTGTTGCCATGAGAATGTTAAACAGAATAAACAGAAGCTCAACCAAACCTGCTTGACACGAGAATGAACCTCATTGGTTCTCGCACATCAAGTGAACATACATGAGCTTCCGTTTACCACAGCTGATGTGTGAGTTGATCAATGTTTATAAGTGAATAAAAGCCTATATTAAATCTGTTCATCATATAACGCAATCGAGTCTCTTCAGAAAAAGTGGACTAAACCGCTCAATTCATATGGATTCGTTTTACGATCTCTTTATGAACTTTTTGAAGCGTCAAAATGGTAGTTGTGTAGCTGTCAATGGAGGGACAGAAAGCGCTCAGATTTCATCAAAAAGATCTTCATTTGTGTTCTGAAGATGAACACTAACGAAACATTTACCAGAGTACTAAACCACACTTACTACATTCTTTCTCAGATCCAAGTGAGAACATGCTTCAACATTTCAAATTTTCACAAAGTGTGAAAACACCAGTTTGACTCGGTCTGCACTGAACCACTGAACCATAAGGGTCTACTAAAAAAACAAATAGATCTTGAGGCTGGTTTTTGAAAGGGCCTGTTGAGAACCAAATGAGTGGGGTTTAGTGTTGAAAAATGACAAAACTCTTAACGCTAATGTATTCTTCAACTATGGCCAAGATATTGCTTCTTATACTTTGGCTATTATGAGATCCTATTGTTACATTATGAGATCTGATTGCAGTGTTTGATGGTATAATCCCATTGGATTCAAATCTCCATAATGTAATGCTCTAAAGATATCCCATGGAATACACTGAATCCTACTAATGCCATTTTTTTATGAGATTATAAAAGAGCTCACCCCAGATCCACAATCATTCCAACATCACATTAGCAGTCTTTAAATGTACACTATGTAACTTTTGGGCCTCTAGCGGTTACAAAACAAAGATGCATGCATTTTGCAGAAGAACATTGTTTTGGTTGTGCTTCGGTTCTGCGCAACTGTGTGGATGAACACCTGTGAGCACATGGAAATCCACAAATTATGTCATTTGAGCATGTAAGTGCATTATTTTATTCTGCTGTTTAGACTAATTGGAAACACTGATATTTTTAAATGAATGGCGTCAAACGTTGCAATTTTATTAAAACTGATAATCTGGCCAAATTGACCATGGTAAGCTGACTATCTGAGGACGTTACTCTAACTTTATCCATTAATAGACATGTTACTTCTTTGAAAATAAATACCTGCACTGTGCTACAACAACCATAATGAAACGAGCCTTCACAATAGATAATGCTTTACAATGAACTGTTAGAGAGCTACATATGGCAATTTATCAGTTTACTTAAAGGTGCCACAGAATAAAACTTTCACTTTTGTAGCTTTTTTTATTTATTTAGTTATTTAGTTAGGTTTCTGCTGTGTCTGCCAGCTCAGAAAAGCTGAAAAGAAAACATGCAGCCAATTTGTTATAAACTGTCTGAGTTTAAAAATGTGTCATTCGGTGACCTGTTTCAATTTGTTGCCGGTTTTGACGTAACTAGCTAGTTATTTAAATATGACCGCCCCCGAGCAACATATGGAGTCCGCTCTCTTCCCAGCCCGTTTTGACAACAGATAGCAAAGGTGCCTTTCGTTTTACAATGAAGTGATCCTGGCATGCAACCTGGTCTGAGTTAAAGACGAGACTAAAATGTAGTTTAAAAAATAAAAACTTGGTCAAAATCCCTCTTTTTGGGGGAAAAAAGGTGAGCGTTTGAGCATTCACGCTTGCAATATTTCAATAATTTAAATCCCCCAATCAGAGCTTTTCTGTTAAAAGAACAAATATTCTACACCTGGTGTTTTACTGAAAAGTTGCAATCTGAACTATAATAAATTTTATTATTATCTGCGATTGTGTTTGCTGAATAACTGCACATTAAGTGTGTATGTGCTGCGTTAAAAGGACAGATTAATTGTGTACTATTATTAATTGTAAGCTTGTTTAGTGTGATTGTTTAGTTGTGTGAGCTACTGAAATGAGCCTTGCTGTGAAACAGCCAATCAGAGCAGAGCTCAACATTATTATTCATGACCCTTCCAAATAAGGTAAAAACAGCCTATTTCATTCTAGGAACAAATCCTAGGGTTGTAAATGGACATGTAAAACCATATCTGGAAAGATTTTGCCCTTACCTAAGCCACATACCTTCTATGTAGATATCAGAGAACAATTTAAAATATTGTATAAATGCATTCTATGGCACCTTTAAATATCTTACTCACCTGTTGAGTAATAAAAACACCATCTCCATGTTGCCTTTAAAACATTTCAAATCCCTCAGTTCTCACCATCTCTGAAAAGCCAAGCCGATGTTGATTCTGGTTTTGATATTGGAAATAAATTCATTATGGGTCATTACAAATACTTTGCTTTAAAAGTACCAAATGAGAAAAAAGAAAATCTGTATAGAAAAAAAGATGCATCGATAATTGTTTCATAATCGCATCGCAGCCCTCTGAATCGTGATCGAATCGAATCGTGAGGTGCTTAGAGATTCCCACCCCTACTGCCTACAGTGGATATGTGTTGCGTCAAAAGCTAACAGAACCCATTATAATCACTGATGCGGTCTACACTCGATACAGTATATAGATGCGCATTCAGTTTCTGACATACTCCACACACTTGAGTCTGCCGATAACAGGACAAATGGAAGGGTGAAAGAAGCTTCAATGTAATGGAGAGTTCGCAAAGAAACTTTTGTTGACAGACGAAGCAGCGAACTGTAGTGGATCTGACAGCAGCTGCATCACAAACCGCAAGTAAATGATTTCATAACGCTTTGTTTGTAAATGACGGTTTTATATGGATAATATTTTCAAAATAAAATACTTACTCTTACTCGCGTACAATAACAAGTGTGCGTTGATAAGGTTTCCTATGCAATGACGTTAGCCAATCATAACAGTGGGCATTTATTGACAAGCCTTAAAGGAGCCGCTCCTTAAAAACTGATCATTTCACTTGAAAATAATTGTTTTTCCACACATTTTGTGTGGCATTATAAGTAAACCTCAAGGAACATATTTAAATAATAAAAAAAATCATGTCATGACCCCTTTAATTTTAAGTGCATAGAACATATACAAAGCCGATTCCAAAAAAGTTGGGACACTGTACTAATTGTGAATAAAAAAGGAATGTAATAATTTACAAATCTCAAAAACTTATATTTTATTCACAATAGAATATAAATAACATCAAATGTTGAAAGTGAGACATTTTGAAATGTCATGCCAAATATTGGCTCATTTTGGATTTCATGAGAGCTACACATTCCAAAAAAGTTGGGACAGGGAGCAATAAGAGGCCGGAAAAGTTAAATGTACATATAAGGAACAGCTGGAGGACCAATCTGCAACTTATTAGATCAATTGGCAACATGATTGGGTATAAAAAGAGCCTCTCAGAGTGGCAGTGTCTCTCAGAAGTCAAGATGGGCAGAGGATCACCAATTCCCCCAATGCTGCGGCCAAAAATACTGGAGCAATATCAGAGAGGAGTTTCTCAGAGAAAAACTGCAAAGAGTTTGAAGTTATCATCATCTACAGTGCATAATATCATCCAAAGATTCAGAGAATCTGGATCAATCTCTGTCGTAAGGGGTCAAGGCCGGAAAACCATACTGGATGCCCGTGATCTTCGGCCCTTAGACGGCACTGCATCACATACAGGAATGCTACTGTAATGGAAATCACACCATGGGCTCAGGAATACTTCCAGAAAACATTGTCGGTGAACACAATCCATCGTGCCATTCTCCGTTGCTGGCTAAAACTCTATAGGTCAAAAAAGAAGCCATATCTAAACATGATCCAGAAGCGCAGGCGTTTTCTCTGGGCCAAGGCTCATTTAAAATGGACTGTGGCAAAGTGGAAAACTGTTCTGTGGTCAGACCAATCAAAATTTGAAGTTCTTTTTGGAAAACTGGGACGCCATGTCATCCGGATTAAAGAGGACAAGGACAACCCAAGTTGTTCTCAGCGCTCAGTTCAGAAGCCTGCATCTCTGATGGGATGGGGTTCATGAGTGCGTGTGGCAGCTTACACATCTGGAAAGGCACCATCAATGCTGAAAGGTATATCCAAGTTCTAGAACAACATATGCTCCCATCCAGACGTCGTCTCTTTCAGGGAAGACCTTGCATTTTCCAACATGACAATGCCAGACCACACACTGCATCAATTACAACATCATGGCTGCATAGAAGAAGGATCCGGGGACTGAAATGGCCAGCCTGCAGTCCAGATCTTTCACCCATAGAAAACATTTGAGCATCATAAAGAGGAAGATGCCACAAAGAAGACCTAAGACAGTTGAGCAACTAGAAGCCTGTATTAGACAAGAATGGGACAACATTCCTATTCCTAAACTTGAGCAACTTGTCTCCTCAGTCCCCAGACGTTTGCAGACTGTTAGAAAAAGAAGAGGGGATGCCACACAGTGGGAAACATGGCCTCGTCCCAACTTTTTTGAGATGTGTTGATGCCATGAAATATAAAATCAACTTATTTTTCCCTTGAAATGATACATTGTCTCAGTTTAAACATTTGATATGTCATCTATGTTGTATTCTGAATAAAATATTGAAATTTAAAACTTCCACATCATTGCGTTCTGTTTTTATTCACAATTTGTACAGTGTCCCAAATTTTTTGGAATCGGGTTTGTACATAGTGTGGTCCTATGTATGCTGTCTACAGTAAGAAAGCATTAGAAATGGCCCCTTGTATGCTTTCAACACTGAGATTTATTTATGACGATAATGTTGTCCACTGACAGCATACTCCTGAAACACTCACTGTTTGAAGTTTTAACGGTGATTAACTCAAAACAGGGACTTGAATGGATTTAGGTCATGGATCGAGGTCTAATAAAGAACAGGCTGGTTTAAATCATGTGAAAAGTCAGTGAAATACCATATTGTTTATAACTAACAACCATTCTGACTAACAAACTTAAGCTTATTAAATACGGTTATAATCTACTTGATTGTTTGTTTCAGGAAGGAAAAATTTTAATCTTGAACCCACTTTGCACAGAAATGTGGTAGATTAAAAAAATCTTGCTGTTGTTACATGGTTTTAAATCATTTATAGAAGTTCAATACAACCATTTTGCAATGCATAACAGCAAATTTTGTAGATCAAATCAGTTGAGGCAGTGTTCAAACGAGTTTACTATACTATTTAATCAGTGTCGCCATGCCAAACTCTGTGAGGAAAGATTGTGCAAGTTCATCTGGCATAGTCTGTCCCGCTCCACATCTGGATAATATTACAAACAGTGGAGACGTGAAGCCCAGCTCCCCAGGAGATAAAAATACTTGACATGAACTTTTCTTTTTTATTTAAAAGGAGATTTACAGGTAACTGCTGGACTTCTAACTGGATGAATCCGAATGCTTGGAGAAATCTGGCTAAATATTATGCACAAGAACTAGATGCCAGTGTCGCTCACCTGCACGGTTACGCTGAAAAAAAACCAAGACACACAGCTTGTCAACAGATGTGCTGCATGTATAAACCCGGTTTGAGGTGCCGTTCAGAAACAGCTAGATGGAATGGTACCAAATGCAGGCATCTTGAACTCTTTTACTTGACATGCCGACTAAAAATCGTTGTACGATGTTAAGCATTAACCAAAGTCCATGTCACGACTTCAGGATTCCCACACCTTTTATACTAATTTCCATGGACTTTAAAGTTGTCTAAGCCAGTAGCAGTGTTGTGGAAAATGGTAGGTTTCTTGCTGTTCCATGGTTATTAGCTAGTTCAAGCTGGTCATTAGTTGGTTGACCAGTTCCTATGCTTCAAAGACCATCTTGAACACTTTAAGCTAGTAAGGCCAGCTGGTAGCTAGTTTGTTGATGCTATTGACCAGTTAATAGACCAGAAACCAGCTACCATGTAAAATGTTAAACCAGACTAAGGCCTGTTCACACCATACAGGTAACATATAGGACGATAGAACATATTTTGAAGATTGTGGGTAACCAAACAGGCCTCCAATGACTTCCATATTATGGAGGAAAAAAATGCTATGAAAGTCAATGTGGACCTGGGCCTGTTTGGTTACCCATATTCTTCAAAGTATCTATTGTGCTCAGCAGAAGTAAGAAATTCATACAGGTTTGAAACTATTTGAGAGTGAGTAAATTATGACAGAATTGTATTTTTTGTGTCAACTATCCCTTTAAGCTGATTTGCTGGTTGTATAGGGGTTGTGGTCACTTTAGGCTGGAAGACCAGCAGATCACCAGCTCGAAACACCCAGACTGGGAGACCAGCTTAAACCAGCTTTGGCTTTTCAGCAGAGAATTGTAATCATTCTGACTTTCCATGACTTTTACACATTTTATTAATTCCTACAACTTTTCCAGGCCTGGAAATCACAGTTCTAAAACTCCTTGACATTTCCAGTGGCCAGTTGCATAAACTGCTTCTAGTATTGCAAGCCAGTCATCAATTGTTTTCTTCAAGACTGGTCATAACTTTTTAAGTCCGTTACATAAAAAGATAGATTGGTCTCATTTGAATCCCAAAAGTAAGGCAGATTAGTTAGTTACACGAGTTCTTAAGACACAGTATTAACATAGTGGCTGTGTTTATGCAACTGGCCCCTGGTCTTCCATGCTCGTGGGGCCCCTGGTGCTTAAAAACGAGCAAACGCACCGGAAGAACGCGTCCTGTGTGAACGCATCCTGAGGAATCTCGGAAGCACAGTAAGTTCCAGCACAACAAAGCCATTTCAGAGACTGCAAACAGTCTCACCAATGGTATGCATGGCCTTGCGTCTGGAACGGCATGATATGGTTCAGAAAGAACTATAAAACTTCAGCTGTATTTCGCGACCAGGCTCCCAGCTGCAGTCCAGACCTGAGCTTCACGGGAGGAAAAGTTGAAGAGCCACAGTGTAGCATTTGATCAGATAAATGGAGGCTGGATGAGGTTTGCTGGATGAGAAGCTCGTGTGTCCATTGGTTGGCCTGCACGCCGTGGCTCCAAAATGAACGACAGATAACGAAAGCGTTTCTTACAGTAATTAGACGTCCAGTCTTACCTGCAATCGCTCCGACGCAGGCTGCCACATTTTAGTAGATGATACGCTCGATTGTCAGGCTGGAAACAAGGACAGTCCAGCTATAACATCTGCTCGCTGGCGGCGCTTTCTCGCTCCTTCTGTCTCCTCCAGCAATCCCGAGGAAAAAAATACAGATACGGTGAATTCCAACGGTGCACAAGAACGAAACTCCGCCTGCGAAATCACGCACAGGCTCTTTTCTTTCTTTCTCTCCCCCTTTTTCTCTGTCCCTCTGTGTCCTCCGCCCCCTCTCTCGACTCGACTGCTGTTGTTCTCCAGACTGTGACCGGCAGAGGGCGTTAAAGTCACCAAATCAAACTTGATCATTCTTTTTTTATGGAATATGCACAAAAATATGCACATCATTTTTTAAAAATTCATGTGCCCTCGTAATCTTTAATCAAAATAACTTCCCCTCCCTCTTGCAGCAACATCTCTTCTCTGATGACTGGACAACCTGTCACTCAAATGAATCAGGAATAGCAAACAACCATCCAATCAATTCCCTATGGACAAATTAAAGGCACACTATGTAAGATTTTTTTGGATTCAAATATCCAAAAACCACTAGAACAGTGTTATATATTTTGTTGACTATATTATGTTATATATTTTGTTGACGTGCATCTATCCGTATTTTGATACTTACATTATCCCAAATTTTTCCAAGAATGTTTAAAGGGTTAGTTCACCTAAAAATTATCCCATGATTTACTCACCCTCAAGTCACCCTAGGTGTATATGACATTCCTCTTTCAGACGAATAAAATCCGAGTTATATTAAAAATGTCCTGGCTGTTCCAAGCTTATAATGGCAGTGATTGTTGGGTCGTTTCTGAAGTCCATAAAAGTGCATCTATCCGTAATAAAACTGTTCCACGTGGCTCCGGGCTTTAATAAAGGCCTTCTGAAGCGAAGCGATGCGTTTGTGTAAGAAAAATATCCATATTTAATAAACTTTATAAAGTAAGTTATGTAGCTTCTGGCAAATCGCCTTCCATATTCATTTCTAGCATTTCATTAAAGTATTCCAGTATTTTGATACTGTGTGGGATATACTTGGATACCTGTAGTAGTCGCTGATGAGCTGAAAGCACAAATTAAAGTCCCACTGAAGTGCCTTGAAATGTACAGCATTATTCAATGAGTTGATGTAATTTCGAACTATTGACTAAAACAGGAGGACAGGGCGGGACATATTGTACAGCCCCTCCCCTTTTTTTAAATAGCCAATAGCATTTATTTTATATCACAACTTGGCCAGAGCCGTTGAGCTAAACCGGCTAAATCGCCTAAACTCTAACCGTTTCTACTCCTATCTAAAATACAGCATTCTGTGCAGAATTCAAATGCGTCCGACTCAATCATATGATCCGCTGTGTGCCATCGTGTCTCTGGACCGGAGCTGCGGCAGTTCGCATGACACTAATGTGAAACTAGATTTCATGTGCCTATCTAGAAAATAGTAAATGTGTGAACAAAGGACCGATTTCAGCCGCAGCTTTAGCGTCTATTTATAATTTAGGGGATGGGGCTTCAGATTCTAGCGAGCTTTTGATTGGACCGAAAACCTGATGAGAAGTTGAAGTGCAGAGTGATGTCATCAAAATAATTGATCGGAAATGAGAGATGGTAAGATTTGAATGCTTATATCTTCTAAAAGTAAATTTTGTCATTGTTTTGGAGAACTCTCACTTATACACTCACCTAAAGGATTATTAGGAACACCATACTAATACTGTGTTTGAAACCCTTTCGCCTTCAGAACTGCCTTAATTCTACGTGGCATTGATTCAACAAGGTTCTTTAGAAATGTTGGCCCATATTGATAGGATAGCATCTTGCAGTTGATGGAGATTTGTGGGATGCACATCTAGGGCACGAAGCTCCCATTCCACCACATCCCAAAGATGCTCTATTGGATTGAGATCTGGTGACTGTGGGGGCCATTTTAGTACAGTGAACTCATTGTCATGTTCAAGAAACCAATTTGAAATGATTCAAGCTTTGTGACATGGTGCATTATCCTGCTGGAAGTAGCCATCAGAGAATGGGTACATGGTGGTCATAAAGGGATGGACATGGTCAGAAACAATGCTCAGGTAGGCCGTGGCATTTAAACGATGCCCAATTGGCACTAAGGGGCCTAAAGTGTGCCAAGAAAACATCCCCCACACCATTACACCACCACCACCAGCCTGCACAGTGGTAACAAGGCATGATGGATCCATGTTCTCATTCTGTTTACGCCAAATTTCTGACTCTACCATCTGAATGTCTCAACAGAAATAGAGACTCATCAGACCAGGCAACATATTTCCAGTCTTCAACTGTCCAATTTTGGTGAGCAATTGTAGCCTCTTTTTCCTATTTGTGGTGGAGATGAGTGGTACCCGGTGGGGTCTTCTGCTGTTGTAGCCCATCCGCCTCAAGGTTGTGCATGTTGTGGCTTCACAAATGCTTTGCTGCATACCTCGGTTGTAACGAGTGGTTATTTCAGTCAAAGTTGCTCTTCTATCAGCTTGAATCAGTCGGCCCATTCTCCTCTGACCTCTAGCATCAACAAGGCATTTTCGCCCACAGGACTGCCGCATACTGGATGTTTTTCCCTTTTCACACCATTCTTTGTAAACCCTAGAAATGGCTGTGCGTGAAAATCCCAGTAACTGAGCAGATTGTGAAATACTCAGACTGGCCCGTCTGGCACCAACAACCATGCCACGCTCAAAATTGCTTAAATCACCTTTCTTTCCCATTCTGACATTCAGTTTGGAGTTCAGGAGATTGTCTTGACCAGGACCACACCCCTAAATGCATTGAAGCAACTGCCATGTGATTGGTTGATTAGATAATTGCATTAATGAGAAATTGAACAGGTGTTCCTAATAATCCTTTAGGTGACTGTATATAACATATTCATATAAAAGCCAGAAAACTTCCATTTTGATTTCATTTTGGGACTTTAGAGCTGCTTTGTTGTTGACAAATGTCATTTGTGAGTTTTGTTTCCTATAGTGGATTGTAGATAAATATCCACATTTCAATTTCAGACCTTTTTGCAAAACTGTTTGATATATTAGAGCAAAAGAGTGATTCATTTCCAAATGTGGCATCGCTACTTCCGAATCTAAACATAAAACACATTTTTTTATTGTTAAAATATTATCAGAGCCTGGTCGGTGGGCATATCAGTTATCTCTACTGACACACAAGGACTTATCAGTACTATAGGCTAATATTTATCAGTAATAGGGTAGAGCAAAACCCTGCTTTCAGAATATCTTTGTGATATGAAAAATTTAAAAACATATTTATATTTATTACTTTTATTTGTAAAGTTAGCATCTTCCATGGCATATATAGGCTATTTAACATGTAGGCTGTTCAATTCAATTCATGAAACAACAATGGAAAGACCAAAATATTGTACTAATGTTGTAAAATTTCACTATATAAAACAATTTTGCCTTGACCTGACATTTATGAAGAATACTTTTCTTCATGGATCACAGTGTTCACTTGTTTTTCCAACAGCTATAGAGAAATTGTATTTAAATTTCTGTTATGGATGGACAAATATTCATTATGGATGTCACTGCTGGAGAAATCAAGCATTTATGACCTTACGACAACTAGTCCCAGTCTCACCGACATGAAAAGTTAAATTATGATTTGGTTAGACTGAAATTTATAAGAAAGGTAAAAGCTTTCAAACCAGATGTCCAGTAAATGATGGGGTGTGATTCAGTGACTCAAAGAGAAGTGGTGTGGTAAAACCAGACCTCAGGTCAGAAATTGACCCTACCTGTCTATAAACGGTGTGTTGAATTAGGTTTTTCCAGGATTTACAAAGCAGTTAAACCACCATATCTGCTTTACACCCATAGTAGCCCACACATTTGGGGTGCGGAGAGAATACTTAAAAGTTCCACAGTCAAAAAATTAGTTTTTTTCAAAAGCACTTTTTTTTACACTGCATATTTTTATGTGTGTGTATTTTTCTTTTAAAGGAGTACTTCACTTCAGAATTAAAATTTCCTGATAATTTACTCACCCCCTCGTCATCCAAGATGCTCCTGTCTTTCTTTCTTCAGTCGAAAAGAAATTAAGGTTTTGAGGAAAACATTTCAGGATTTTTCTCCATATCGTGGACTTCAGTGGGGTATAATAAGGGTCTTATCTAGCGAAACGATCGGAAATACTCCATCTCATTTTCTCCTTCAACCCCCAAATCATCCGACAAAATTTTTTTTTTTTTTTGTGATGGGCATTTGACTTAGTCTTTGCACGTTTGCCTTGTAAACACTTGATCGGTACTCTCTCCTGTCACGCTTTACCTTTCCAATGTGATTATGTAATGCATGTCACATCACAGAGCAGCGCAAGACAAACATTTGTGGTTAAAAAGTATAATTTTTTAAATATTTTTTATAAAATGGCAATCGTTTCGCTAGATAAGACCCTTATTCCTCGTGTAGAGCTCCCTGAAGCTACATTGAAACTGCAATTTGGACCTTCAACTCTTATTGTACCCCATTGAAATCCACTATATGGAGGAAAATCCTGGAATGTTTTCCTCAAAAACTTTAATTTCTTTTCTACTGAAGAAAGAAAGACACGGACATCTTGGACAACATGGGGGTGAGTAAATTATGAGGAAATTTTAATTCTGAAGTGAACTATTTTAATACCACAAGTTCGTATGCATTATTACAGGGTGTAATATTTTCAATACTATATGTAGCTGAACGAAAGCATTCATCTCTGTTCTGAACCAGAAACTGCTTATAGTAACATCTTCATAGAAAAGAGCAAAGAGAGAGGTCAAATAAACACTTGAGGGGGTCAAAGAGGACCTTAGTCTTTCTCTGAGGTCAAAGCCATCAAAAGTGTGTCCTTTCCTCCCTGCAGTCGGATGACTTCTGAGTAGCCAGAGCGTCATCGTGGTTCTTCATTCTTACAGATGTTTACTTTGAGAACATCTGGAGCCCACACAAGGTCACTGAAGGGTTTAGGACATCGTTTGAACTCCATATAAGGGCACGGCCAGCTGGGGGACATTCCATGTGCAGACAGTCAAAGGCATTCCGGCTGTGGAAAACACATCCTCTCGTACGCTTACCGTCTGCGTCTGAGTGTGTGTGTTTCTCATCTTGAGACATGAGACACGATTGCAACACTGAATGGTTTTACAAATGTCAAGTTTCATTGTGCACTAGACACAGAAAATGCTTATGAGTTTGGACTGTTTGGAGAGATAAAGTGTTTGTGTGTGTGTATGAGACTTACCGTCTGTTCTTTGGATTAAAGAGAACACTTCTGACGTGTGCGGTATCTTGCAAAACGTCTTGTTCCCTGTGATATGAAGTTACACATAGTGCTCCCTTATCAACAACTAAATATCTTCTACATGTACCAGTCACTTACATACCACAGTGAGTAATTCAGATTTCATTATGAATAATATCCATTATGATGTGTATTCTATTTCATTTACTGTAATTACATGTTAAACATTCAAGCATTAAACAGGCTTTAGGCTTTCACTTGAACTTTTATTAGTACATCATTCCACATATATAACCAAATGGGTGTTATCTTTTATCTAACAAAAACTGTGCTTGGGTTAGAAGCTGCCCTTTAGTACTGATCCTAGACCAGTTTATAACACCAACAAAAGTGTTCATTCACCTAAAGATGAAACACCCTCATGATGCTCATCTTCTGTAGGACACTAAAACAGGTATTTTGGAAAATTTCCAAGCTGTTCTTTTCCATAAAACAAAGCTGAGTGGTGATATACCGTCAAGCTCCAAAGTGGACAAAAACACAGTAAAAGTGCAAAAAAAGTCATACAATCAATGACAATCCACTATAGCGCCCAATCTCATTCAGCATTTCTTTCAGTTCAAAACATTCAATGAGATCAGCCTTAAGAAATCAGATCATTCAAACCAAACATGGCACAATGTTTCTTGAGGTGCAATGATTTAACACTAACAAACATGAATGAGATTTGAAAGCTACAGCAGATATTTAGTGAAAACCTTGCATTTCAGCTTATTACACAGAATACCTTGAATATAGTGCATTATATAGACTCATCATGTTTTTTCCATTGCATGGAAAAGAGCAGCTTGAACATTCTACCAAATAACTCCTTTTGTGTTCCACAGAACAATTTGGAACAACATCATTTTAGTCAAAATGATCTTGGTGTTTGGTTCCCTTGGTTCTTTTGGACAAAAAAAACAAACATACATTTAGTCCTGGTCCGCTTAGCGTTTACATTGGCATTTTTAACACCAAACCTAAAGATACCGAACCAAAAGGCATCACACGAAAATGCGTATCAATAGTACAAGTGTGCAATGTCGTGGAATGCATATGCCAAAATGAGTTTTGGCATGCATATGGTATGCAGTTTTTCTCTTGCATATGATACACACTTTATGGTGTATTATATGCACGAACCCCCCAACCCCATCCTACCCAAGAGCGTGTCATAAACATACCATAAAGAGTGTATCATATGCACACGAAAAACTGCGTACCATATGCCATATCGTATGCATTCCACGACATTGCTCACTCGTACTATTGATACGCATTCTCATGTGATCGTGTTGGGATATGTTCACAACCTGATTTGTCAGCTTTTATTACATATATTTCACGATCCAAAACAATGCTGTATGCTGGGCTAAATGTGCTCGTTGTATGTGTGTACAGTACATATGATGGTATTTTGACCAGCTGAGAACTTGTGAAGGGCTTATAAAATATGTAAAGGAGTCAGAACAGCGGCAGGAATCCCTCTGTCACACACACAAACCAAGATCTGCTGTGAGGAGACACGGTTCTAACGCCTGTACCAAACTGTGATGGGCAACTGTGATGAGAAAAAACGTGTGTGAGCATTCTGTCCTTTTTAGGGTCACATCTTGTAACATCATGTCCTGTTTTTGGTTCGTTTACATGTCTTTGGTCGGGGTTGCAGAGTTTATTTGGAAGCAGACCGAGACGCATCTTTTCAGCAGTCTCGGCCCACTTATTTTGTGCAACACCAAGGTTCAGATGGCAGCATTCACACTTATTCAAATGAACCGCACTAGCAGAGCAATTGCACCAGAGTTTGTTTTAATCGAACCAAACATGCCAAGTGTGAACACACCCTTAATTCAGCCAATAAAGGCATCAAAACTAGTCTCAGATCATCTCCAGAGGGCAACTTCTACCCGTCTATACTAAGCAAGAGGATAACCATAGGAGTATAAGTAGGAGCAGATATGAAAGATAAGAGAGAAAGATAGATGGGTAACGGAAAGAATGAAAACATCCCATGAGTACCACTCCAGCTAGATGCAAATGAGGAGAAAGAGAGAGCTGGAACCTGCTGTAGGAACGCAGAAGCGCGCGGCAGAAATATGCTGGTCTTAACCAGACTCCAGGACCTGGCAGAGACACTTCTCTTGTTCCAGTACTCTTACCATGAGCTCACTAATGTCTCAGCAGATACTAATGAGGAAGGTAATCTTATTCTTGGCGGCTATTTTTAAGTCCCATGTCTATGCCAGTAAACATTCTGTATGGTTTCAAAGTTTCCTATGAATTCTCAGTGCACTTGTCCACACTATTTTCTACAACTTCCATCACACAGGGAGCATTTTCAGTTCTCGATTTGTCCATGCGCTCGCGCATTGCGTTTCCACTGATTATGCTTAACAACCTGACAACATGTAAATGCCATAAACTGTGTCCATAAACTTCGGTTTTTGCCCATTACTCCAATTTAATGGCGTTCTGGCGGTTTATTCAATATGTGCATATCTATTTACATTTTGATATAAACACCAAAGGTGTAAACCAATGTTTTCTTGTGTTTCTTTATGAGTGAATTCTTGATCGTTATTAGCATTTTACTGTATGTAAAAACGGACTCATTGGTTTTCAAGTGTTTTCCATTTCTTTTAAGGTTGTACTGAGTTTGACTTTAATTTGCGGTTACATTAGCAAAATTTTCGGTGAGATTTTGTGGGCTAAAAAGGTCAGTTGCTAATATTGTGGTGATGTATCAATGTCACTTTCAAACCAAGCAGCTTTCTGTTTGAATTCATGTGACCAACCTGAATACAAGCTAAATCTGTGCAGGGAACTTTTTCACCCCAACCATGCAAATTACTGGTTGCTAGGATGTTCTGGTGCTTACTTAAAAGTCAAAAGAGTGAAACTACCAAATGCATGAATCCCTATTTAAATGACTGGATTTCAGCCGTGAAATTTCGCAGAGCAGCGGTAAACGTGACCGCACCTTAAGGAGCTTCTCAGATGTACTGGAACAGAGATGTCTTTAAGTTACGTTCCATAAAACACTATAAACAGGAGTTCTAGTTTATTACTTAGTGATACGACACCATCAAACATTACTTTTAAAAGCAGTTTGTTGTGCTGCCTTCACATGGACAGTGGTATCGTACGACTTTGCTAACATCAAGTTTATGACACAAAAGAGACCACAATGAACAAGAAGAAATAAACAGCAAACAACAATGTATATAAGGTTACAGAGTAATGCCAAACCATTGATCCTATCCATGCACCAGTAAGGCAACCTACATCGTCTTATCTTTTAATTCTTCTGTATAAAGTTACAGTATAACTGTACTATGAGCTCTATTACTTCTAATTCTACAGCTTTTGCTTGGAGTGCTGCTCTCATATTTGTAATCAGAGTCTAGTGGGTTGGAGGGTTTGGTTTAAACACCCCCTCACACGCTTTTTCAATGTAGCTTGTTATTCATCTGCTCATATTCCACCATTTGCGTCTTCAAACAAAGCACACTTGTTTGGGACTATTCCACTAATTCTGTGCAGCACCCCTTGTGCCTGATATGAATTAAAAGCTTCATGGTTTACGATGGTAAAATATATCAATTTGAAACGTTTTTTTTTTCTTTCATTTTTCAAACCTATTCTCCGGAAATAAATACTGAACGGATTGGCTCATTTTGAAGGCTGGAACAGTGACTGTGTATGCGGGGTGTGTGTGTGTGTGTGTGTGTGTGTGTTTGTTTGTGTGTGTGTGTGTGCAGATGTATTGCCTCACAAATCTTTAGTTTTAATGAGTGCAACTAGAGGCTTGTCATCAGGGCTGTAATCTTCATAACTGATGGGAGTCGCATCATACATTGCTGGTCTAGATTTCTTCCCAAACCTGTAATTCAAACAAAGGAACAGTCTCATTTTCTCATGCATTAGCTTCTAACATTCTTTGAACTATATTTTTCTGTATATATATATATATATTGTATATACAGTATATACAGTATACTGTATACTCATACTCACTGGCCACTTTATTAGGTTCACCTGACTATCTAATCAGCCAACAATCACATGGCACCAACGCAATGCATTTAGCCATGTAGACATGGTCAAGATGATCTGCTGAAGTTCACACTGAGCATCAGTACTTTTGCCCTTCCATTACCATCGTCCTTCCTGTTCCTGCTGGCAAAAGACTGGGTCATGAAGACATCTACAGTTCAGAAGCGAATCGGCATCCAGTGGACATTATGGACACAATTGGATGATCTTGCCTTTGCCGATGACCTGGCCTTTCTCTCTCACACCCAATATCAGATGCAGGAAAAGACCAGCATCGTAGCAAATACATCAGCAAGTCTGGGCCTCAACATCAGTAGAGAGAAGAGCAAGGTACTACAGATCAACACAGCCAGTGCAATGCCCATCACACTTGGAAAGGAGACACTAGAGGAAGTGGACAGCTTTCCTTACCTTGGCAGGATAACTGACAGACATGGGGGAACAGATGCGGATGTGAGAACACGAATCAGCAAAGCGAGAGCAGCCTTCCTCCAAACACCAAGACCAGGGTCTTCAACACCAAGCCTGTCTTGCTGTATGGAGTTGAGACCTGGAGAACCACCACCACCACTACCATAAAGAGAATCCAGGTTTTCATCAACACCTGCCTCAGAAGGGTCCTTAAGATCCACTGGCCAGACAAGATCAGCAACAAAGAACAGTGGTAAAGAACAAAACAGCAACCAGTGGAAGATGACATCTTCCAAAGACGCTGGAGGTGGATTGGGCCTTCCCTTCCGCAGGCCTGCAGACAGTATCACAAGGCAAGCTCTCATCTGGAACCCCCAAGGGAGGAGGAAGAGAAACACCTGGCGCCATGATCTAGAGGCAGACCTGAGGAGGATGGGCCACACGTGGGGGAAGCTGGAACGATTGGCTCAGGAATAAGATGTCTGGAGAAAGCTTGTTGATGTCCCTGACGGGGCCACAGAGTGAAGAAGAATATGGTTGTTGGGGGCAGACGGGCTGGTCAGAAACTGGTTTCAGAAATTGCTGCTCTACAGAGTTTTTTTACACACAACATCTCTAGGGTTTGCAGAGAATGGTTTGAAAAATTTGAAAAAATCCAGTGAGCAACAGGTTCTGTGGGCAGAAATGCCTTGTTGGTGCCAAACTGGTTTGAGCTGATAGAAAGGCAACAGTAACTCAAATAAGCACTCGTTACAACTGAGGTCTACAGAAGAGCATCTCTGAACGCTCAACACATCCAACCTTGAAGCAGATGAGCTACAACAGCTGAAGACCAACCGGTGACACTCCTATCGGCTGATAACAGCAAACTGAGGCTACAATTAACACGGACTCATCAGTGGACAATAGAAGATTTGAAAAATGTTTCCTGGTCTGATGAGTCTTGATTTCTGTTGTGACATTCAGATGGTAGGGTCAGAATTTGGCATAAATAACATGAAAGCATGGATCCGTCCTGTCTCGTATCAACGGTTCAGGCTTCTGCTGGTGGTGTAATGGTGTGTGTGATATATTCTCGGCACACTTTGTACCAAGTGAGCATCGTTTAAACACCACCGCCTACTTGAGTATTGTTGCTGACCATGTCCATTCCTTTATGACCACTGTGTACCCCTCTTCTGATGACTACTTCCAGGAGGATAACGTGCCATGTCACAAAGCTCAAATAATCTTAAACTGGTTTACTGAACATGATAGTGAGTTCACTAAACTCGAATGGCCTCCCCAGTCACCAGATCTCAGTCCAATAAAGCAGCTTTGGGATGAGCTGGAACGGGAGATTCGCAGTAAGGTTGTGCAGCCGATAAATCTGCAGCAACTGTGTGATGATGTCATGTCACTATGGACCAGAGTCTCTAAGAAATGTTTCCAGCACTTTGATGAATCTATGCCACAAAGAATTAAGGCAGTTCTACCCCGTTACTAGCAAGGTGTACCTAATAAAGTGGCCGGTGAGTGTGTGTGTATATATATATATATATATATATATATATATATATATATATATATATATATATATATATATATAATATATATTTACCTTACCTTAGCGTGGCGAATGGAGGCGATTGCGTTGCTGAAATCACTGTCAATACTGCGACAGTTGTAAAACTCCTGGTAGGCGTGACGGGATGAGCCCTGGTATTCAATACGGCTGATGCGACAGATGCCAACGATCAGGATGATGAGCATCAAGACAAAAGCGACGCACAGAGCTCCGATAATTATGTACAGAGAGTGACGCGGCATGTTGGTCAGAGAGTCCACAGGCTGAGCCATCTTCCACTGCAGATCTGAGAGAGGAAATGTGAGGAAAATTAGAAGAATGATGAAAGAGAAAAAAAAATGTGATTGCATGTTTTACTTTTTTTTAAAAAACCTCAATGCCTCCTAGTAACCATCCATAACACCATCCAAGCATGGTGGTGTGTACAAGGACCGCTCAAACTTTCTTAAAGGGTTCCTATAATGCCCCTTATTACAAGTTGTAAAATAAGTCTCTGATATCCCCAGAGTGTGTATGTGAAGTTTCAGCTCAAAATACCCCACAGATCATTTGTTATAGCATTAGCAAAAACTCGCTGTTTTTGTGTGTGTCCCTTTAAATGCAAATGGATGCTGCTCCCGGCCCCTATTTAAGAAGAGGGCGGAGCTTCAAGAGCTTGTGTTAGCAGCTCCAATTACCTCAAGCAGACACGCACTGAAACTGTTCAATGTTCAAACCGGAGTCGGACACTGATGGAGAGACTCAAGAAGAAGTGACAACATGTAGAATGAAACAGGATGTTTCTGAATGGTTAGTTGATGAATTTTTGTAGCTGATGTGGAGTTTTGACTCTCTTCAAGTCATTGATTAGCATATTCTTTCATGATAATCTATAAATCGCTCATGTGGGAACTGTTGAAAGATGCCTTCAGAGCCAGAGAATATCTGCTGCATGAAGATTTAATTACGGTTATAACTTATGTTGTCATCTTGCTTTTATGACATACTATTGCATTTGTGTTACGTACTGTATTGCAATAAATGTGAAAATACGTATGTAACAGCTTAAGCAGACTCCCAGATGTGCTCTACTACAACAACTCTTCCTCTTCCTCTTCTCAACATGGCCTCACCCCCTTTGTTGCGTGTTCCCGGGGGCGGGGTTTATGTAAATTTTAGGGTTAGTGATGTCTCTAACCGTGAATAAGCTTGTTGTAGTCCCTACCAGCTGTTTGCTGTAGTCCTTAAAAAGCAATTTCTTTAACAGAAAATATCTCCCTTTGTATTGAACTCTGAGCGTCATAACTTTGCAGATGTTGTTTATGCTCAAACAGCAACATTACACACTAACTAAAGTTAAAAAAGTGAAATCATAATCAACCAGCCCTTTTAAAAAAATCTAATTTATTCATGCATTTTGCAATAGCAGTCTAGCTGACAAAGTGCTTTAATACCATGAACAGACAAGTGTCAGCTAGCAAGGACATACGCACAGCCATAAACACGGTGGGGTATTCATGAAAATATCTGAATGGGGAGAGAGTCATGTGGCTCCGCCTCCCCATACGTCACAGTCGTCCTGTCTCTCCCTGGTGCTATAATGATGCGAGCTGGCAGAGCGTGACGAGGCTCACAGGACGCTAATGGTGCCTAGTCACAGCTGCCATAAAAGGCAGTAGCACGTCACTCCTCAGGGAACCGCTCTCTACCCCTGTGCATACATAATGGTGTCCTTGAGGCCTACGTCGTGACGGAGAAATGACTGAACTGCAGAGCACACCATGTCCCTTTAAGTCACTACCCCATGGACACTTTTTATGGTCACACTTTATAAAAGGCGTTTTTAACTACTTTGTAGTTACTTAAAATGTAGAATGTACAGTTATGTTAAAGTTATGGTACACTTTATGTTAAAGATGTCTCTGTTACAGTGTAATTATACAAATACAGAGTAAAATTAATTAACATGTACTTACTATACAATCAGGGTTAGATTTAGGGTTAGTTCCTTGTAATTATGCATAATTTACTGTTATAACTATAGTAAGTACATGTAAGGTGTGTAGCAGGGACACTGTAAAATAAAGGGTAGCACTTTTGCAGTCCTGTTCCTGATGTACATTCTTACTTACTGGGTAATAACAGGGTACTAACCTGATCCTACCCCTAAACCTAGCCTTAACCCATGTAGTTACCTTATATTACCCAGTACACTGTAAGTACATGTGCACGTACTGTAAAATAAAGTGCTACCAAATTTAAGTGTATTATGTTGTTTATGTTGTATCAGGCTATCTGGAGGTTTTATGAAGGTAAATTTAAGACGTTTTAAGACCAATTAAAGAAAATGTAAGGAATAAATTGAAGGGAACACATCAATATGTTCTCTAAATGTAAATGTCTAATCACACAATGAGTTGTATTAGTGACACTTCATAGTTTGAGAAAACAATTTCCAACAGATCTCCATAACTTTTTAATTAATTGCACAAAAATAGCTTCAAGTTTGAGATAAGAAATCTTGTGAAAGTGCTTTTATGATTAAAACAAGAACAAATATCTGCCACTGGGTTCATAAAAATCAACTTAATTCCATTGTTAGTCATTTCCATACCCAATGACAGATATTTGTCCTTGTTTTATGCATAAACTCACTTAATTTTGTTCAATTTCTCAGAAAATGAGACTAAATTTCTTAATTTTGCAAGTCATTAAATGTATCTTGATTTAAGGATGTTTTGAATTTCTACTGGAAAACAAAAATCCTGAGGAAGAACAATGTTTTTGCAGTGCATGCAATTTAATTTTGCAATTAAATGTAGGGCCCTATGAAATCTGTTATATTTTTGTTTTGTTTTATAGTTTATTCTGTTATAATTTATCTGGACTCTGCTTTAATGGTTAAATTAAATTTGACTGACTTTCATTCATCTTCAGAACACAAATAATGATATTTTTAATGAAATGGGAAAGATTTCTGTCCCTCCATTGACAGTCTAAGCAACTACCACTTTGACACTTCAAAAAGTTCATAAAGAGATCATAAAACTAATCCATACGAATCAAGTGGTTTATTCCAAATGTTCTAAAGAGACTCAATCGCTTTATATGATGAACGGAAATATCACGGGTTTGGAGCGACATTAGGGCAAAAAACAACATTTTTGGATGAACTATCCCTTTAAGTGTACTGACCTACTTTTGATTTATTCATTCAAAATTTTACAAATTATGTGACATTCTGCATTTTACAGTAAATTCCATTTTTAAGAATGGATTCTGAAATTCTGTCCACGTTTTCTGCATTGCAGAAATCATATGCCCCTAATTTAATGCCATGATATTGAATTTAAGAGATTTTTAAGGCCTTAAATGTTGGAAGGTCAAATTAAGACTTTTTAAGACCCACGGAAACCCTGTGTATTGCATATTGCTATTGAGGTGAGATACAGGTAAGGGTAGTTAAAGACACTTAATGTAAAGTGGGAACCGTTTTATTTATGTGTTTTCATTGTAAATGTTCCCTCATCATTCCCTCCATATTTCTCTCCTTGCCATAATTGTGAGAGCTGTTGTAGTGGGTGAAGGTCAGAGGGTCGACACAAACTCACGGATCTCACAGCTTCCGCCGACCCAGCCGGGAGGACAGTGACAGGTGTAGCCATTTGATTGGTCGATGCAGGTGCCGCCATGGTGACAGGGGTTACTCTCACACTCGTTGACGTCAACCTCACAGTTCTCACCTACAAAGAGATAAAAGGGCCTACTATCACCAGTCCCTTCAAATAATGAAAATGTGCATACTTATGTACTATTCTAAGCCATTGTGTAGTATAAATATTGCGGGCAGTGCGTTCACACTGAAAACCCATATGTTATCTGGGTATTTCGTGCATACAGAAAATTAGCATGCTTTGCACAATATGCATGTTACATACTGCAGAAATAGTATTAGTGTGGAAACATGTTCATAAAAACATAAACAAGCACTAATATTCACCCATATATCCTGGTGGACACACACAGGATGCGTTTCTCCCTCCACTTTCACAATGTCCTCCATTCTGGCACCTGAGCTTCAGACAGGGGTCTTTATATATCTCACAGTGCTTACCTGAAATAACCCACATCACATTGATCCTATTATGTCATTTTATTGGCATTTTAAGCCCAGATGCATTAAATGTAGATGAAATGTAGACACAGTCCTGCTAGAGGAAAGAACGCACCTGTGAACTGTGGGGAGCAGATGCACTCGTAGGCATTGATCAGGTCTCTGCATGTGGCGTAGTTCTGACAAGGAGCAGACAAGCATTCATTATACTCCTCCTCACAGTACAGACCATGATAACCTAAGAAGACAGAGAAAAAAGACTACAGTATTATCTGTGGCGATCAACAGCATTTCATAGATGTGCTCGATAGAGCTTAAAGCCTAAAGTCAATCTGTTCATCGTATAAAGCGATCGTGTCTCTTCAGAAAATTTGGACTAAACTGCTCAATTCATATGGATCAGTCTTTTATGACCTCTTTATGAACTGTCAAAGTGCTAGATACGTAGCTGTCAGTGGAGGAACAGAAAGCTCTCAGATTTCATCAGAAAGATCATTATATGTGTTCCAAAGATGAACGAAAGTCTTACGGGTTTGGAAAGACAGGAGGGTGGAAATTAATGACAGAATTTTCATTTTTAGGTGAACTATCCCTTAAAGCTGTACTTCACCATGAATATTCTTGCATTTCGTCCACTAGAGAGCAGTGTTTCGTTTTGATGGGGTTTACAGAAAGTGACCAGGAGCAAACCGATGACACAGATGACTATGATAATTTTATATTATATATATGACACTTTTACGCCCTTTGTTTAGTCATGAGGCAAAAGACGTGCACGATAAACGTCCCGGTGTGAACAAGCCTTGAACAAGTGAACGTGTGCACATTTAAAACTAAAATTTTATTTGTAAATAGTTTAAATTGATTACTTCATTACCAAGAATGCCTTATTTATTTATTCCCTTAAATCCCTTTTAATCCTGTAATTATTTAATTCCTTTATTATTTAAAAATAAATAATACCCCCCCTCCCCATTTTCAACTGTGAACCAGCTTATTACACTAATAAGTGCACAAAAAAAATTCAAGCCACATGTGCATGTCTAGAAAAATTGGGCTGCACTCATATAGTACATGTGTGATGATAAAATTTGCATCACACACAATGTTTGCAATCCTAGTTTGTGTTTAAAAACGGAAGTATACATCGCAAACATCGCTAATCATTATCAAAGGCCCTGAATGCTGCCATTACATAATGTGCTATAGGCCTATAATTCGTTTCGCTGAGGATCATTTTGTTTTCAGTGAGTGTGCAAAGCACAGCAATCCCACCAGGCAGTTGTCACCAGAAGTGCCGTCTTCATAGCGTAATCCCACTGAACATTATTTGCAATCCCACTGGAGAACACAACGGTCCCATCGGACACCTCTTATCAGAGCGGGGTGATATCAGTGGATAGACTGATCTGGCTGCACAGCTGGTGCAGTCACACTTCACAGACAATGATGTCTGAGCACGCAATACACAGGAGGCAGTTGCCATGACAACCAGATGGAGGGAGTGAAGGGAGAGACACGGCTATGAGCGGAAGCAAACGAGATCCTCACCTGGTACACACAGGCACCTATAACTAGTACCGACGCTGCGGCAGATGCCGTGAGCGCATGGGTTGAGGGCGCAGAAGTCCACCAGCTGGGCACAGGTGGGTCCGGTGTAGCCTGCAGGACAGGTGCAACTGTAGCCCAAACCAGAGCCCTGTGGGGAGCAGCTGGCATTATTATGGCAGGGCCCGGAAGCACAGGGATCAATCTTCTGCTCGCACATGGCACCCTGATACCCTAACAAAGAGAAAGAGAGAGGACGAGACTAAGGTGTGCACTATCCATAAAGAGACCAGTTTGAATCTGATACAGTCCATTCCATATGAATCATTTAGCCTTCAACATAAATAACTACAATCACAGCTAGATAGAATGCCATGAAGAATGAAAAACAACAGCTGAGATCGTATTTGACAGATGTTGCTAAAATAGTCTTGATGAAATGGAAGTAGCAACAGATCTTTTCTTCCGTATTGTGACGTACAGCCGAGTGTAAGGGATTATCGAAAAACAGAAAAACTGTAGGGCGGGACTTGGTTCTATGCATCAGTTGTTGATTGGATGTTGTGATGTGGGCGTGGTGCTCAAAAGTGAAGATAGATCAGTGTGAGCATGTGGGGGAGGGTTTAAGCGACTAAGAGCCAGATTTACTAAAAAGGGCAAATTAGCGTGAGAGCGCAATCCCATAAAAGTGCTGATGGGAGTGGAAAGTTCTGTGTGTGAACTACTGATGACACGGATATTAAAGAACACAGACGCAGCCGGATCATTTCTATAATGACCAACACTATCTACCAAGAGCAGCGCAAATTGCCGTCTGGTTTAAGACGTGCTTTTTTGGGGGGGGGCGGTAAATAATGGCGCAAATACCATTAAATTGACGAGCACAAATCTTGCATGAGTCACTTAAATACTCTCCTCCCATAGATTTTGTGTCTGAAAGGGAAAGTCCTACAAATGCATATGCAATAAGGTCAGCCGCAAAAATAACCCTGTCCACGCCTTTTCACTGCAAACTTTTCACTCTTTAGGAAATGCTGACAGTAGTTTTTTATGATTGGAGAATCGTGCATACCTTATGGTCAATAAACATTAAGGTCAATAATTGTTTTTCAGAAACATATGCACGAATGAATATGATATCTATATCATGCATTTAGAAAATAGTTTTTCATTACATACCGACTTTAACCAGGTATCCTACAACCAATAACCAATTTCTTACTACACTCTTACAACCTTGACATCCAACTTTTTCAATGCACAAAAGGTTCTTTATACTAGGAAAAAGAAAACCCCCTTTATTTTTAAGAGTGTGCTGTACATACACCGGTACTCCATACCTGTAACTGTACTATTCCACATAAAATGAAACACAACCAGCAATGATTTTATGGCAAGTTAGCATAATTATACAGAGGAGGGACAAATGAAAAGAAAACCCAGTGGATCTGGTGGGTCTGTTATGATGATGATGTAAATCATATGCTATGGCTTTCACAGTCCTCAGATCTCGACTGAATTGAACACCTAGGGGAGAGCTCTCAGCGCTCTCATCATATCATCTGTTTTCTTCAAATGAGGGAATACAGTAGTGTTCCTTCCATCCAGTAGAGTTTCCAGGGATTTGTTGAATCAATGCCAAGGCGTAGTGAAGCTGTTCTGGTGGCACATGGTGGCCAAACACATTACTAAGACGCTTTATTTTAGTTTTTCCCTTTAATTTGTCACTAATTATTCAATAGAGCATTATGACTAAACTCTATGACTATCAGTGCTGCTGGGTAAAGTTATATATGTTCACATTAGTCAATGCATTAGGTAACGGACTACCACTGAAAAATATATTTTTAAAGAATTTATTCATTTTGGTTAAGGAAATGTTCTATAATATATTGTTCACTGTTAGTTATCTCATAATGCAACTTACATTATTGTATACAACTTTTAAATACATAAAAGCAGTTACCTTAAATGTTTACATGAGTTCTGTACTTAAAGGCACTGTTGATTACCACAGAAAATAATCCTCACAATGTTACAACAATCAAAAATTGTGCTTACAGTAACACAATCACAATGGAAATCTGTGAATTTTCCCATATAAATTTATAGATGAGTTAATTATTTTTGCTGTGCAACTTAATCCATTCAACTACATTATGGTAATAGGTTTGGTCACACTTTAGTTAAGAGTCCAATTCTCACTGTTAATTAACTATTAACTACGACTTTTGCCTCCATAAACTCCAAATTACTGCTTATTAATCATTAGTAAGGTATTTGTTAAGTTTAGGTACTGCGTAGGTTAAGGGATCTAGAATATGGTCATGCAGAATAAGGCATTAATCTGTGCTTCATAAGTACTAATAAACAGCCAATATACTAGTAATATGCATGCTAATAAGCAACTATAATAATTAGAATAATAAGTAGAATAATGTCAGCATTAGTTAACATGAAGTAACAATGAACAATGCATTTACAGCATTTATTAATCTTGTTTAATGTTCATTTTACACGGACTTACAGTGCATGTATGTTGCGTATGTGTTTGTGTTTTTGTGCATTTGTAGTCTCGTCTCAGTAACATGCACGCACCAGCAGATTACAAGCTTCGTTGCTATGATCCCCCCAATAAATGTCAATCACACACAGAGCAATAGAACTCAGTGTGCTGATCCGCCCACCAGTTTCCCTTATGGAAGAGCTTTCATGCATTATCGTAATGAAACTCTCGCAGTCTGACTGAGACAACATGAATGTGTTTCACTGTCAGTATTAGACGAATAGTTCAGCAGAAATGAAAATGCTTCCATTATTTATTCATACTTGTGTCATTCTAAAACCTGTATGCTCTTATTTTTATTTTTGTGGAACACAAAAGGAGAAACTATGACCATGAAAAAAGCACCATAATGGTCGGCCATCTGACTTGTGTGCCATTTAAATTAAGATGCCATTCTGCCGCTTCTGACACATAAGAGGTCATCATATAAGAATAACCTGTAAGTTTCAGAACTGAAAACTTCCTTGTTAGTCCAAAAACTGCTTTTATTGTTACCAAGCCCAGAGAACGAACCATTGTGGAAGATCAATGCCTACTTCATCATTGCAACTTTGGCCCTGCCCTCTGGTGTGTTAGTGAGATGACGAGGAGAGAAGAGCGATACAGGATACTGGACTAAAAATAGCATTGCATTCCAAAGGATCCTAATGCTAGGAATGTGGTTATTTATTTTCAACAATGTGGATGTCTCAGTTGAGCATTATTTATTTGTATTCAGTATATTTCACTGTGGATTCTTTGGGAAATCAGTCGCAGTTTCGGCTCAGGCTTTGCAAGTAGACTTTTATGATATGGACTCGACAGTAATGCCACAACATGTAAGTAACTGTGTTCATTCTTAGGCCTGATCTGTGATCAGTGAGTTCTGATATGTAATGATTCATGTACAGTCTGATGTTCTTTCTCTAAGTGTCAGTAAAAAAGGACAAAATGTTAATTTGTTGCCTAATATATCCTACCCACTAACAGGTGCCGTGATGAAGAGATAATCAGTGTTATTCACTTCACCTGTCATAATGTTATGCCTGATCGGTGTAAGTGCACCACGGGAAACATTATAAAACAATAAAACAATGCAGTTCATGATGTAGGATCAAATCAAATATGACACCTTTTGGCGAATAATGTTAGTTTGAACATGAGAAAATGTTATTGTTCTCATGACAAAACTTCAAATCAAGACATCAAATATCACAAACGTGGCAACATTTAATTTAAGAGCTTCATCAAAAGGGAAGATTTTCAGCAAATAATGACATATATTAGTCTGTTTCTTATACATATTTGTATGAATTGAAACCGTACATGAGTAGTTTTATGGTGAATTTATAGCATTCATGAATGCGCACACTAAGATCTGTTATTGTACGATAAACTGCGTTGTGAAGATTATTAAAAAAATTATTATTCATCATTGAATTTTTTTTTAGATGATTACAAAATTACATAATTCCCATGTATGACTCTCATGTGCCTTTCCTTATTTCAAATGGTGCTACTTTGGTAGTAATGACAGATACTAATTGTTAGATTCCAGCTGAACGCCTTTCATTGCTGCATGCGGTCGTTGTGGAGTTTGAATGGATGTTATAGCCCTGAGATGCAGAAAAGGCTATTAACTGCCTCACTGTTGAAATATTCAGAGTTGTACTACACTAATAAAAAAATTGCTAATAGTGCCACTTTCCTTATTGTTTCAGCATTCCTTGCATTTCAAATGGTGGCTTACGGTGCCAGTTCACACCACAAGATTAATATTTCCGCCTACGAGCGCATTTCTGCCTCCAAAGTTCAAGGGACTCCTATCAAATTTCCGTTCCTAACTGTTTTTAGTGGTTCTTTGGGAAGCAGAAGTGGTTGCGTCCCTGTTGTATCTGCTGACTGAGAGTGTGGCCTGGTTAGAGAGAGCCATCGCTGAAGGTACGGTACATGTCCTCCTGAGAGAGGGGGTGGAGCTGTGCCATGCTTCGCGATTAATTGGAAGAAAAGAAGAGAGTTTAAAATAAGCAGCTCTCTGACACACTTAGAGAGAGCGAGAGGAGAAGGAACAGAAATAGAGCTCGAATCAGGACGATTCAAGCTTAACACATACATACACTTCCACACATACACACCAAGCAGAACACACAACAGATATGATTGTGTCAGACATGATTTCATGAGATGAGGCTATTAATAAATACCTTCAGCACAATAGCAGTGAGGCCCTTCTAGGCTGCTGGAGCAAGTGGCTCCATTCCTGCAGGGTCCAGAAACACAGTGATCCACCAGCGACTGACAGCGGTCTCCTTCAAAACCTAAAACACACACACACACACACACACACACACACACACACACACACACACACACACACACACACACACACACACACACACACACAATGGGTTTCTGTGTTTTATGGGGACTTTCCATATACAGTATGATTTTTATACTGTACAAACTGTATATTCTACCCCCTAACCATAAACCTACCCATCACACAAAACTTTCTGCATTTTTACATTTTCAAAAAAGCAGTTTTCCTCATTGGAACCAAAAAAATTTCCACACAACATCAAAGATTTCTGGTTTTACCAAACTTTAAACATTTAACTCATAGATATCCCCATACTCCCCCAGTTGATCGATTGCATTAAGAGCTGCAAAAAAAAGTTTTCTGAAATGTTTAATACAAATGATGCATTATATAATTAAATATGCCGTATTCACAAAACACCTTAAAGGGCACCTATTATACCCTTTTTACAATATGCAAAATAAGTCTCTCAGAGTATGTATGTGAAGTTTTAGCTAAAAATACCCTACAGATAATTTTTTACAGCATGTTCAAATAGCCACTTTTTGGGGGGTGAGCAAAAACGCACCATTTTTGTGTGTATAAAAAATAATCACGACTGCTATGTTCATTCTTACATCCAGCAACAAAACACCTCAACTGCTTAGGAGATATTCTTGTCTACACCTGCTCCAGTGTCGAAACAATGGCATACTGTGTACTTCTCGCTCAGGGCGGGGTCTATGCTGAAGCGGCAGTGTCTGTCAACAGTCGGCCTGAGCAAAGTGCACAGCACTGGGTGGATTTATATCATTATAGGGTGATTGTGTTCACACACTGCCAACACACATTTATGTGCAAACACCATGTAAAAGTGGATTTTGCATAATAGGTGCCCTTTAAGGCTAAAAGTAGCTCCTAACTGGCCAATTTAATGGGCGTGTCAGTACTCCTAAATTTTATCTCTAAGAGTATATGCTAAAACCAGCTCCTAAATCTGTGAAAAGTTAGCAGTAGTCAAGAAACTTGGGGCCCAAGTCCCTAAAACCATATCACAAACAATCCTAGAATGGCTGTTCAATCTGCCTCAGCAATCTGCCCAAAGACACTGAGATAATAGGGCAACAGAGCCTTGGGTGATGAGCCTTTTCTTCATAAATGCAATGAATATTTTGATTTCTAGATTTTAATCTGCAATGACATAACTAAGTTTCATTTATGTACAGGCAAAATGCATTGAATGATGGAGAATAAAACATTGTGGTCAAGTTGAAAATAATGTCCCATTGTCTGCGCTGATAGCCTTGGCAGTTCGAGTTCCGGCTCGTGGACCTTTCCCAATCGCATCCCCCCTTTCCCATAATAAAAAGGCAAAAACGCCCAAAATAAATCTTTAATAAATAAATAAATAATGTGGCAGTTGCATGAGTTCACACTTGCAAATGATCGATTAGAGTAAAAGAGTAAATTAAGCCTATTTGGTGTGCTGTCTGAGGGAATCGAGGGATCAGAGCTCGGAATTTAGCTCAAACCCAGAGTACTCCTCCGTATCCCTGGCTGGGAATAGGAAACAGCCGAGAGTGAGGAGTCGGGGAGGGGGAGGGATGCAGAAAACTGTCGAGGTAACTAGGTGAGTTGGCTGTGTATGTATATATGCGTCCTCTTGAGGTGTTTAGATAGACCATATGAATGTGCTCTTCCCGAATTGTTTATAAAACCTCATTTGTCATTTTGCAATCTCTTGAGATGCAGGTAAGAGGCTGACAATTAGCTGAAAATATACTTGTTTAAAGGGGACCTATTATGCAAAATTCACTTTTATAAGGTGTTTGAACACAGATGTATGTCCACAGTGTGTGTAAACAACCAGCCTATAATGGTAAAAATCCACCCAATACTTTTATTTATAATCCCCATCAATCATTATCAATCTCTCATAATGCACTGTTTCATATTTCCCCTACTCCTACGTAAGAGTAGGGAAACCCACTACATGACTGTTGATGAGCTGCCCTTTTAGCATAGACACGCCCCTGAGACACAGAGACCGCCATTTCTGTTTACTCGCTGTATCAGTGCTAGAATATTACAATGTCTGCGCCAAAAAACATTACTAATGTTCTGTCGTTGGCCGTACCAACAAACATACGAGTCTCCATAGACTCCCGGCATCCAAGCCACTGAGGACACTGTGGTTGAATTTCATTTTTGAAGGAAATGTGCCAAAGAATATTGGTAAAATGTCATATATTTGCACAAATCATTTTACACATGACTGATTCACCAACGAGGGTCAGTACAATGCTGGCATGTCAGCGTAAGGATGGCACGTCATATTTTGTGAACGTTTGCAAATTTCCTTTTTGAGTGTTGTTTCTAGAATGCTGTATGGATAATATGGCTAAAGTTACCATATAGTGTCTGACTGTATTCACAGAGACTACAGCTGTGTCGCTCACCGTCTGCGTAATTCATAAAGCACATTTATTATGCATTGTATAGTCAGGTGACAAACTTTTTTACATTCCCACACAAATACAACAATTTGTACATGCTAGTCGATGAGTTGAATCAACGTAACTCCACAACAACTAACGTTACATAAATGTATCCACTAACCATTCAGAAACGTGCAGGTCTAAAAGTTGTAACTTCTTCCTGAGTCTCTCATCTGTGTCCGACTCCGGTTCAAACATGTAAGGCTACACTCCACAACTTAGACAATTTGGCTGAGTGAGATTCACCTGTTTTGTTGTTGAAGGAGTATCCAAAGCTTGTGTAAAGGATCCACACTCTTCTGGAAGGGGTGTGGGGAGCAGCAGCTCATTTGCATTTAAAGGGACACACACATATAGCGCATATAGGGGCAAATTTGACAAACTATAATAAATTATCTGGGATGTATTTTGAGCTGAAACTTCACAGACACATTCTGGGGACACCAGAGATTTATATTACATCTTGTGTCTTTTTTTTATATATTAAAATTCATATTACATTTTAAAATCTTTATTTGAATATGGCAACATTTGTATTTTAAAATCTTTATTTGAATATGGCAACACTTCTGCCTACTAGGTCTAGTGTGACCTTTCCGACGCGATTGCGCAATCCGTGGCACGTCGCAGAGCAAGATAAGCAATTTAGGTTAAAAAGTATTTTTTTTCTTGAAAATGGCGATGGTTTCGCTAGATAAAACCCTATTCCTCAGCTGGGATCGTTCAGAGCCCTTTGAAACTGCATTGATTTGGACCTTCAACCGTTGGTTGCCATTGAAGTCCATTGTGTGGAGAAAAATCCTGGAATGTTTTCCTCAAATTTTTTTTATTTCTTTTCCACTGAAGAAAGAAAGACATGAACATCTTGGATGGCATGGGGGTGAGTAAATTATCAGGAAATTTTCATTTGAAGTGAACTAATCCTTTAAGACTTCTCTCTATTCCTTAGTAAAAGTTGGTCTCAGTAGCTTTTCCTGCTATTTAGGAGAACTCTTAGTGGTAATATAAAATGTGAATACGGCCCCTGAACATTGGATAAAGCCTGATTCAAAATTCTTTGGATATCTCTTTTATCACTACATAAATCAGAAAATACTGTCAACAGCCAGAATGTTTTTTTTTTTTTTTTTTTTTTTTTAGAATAAAGAATAAAACTATAAAGTCTTGTATATATAAGTGTTACTGAAGTGGAGATCTGACTCAATGCAGGAGAAAACGGCCTTCAAAGTTACAGCATGTTTTGTAATTGAAATCAGGCGTAAATAGATAAAGTGCAAAGTGCATTTTGGATGTTTTTTTCCCACTAGTTTGAAACAACACTTTATTAAAAGCCCAAAATCTCAAAATTGACCAGAGCATGAAAAAACTATGTTTTTTCCTGTAGTGTCTTGCTTTAAAAAAAACGCATTCAATCTTAATGCATCAGATACATGCACACATTTGTTTTTGGTGGGAACTTTCCATTGAATTTTATTGTTTTTATACTGAGCTTAAGATAATTCTATCCCTAAAACTAACCCTCACGCACTAGTTATGTTTATTAAACTGTTTTCCTCATTGGGATGTTGGTAATTTCAGGTTTTACTATCTTTTGGGGGACATTTGGTCCTCATAATGTAGACAAAACCTCACAAATGGCTCACAGAAAACACAATGTGTTCCTTTCCTTCACATAAAAACAGTTGGGGAAAAAAAAAAAACCTTCAACAAAACTTTCAGTTATAAACCAGCAAGATTCAGTGGGCCAAAGCAGGCGGTTTGCTTTTCTTACAACACAGCTAATTAACATCATTTATGTGTTCTCCATAATCCTCTTACAAAAATGGACAGAGCAGTAAACAGTGTTTGTTTGCGTGCTTCCTCTAGACCTATATGCCTTGCAATCAGCATGTCCATGACAACATGTCTTAAAAAAGGCACAGTTGTTTCATCTGGAAGGCTTTAAATAACTTAAATAACAGGATCAAAATAAACGTAATTCACATGATCAAAGGCATTTGATCATCCCCGGCCTTCAATGTCTCTTGCTTACGCTTTTTGTAATTTTGTTCTTCATCTCCAATTTACTTCCCCTGCCCCATCTTTCCATTTAAAGCAGATCATTAAAGCTCAAATCTCTGCGCTCTGCTCAAGGTTAACCTCCATTATTCTCTGTTATGCACATGTAAACAGACATTCAAGATGGCACATGCATATACTGTATACACAATTCATAAGGACATCGCTTCTTGTTAGATTCATGTTGTGCAAATACTCTGTTCAGAACTATTTCATGTTAATATTTTGAATGTCTTCAAAGGAATAACTAAGGAAATTGCACTTTACAGCAACACTAATAACAATAACAATAATAAATACTGTTCGTTTTAACTTTCTATTTATCAAATAGGAAAAAAATACATTGGAAAAAACTGCATCAAATCAGCATATCTGAATAATTTCTGAAGGATCATGCTGAAGACTAAGAGAGTAATGATGCTGAAAATTCAGCTTTGATCACAGGAATAAATTACATTTTACAATATATTAAAATAAAAACAGTTATTTTAAATTGTAATAATATTTAAAAATTTACTGTTTTTACTGTAAATGAGCAGTAGTATTCATGAGCATAAGGGACTTCAAAAACATTAAAAAAATCTTACTAGACCCCATATATATATATATATATATATATATATATATATATATATATATATATATATATATATATATATATATATATATATATATATATATATATATACACATACACACATACACACTCACCTAAAGGATTATTAGGAACACCATACTAATACTGTGTTTGACCCCTTTCGCCTTCAGAACTGCCTTAATTCTACGTTGCATTGATTCAACAAGGTGCTGAAAGCATTCTTTAGAAATGTTGGCCCATATTGATAGGATAGCATCTTGCAGTTGATGGAGATTTGTGGGATGCACATCCAGGGCACGAAGCTCCCGTTCCACCACATCCCAAAGATGCTCTATTGGGTTGAGATCTGGTGACTGTGGGGGCCATTTTAGTACAGTGAACTCATTGTCATGTTCAAGAAACCAATTTGAAATGATTCAAGCTTTGTGACATGGTACATTATCCTGCTGGAAGTAGCCATCAGAGAATGGGTACATGGTGGTCATAAAGGGATGGACATGGTCAGAAACAATGCTCAGGTAGGCCGTGGCATTTAAATGATGCCCAACTGACACTAAGGGGCCTAAAGTGTGCCAAGAAAACATCCCCCACACCATTACACCACCACCACCAGCCTGCACAGTGGTAACAAGGTGTGCCAAATTCTGACTTTACCATCTGAATGTCTCAACAGAAATCGAGACTCATCAGACCAGGCAACATTTTTCCAGTCTTCAACTGTCCAATTTTGGTGAGCTTGTGCAAATTGTAGCCTCTTTTTCCTATTTGTAGAGGAGATGAGTGGCACTCGGTGGGGTCTTCTGCTGTTGTAGCCCATCCGCCTCAAGGTTGTGCGTGTTGTGGCTTCACAAATGCTTTGCTGCATACCTCGGTTGTAACAAGTGGTTATTTCAATCAAAGTTGCTCTTCTATCAGCTTGAATCAGTCGGCCCATTGTCCTCTGACCTCTAGCATCAACAAGGCATTTTCGCCCACAGGACTGCCGCATACTGGATGTTTTTCCCTTTTCAAACCATTCTTTATAAACCCTAGAAATGATTGTGTGTGAAAATCCCAGTAACTGAGCAGATTGTGAAATACTCAGACTGGCCCGTCTGGCACCAACAACCATGCCACGCTCAAAAATTGCTTAAATCACCTTTCTTTCCCATTCTGACATTCAGTTTGGAGTTCAGGAGATTGTCTTGACCAGAACCACACCCCTAAATGCATTGAAGCAACTGCCATGTGATTGGTTGATTAGATAATTGCATTAATGAGAAATTGAACAGGTGTTCCTAATAATCCTTTAGGTGAGTATATATATTATATTATATTATATTTTTGACCATTCTTCTAGAAGCACATTTGTGAGGTCAGGCACTGATGTTGGGCGAGAAGGCCTGGCTCACAGGCTCTAATTCTTCCCAAAGGTGTTCTATCGGGCTGAGGTCAGGACTCTGTGCAGGCCAGTCAAGTTCCTCCACACCAAACTCGCTCATCCATGTCTTTATGGATCTTGCTTTGTGCACTGGTGCACAGTCATGTTGGAACAGGAAGGGGCCATTCCCAAACTGTTCCCACAAAGTTGGGAGCATGAAATTGTCCAAAATGTCTTGGTATGCTGAAGCATTAAGAGTTCCTTTCACTGGAACTGAGGGGCCAAGCCTAACCCCTGAAAAACAACCCCACACCATAATCCCCCTTCCACCAAACGTAACACTTGACACAATGCAGTCAGGCAAGTCCCATTCTCCTGGTAACCGCCAAACCCAGACTCATCCATCAGATTGGCAGACAGAGAAGCGTGATTGGTCACGCCAGAGGACACGTCTCCACTGCTCTAGAGTCCAGTGGCGGCGTGCTTTACACCACTGCATCCCACACTTTGCATTGCACTAGGTGAAGGCTTGGATGAGCTGCTCGGCAATGGAAACCCATTCCATGAAGTTCTTGAGCTAACCTGAAGGCCACACAAAGTTTGGAGGTCGGTAGCTATTGACTCTGCAACTTCTGCACACTGTGACCCTCAGCATGCGCTGACCCCACTCTGTGATTTTAAGTGGCCTACCACTTTGTGGCTGAGCTGCTGTTGTTCCCAATTGCTTCCACTTTGTTTTACTACCACTAACAGTTGACCGTGGAATATTTAGTAGTGAGGAAATTTTACGAATGGACTTATTGCACAGCTGGCAACTGATCACGGTACCACACTTGAATTCACTGAGCTCCAGAGATCGACCCATTCTTTCACAAATGTTTGTAGAAGCGTCTGCATGCCTAGTGCTTGATTTTATACACCTGTGGCCATGGAAGAGATTGGAACACCTGAATTCAGTGATTTGGAGGGGTGTCCCCATACTTTTCAAAATATAACTGATGTATAGCGGCATGCAAATGTGATATAATTCCAATCAAAACAAACATTTATTTTAAAAGTTATCATGCATTGCACATTAAACAGTGAAATCTATGAAATGATGTGACTAAGTTGAGTATCCTGTTAATTATATAGGTAGTAAGTCAGTCAGGGGACACACACCAGACACAAACGAAGCTCACACACCTGACTGGCAGGTACAGCTGTAGTTTTGTCCTTCATCTCTCTGTCTGAGGTCAGTACATGTGCCATTGTTCTCGCAGGGCTTCAGGTGACATGCGTCAAACTCCTCACAGAAGATCCCAGAATACCCATCATCACACTGGCAGTAAAACGTGTCCTGTGATTCACATTTAAACACACGCAATTAATGTTTACAGATATTCTGGACGAAGAGAACACAAATGTTGGAAAGAAAAACAGCAGCACAGATTCAGGATTGTAACGTAACACCTAATGCTAATTATGATATGAGGTCATTACCACTGAAGACTGGGTGATGCATTTCCCTTTCCCGGAGCATTGTGGGTCACTGAATCCACTGCCGGGCTCAATACAGTTATTGGTTTTTACCATGAGATGCAGCCTCAAAGTGACTTCTGGACCAGAGGGTGCACCAACGTGCAGCACACCTACATGAAAAGAGAGCAACAAAACGATCAATGGTCATAATAGAGAGTAACTCCTTTTTTACCTTTTCTACAAATAGGTTGGGTTTTCATGTTTTATGGTGACTTTCCATAGACATAATGATTTTTATACTGTACAAACTATATCGATCCCCCAATATAAACACCTGATTGCAACCCTAACAGAAAACCTGCATTTTTATATAAAAAACAAACAAACAAAAACATGTATGAATTATAAGCTGTTTTCCTCATGGGGACTAAAAACATACAACCTAGGGTTTACCAGGAACACCAACACACACGCGTGCACGCTCAAACACACACACACACACACACACACACACACACACACACACACACACACACACACACACACACACACACACACACACACACACACACACACACACACACACAATATTCTATTTATTAAATTCAGACACAATGTACACACACAAAATATACATACTTATATAACTACCTCTTACAGGTTTTTCTTAACCTAGACACAAATCTAGAAGTCTAGATTCACATTTATTATATAAAGCAAAATCATGTCATTCAGGTTTAATAATACTGTGGACTTTTTTTTTTTTTTTTTTTTTGCAACTATAAACCTACAAAACACAATTTCCTTGTCAGTTCAGGCCTCAGCATTTTATGACATCTGCTATGACAATAACAGCATCTTCTTTCTCCCCCTCAGACATAAACACACACAGATGAACAGACATGTGCACACACACAAACAGACACAATGCCTCAAGGACAGACATTGTTTGGCTCACAGAACCAGACAAGGTCAAATAAAAGACCCACAGCTCTCATCAATGTGTCTGGAAAGATTCTGAATTGCAAACAAGTTTGAAACAAACATTATGTACAAGGATGTTTCAAAGGCAAAGTCCTAAAATTTTATACATAACATTTCCTCCACATTAGGTACATTCACACACAGGCACACATGACTTACTGATGAAGTAGTTGTGTCCGAATGGCAGGGACTGGTCTGGCAACACCAGGCCATCTGAGCTCTGCTGGAACCACATGATAGTGCCGTCTGCAACAGAGCACTGCTCATAACCAGCCTCACCTACACGCCACAGTACAGCAGAGCCGCTCACATTACCCACCAACCTACACAGAGAGAGATCGCAGCAAAACCTATGACTTTTCATGTGTATCAATTAATTAAAGACTGAAAAATTATGTATAACTGTACAAAGGGAACATAATGGTTGAGAACAAGATTAGTATTAAATTTAAATATCAGAGCTTTTTTAATATTCTATTCTATTCTATTCTATTCTATTCTATTCTATTCTATTCTATTCTATATGAAGTGAATAACACTGATGATCTCTTCATCACGGCTCCTGTTAGTTTTTTTTTTCTACTTGACTTGATTTATTTATAATTCTACAGATATATATATATAGTACTTTTTATTCTATTTCTATTATAATTTCCTCCTTGTGTTTTTAACTGTGAATTTGCACTGTCCATGGAGCGGACCTGTTTACATTTCACTGCCGGTTGTATATTCTGTATATAACTGTGTATATGACAAATAAAACTCTTGAATCTTGATCTAGTGGGTGGGATATATTAGGCAGCAAGTGAACATTTTGTCCTCAAAGTTGAAAAATGGACAAGCGTAAGGATTTGAGTTTGACAAGGGCCAAATTGTGATGGCTAGACGACTGGGTCAGAGCGTCTCCAAAACTGCAGCTCTGGTGGGGTGTTCCCGGTCTGCAGTGGTCAGGATCTATCAAAAGTGCTCCAAGGAAGGAACAGTGGAGAACCGGCCACAGGGTCATGGCTCATTGATGCATGTGGGGAGCGAAGGCTGGCTATATATACTGCATGTATATAAGGCCTATTTATGTTAAAAAGTAAGAATGTCAACACAATAAAAATACTTAAAAAGTTACATCTAAGGGAAATTTGTATACTCAGGACATTCATTGCTTATTATTTTAAATAATTTCTTTAGTATCATTTTAAAAGCACACTCTATACTTGGAAACACCTGTAATGTAAACTGTCCTCAGCATGAGGTCACAATGTAAAACTGCCAAACAAAGTGTTTAAAAATGCAACAAATTAAAAAATACAGTTACATTAAAAGGCAGAGATCTTTAAGATATCAAACAATACAACAAGTGAATATTGAATTATATTTTCCATTAAAAAATAGCTATAAAAGTTGTGTCCTCACTTTGTTTCAACTCCGTTAGGATTTTTTTTTTAATTCTGAATAAATCAGGCAGTGTCATGGTCAGCTTTGACTCTGAGGAGCACTTACTATTTCCTGCTCATTGTGGATCTCACAGTAGGACACATAGTCCTGGAAGTTATAGATTTTTTAATATTTTAAACAAACAATATTGAAGTCTTTGCAGTCACAGCCTTTACATCAGGGGTGAACGTTGATCCAGAAGGGCCACTCTTGCAGAGTTTAGCTCCAACCCTGAAAAAAGCACTCTGTAGCCTGGAACATCAGTAATCCTGAAGACCTTGATTAGCTTCAGGTGTGTTTGATTAGGGTTGGAGCTAAACTCTGCCAGAGAGTGGCTGTTCTGGATCAACGTTCCCCACCCCTGCTTTATGTCAACTCCATCATCGCAGTGGAATAGTTGTGGGATAAATCTTGCCATTTTGATATGTTTATTAAGGCAGCTACAACTGAGGAAAAAAACTAAATTGCTCCACTGTAGAACACGTGGTTAAGGTGGAAAAACATTACATTTTGTCAACTCCATCGGACGTCAACTCCGTCAAGTTTTATGTCTGATAGTTAACAAGCGCTCTCAGAAAGTCTGTATAATGTGATTTAATACGTTTTCTGCATATGGGGAATTCCTCTAATGCTATTTCATGATTCTGTATATTTGGCCCCAGCTCAACCTTTGTCAACTCCGTCAGTATTTTACACCGTCAGGTGAAGGTTTTTGTTACTTTTTATTCTTATTCTTTTTTTTCAATTTATTGTGTAAAAATGTTAAAACATCAATGGAACTACATGATATTATGTCTTAATTACCTAAGAACATTGGTGATATATGTTTAATATTAAACGAGAAAGGAATTTAGAAACTGGGTTGTTCATAATAGTGTGAAAACAAACAAAAACAGAGAATGTATTTTATGACTTAGATCCTTTACTGAAAACCATATTACATAACTGAAGGGTTTTGGATGGATTAAATTAAATTAGCATGCTTTTTAGTGTGTCTGACGGAGTTGACACAAATTAAGTTATGGAGTGAACAAATATAATTTTTAGAAAACATATTTAGAAATAAGCCTGTTCCCTTACATGGTTCATTATCTGAGACCTTTGTCTACAAAAATGCCAGTTTTTATTTTTAAGTCCCTTATCTCAAGAATCAGTGATTTTATATATATATATATATATATATATATATATATATATATATATATATATATATATATATATATATATATATATATATATATATATACATATATATTTACAAGCTTTTATGTTGGATGCGATTAATTACGATTAATCGATTTGACAGCATTAATTATATTATAGTTTTAATATAGTAATATTTTGTTTATTAAAGTTTTATTAAATTGTGCTACATTAAACATTTATTATAATATTTAAATCATATTAAATTTATTATATTCAGTAATGTCCTATATTAAAGCTTTTCAATAATTTAAATAATTTAAAATCCATATTTTTGTTTTATGTCAGCAAAATATTTATAATATTTATATTTTCATATAAAATATAAAAAATACTTTTAATTCTAAAATTAATTAATTCTATGTGGTAAAATTGTAATCCAAAAGTGTGGCTTTGGTTTAAATGTACAATTTAATTATATAATTATATTAAATATATAATTCATTAAATACATTTTATTTTTAAATAAATCATTATTTTATATTTATGGATTTACCAAAGAAGAACAAGAAGAAGAATAAAAGCAGTTCGAAAAGCATGACTAATGACTATTTTAATCATGTTAAAGCAGACGTATATGCCACAGAAAGAACAGATGAAAGTTTATCTGCACACTCAGAACCCACAACTCTCTTCTTCTATTGTATCTTATTCTCATTTCCCAAGAAAAACAGGTCAGGAAGCCTCTTACTTCACAGCTGTTTCCTCGGCGACCTCCATGGAAACGGTCATCATTCCGGCAGATTCGCCTCCTGCGGTACTCACACATTCGGCTTCATCAGTAATCTACAACACACATCCACACAAATAAGCTTCCCATGGAGTAATCCTGCCTTCCAGACCGGATCCAACTGTCATTGCACTTTATGCTTACTCAAACACACACTTTGTTGTAATTACGTTATGCATGCAAACGCACACCTGCTCACCTGCTGATCCTCCCACAGTATTTCCACCACTTTTTGACCTTGCTTGGGCTGCCATGGCTCCAGGGTGGGCGGAGCTTGAGTAGTGGTGGGGACTGTGGTTGGCTGAAACACTTGAGTGGTGGTCGCAGGTGTGGCCGGCGTGGCGTGTTCTGGTGCGATTTTCTCTGCGATGTCCCAGGTGGACTCGGAGAGGTCAAAGGTCAAGGTTGGCAGGTCACAGCGGACACCACTGTAACCCTCACTACACTCACACGCAAACCCATCCCCCTCACCGTCCTGACTACAGTTGCCATGGAGACAGGGGCTGCTGGCGCATGGATCTGCAAAAAACTGCACCCAAAAACAACATCACGAATGAGGGGTGAAAACTGCATCATATTATCAAACATTTTAAATTGCTCCAGTCACGTAAAACAGCAGCAAACTGTCCAACCATCATTTCAGGCAAACATCTATCGACTAACAATCACTTGGCCTGAAGAATGAGAACTGAGAGCAATAAATAAACTGAAATCACAGGGTGTAACAGAAGAGCATCATCAGAAATGAAACAATAGCAACAAAGCGATCCCACAAGACAGAAACACCTGCACCAAAATCTACAGGTCTAATTCCTAATGTAGTCATATTGATCCAATTAGTAATGATGCTCCATTTCTTTTGGCAGGGACGTGCCTTCTTCCTAAAAGAGATAAAGTAGGCCTGTGTGTGTTTGCCTGCGACATTACAAAAGTTATCTAACATAAAATGCTTCTACTGAACAGCAGCCACACTGAATAATAGATGATATCAAGGAATAGCAATAACATATGGCTCAGCTAAAATAGCCTCTCCTTATATACACTCCACGTCCAAAAAAAAGTTGCTGTTTGGATTTAAATAGGCAAATGCTTAAGACTGGATCATTATTGCAGTGATTATGTTTCTTGCATGTTATATGTTTGGCAACAGTTCTTCTAACCCTAACTGATGGAGTGTGTAGCTTTTCATTTCTTAAACAGCCATTTAGAAAACACATCACAGTTCCATCATATTCCAGGATCACAATGTCAAGATTCATCAGGCTCACATTGTGAAAGAATGGTTGGGAGCAGTGCTCGAAGTGGGGCAGTACTCACCAGTATGCAGTACCGGACCTTCTACATTTTACTCTTAAGCGTACCCGCACTTTTTCTTGCGTACCGCTACTTCTCGCTTTTATAACGGATCAACTGTCTGTGCAATATGACTGTAAATGAAGCCCAATTGTTTAATTAGGTGGCGTGCGAATCACTGTATAGGTGCGTTCACCAGCACCGCTCCAAAAATGTTAAGATTTGCACAAGCCGTTCCTATGTGATACTGATGATAGAATGTGCGACCAATTCAAATTCTATTGAGAATGTAGTAAAACACTACGGAAAGTCGAACATGATCTAAAACAGCCACTAAAATGACTGATGAAAAGAGGGGAAAACATCATCCTGCAAGCTTTTTAAACTCATCATGACCACATTTACTAGAATTTATCACGTTCTATTGTTTATTGTGGTAAATTTTTACTAGTTGTAGAATTTATAATATATTTTTCACTAAAGATGTATATTACACCTGTGGCATGTTGTAGCTATAGTTTCTAACTGTGTTGTATTTTTCATAACAAAAATGGACCTTCTTGAATTATTGACTAAACAATCCCCCGATAACTACCCCCCCAGAAGCCCCGCCCCCTTTGGTGAGTACTGGCACTTTATTTTTCCACTTCAAGCGCTTACAGTGCTGGACTTTTGCCAGTGGTGTAACGTATCTGAGTAGTTACTGTATCTTTTTGACTACTTTGTAGTTTTACTGAGTATTAAATATACTAGCAACTTTTACTCTCTACTTGACTACATTTATGAACAAGTGAATGTACTTTTTACTTCAAAACATTTGTATCACTTCAAAAACGTTGCAGTTACACATTACATGGCACCGAACTTTTTCTGCAGCAGTTTGTTTCTGCTATAAAGTGATATCGCATTCGCCATCTAAGGGCATTGAAGGTACTATATCTTGTGCGTTTTGCCTTTACTCACCCAAACTTGTCAACAAGGCTACTTTACGTGAATGCGAGTGCACTAGCAGGGAGTTGCTGAATCGCAGGTGTTTGATTTAGAAGATGAGGTCATGACTGCAGTCAGACATCCAGTGCAAGTAGACTTTGACTAATTTAACTTAACATTATTTCATTCATCTGCTATATCTGACTGTTGAGTCAACCTTGATTTAATGTAATATTGAGGTGATCAGATTTATTTTGATTTTAGAAAGTAAACATGATTTCTAATCTTACAAATCAATAGTTTCTTATTTTCACTGGTATGTCTCTTACGTGTTGAGCACTATAGTGCATCTTTGAGCCCACATTCAGTACGAGTATAATACTTAAGTACTGTTATAATCAGATACTCAGAGACTTTTACTCGTCGTTTTGGAATTGGTGACTTGTAACTTGTAAGGTATCTGTACTTTTACTGGTTTTCAGATACTCTACACCTCTCTGACTCTTTCATTGTCAATACAAGATCTTGACTAAAAATGTATGCACCTCATGATTAATGTGTGAAAATGATTCTTCATTCTCCCTCCAAACCATTCATTCACACTTTGAGTCTGATAAATCTTGACATTGTGATCCTGGAATATGGCCGTGATGTGTTTTCTGCATGGTTATTTAAGACACTAAAAGCTACACACGCCATCAGTTAGGGTTAGAAGAACTGTTGCCAAACATATAACATGCAAGAAACATAATCACTGCAATAATGATCCAATCAGAGACTCTTAAGCATTTGCCTATTTAAATCCAAACAGCGACTTTTTCTTGGCGAGGCAGTGTATAAGGATTTATCTGTATTACTGGATCAACTGAATAAACATTCTCTGTCCCAAAACAGATGAATCTGGCAACGTTTTTGTTGTTGTACATATCACGGCAATTTGTAAAGGAAATGTCTGGTGAGCGGCGCTAAAAGGTTAATGCTATATCCCGTTTGAAAATAATGTACTACCTACAATAAACTCTTCACTAAACCTAACCGGTAATGTTAACAAAATCTTGAGAAATCAAATTTGCTGATGCAGCCATTTTGGTTTGCTTCTAGTCTTTGAGCTCTTTTATTGGGACTCACAAGTGCAGTGCTAGACCAGGTGAAGTACTGAGCACGTTTACTATGTGAGAAAACCCAAACATATGGAGCTGGATATGTGATGCAAACGTTAAAGGGATAGTTCACCCAAAAACTTTACTTTACTTATCATCAAGCCATCCTAGATGTATATGACATTCTTCTTTCAGACAAATACAATTGGAGTTATATTTAAAAATGTCCTGGCTTCTCCAAGCTTTATAATGGCAGTGAATGGCAGCCCAAAATCTGAAGGCCAAAAACGTACAACCATCCATTATAAAAGTAATCCACACGTCTCTGGGGGGTTAATAAAGAAATCTTACACATTATAAAGTAAAATATCTAGCTCCTGCCAGACCACCAGTCTTTAGTGCCAGTAGTGTTCATTTCAGTAGCGTTCAATTTCACAAGTGTTCGTGAAAACTGCAGTGAATTGTATGTATTGGTATGTTTTGGGAGTTTTGCAAACATGTAGGTTGAAAATCCATCAACTGATAACAATTATGGTGCCAATAAACTGCAGACTGCAGAACACATGAAACATTTTGTCCTCGTTCACATCTGTCCCCACAGCCCCATTAATAAGCTAATCAACTTTACTGGCAATCACTGAGGCACATCTGAAGTGCACTACATTACTTCCAATGCACATGGTGAGGGCTACATGTTAGAGGCTCTCCTTGATTTCACCACTTACAATATGTCAGTCCACTGATTCAAAAATCTATACGGTCATCTGAATTCTCAATGCGACTTGTTCTGTGTGTTTAATTGCTGTTGTAGCTGAATCTGCAGTGTCACTGTTCATCATGTCCACTTGAGCTTTGACACCTGCAACAGTAGATTTATTGACTTTTTTAATTTTGTATAAATAGGTGTATATGTAGTTTCTTTTAAAGTGCTCCTATTATGGTTTTTCGAATATTCTTTTTCATGCAGTGTGTAATAAAGCTGTCTGTGTAGAGTTGTAAAATCGAAAGTGCACGATAAATAAAGTTATTGACTCCCAAATTAAAGAATCGACTCTGAACCGCCTAAACGGGTCGTCTGTAACTCGAATCCCACTGCGTTACGGTTCTACGTCACTAGAAAACACATTTCCATAATACGCGCCTATGTTGTATGTAGTGTTAATTTTGTCACCTATTTTTATTTAGTCTTAGTCTTGTGCCAAATGTCCTTGTTAGTTTTAGTCATTTTAGTCATTCACATATCTTTTTTTTGTTAGTCAAGTTTTAGTCGACTAAAAGTCATCATTTTAGTCTAGTTTTAGTCAAAAGACAACTCAAGGTATCTTAAGTCAAGTTTCAGTCGACTAAAAGTCTTGTCATTTTAGTCTAGTTTTAGTCCAAAGAAAACTACATGTAACTACATGTATGTACATGTAATTGTTAAACTTGATTTCCTTACATATAAATTAGCTTTTATGCCTAATTACATTAATTTTTATTATGATATCAAGGCCCAGACATGCATACATAAGTTACACAATATGTATACAACCTGCATGTATGTATGTGTCATACATACATGCATGTGTCATACATACATGTATGTGCCACAACACCATAGCTAACTGGTTGATTTACAGTGTAAATGCCTAAAATCAGCATTAACTTATGAGACGTTATGAGATATGTATAGCACCATAGATATGTATAGAGATGGCCGGTTTCAAAACACTGCTTCCTGAAGCTTCGAAGCGTAATGAATCAGTGTATCGATTCATGATCGGATTGCGTGTCAAACTGCTAAACTGCTGAAATCACGTGACTTTGGCGATCCGAACCGTTGAATCGGTACGCTGATTCTTAACGGTCCAAAGCTTCATAAAGCAGTGTTTTGAAATTGGCCATCTCTATATAAGTCGTTATTTAGTTGTTGTTTTTTTGCGCACAAAAACTATTCTCGCCGCTTCATAAAATTATTGTAGAACCACTGTAGTGAGATGGACTTTGTAACGACGTCTTTAGTGCCTTTTATGAGTCTTGAGAGAGGAAATTACATTGCAGTCAATGGAGGCTTTTCTGAGCCATCAGAAATATCTTAATATGTGTTCCGAAGATGAACAAAGGTCTTACGGGTGTCGAACAACATGAGGGTGAGTAATTAATGACCGAACTTTCATTTTTGGGTGAACTAACCCTTTAAGGTTGGTGGTGTATTTCCCCGGTATTTTTAATTTTTTTTGTCCGCAGTGCTTCCCGTCAGTTATAATGACACATTCTGACTTTTTGTCAATATCATTGTATGTAAAATGCGACCAAATATCGAGTCTCTTCCTTCTACCTAGCATGTCGTCGGCGCTCGTGTTCGCTATGGTCTAAGGGTGTTGTGTTCTTGCTCCATGTAGTTTCGTGTTGCAGCCACAGGATGGTTAAGGAGACCTGTACTTAAGCAACAGCCCAAACTCATTCAGAATATTTTGAAGGCGTAACAGCTGAATATTTTATCTCATGATGAAAAAGTAGAGACCATTGTCGACGAAAATGAAGAGAGATTTTATTTTAGTTGTTATTTTATGCAAAACATTTTAGTCTCGTCTTTTTTCGTCAACAATAAAGCATGTTAATTTAGTCTTAGTCAGTGTTTTTGGACATTGGTGCAGTTTCGTCATCGTTTTGGAAAAAAAGGTCGTTGATGAACATATTTAGTCTCGTCTCATCTGACGAAATTAACACTGCTGTCTGCCCCCCCAACAACTTGACCCACCCTCAAAAATGTGATTTTGCTGATGACTGCTTTTCAAATCACGTGATTCGCAAAACGCTTGCACTTGAAAGATGTGTCAGTACCCAGTTTATTTGGACCAGCTTGCTCCTCAGTCACAACCAGTATATGAATAATTATTGATGTATATATTTTCTACCCAACGTTAAAATAAGCAGTTTTGTTTAGGAATTACAGTTGCAACATCTCATAATGTACCTCAAAATGAGCAGCGTATCACTGAGAAACGTCCAGTTATGGTTATGGAAGTTAACTTCCAAAATGCGCTGTAAGCAGTCGACCAATCACAGACTGGGCCGTCTGGCCAATCATAGCAGAGTAGCTCATGGAAAGGAGGGATTTAGAGAGACTGATTCAATAATATCTGTCTGCAGAGCCGCAGAGCCACCGTTTTACCCCAGCAGCAGTTTCACCCCAGCAGTTTTGCCAGTGCATGCGCAGTTTCACTACAGCACTTTTGCCCGTGCTGTCACATATCGTTTTTAAATCTTGGCGACTGTTCTGTCCGGTTATTGTTGCTCCTGCTGTTATTTTTTGCATCTGTTTAAGGGTAGGTTTAGGGTAGGGGTGGGTATGGATGTAAAAAAAAAAAAAAGTCTCAAACCACATGAATATGATGCTGGTAGCACAATCTAAAAGGTAGCATTTTTCGCTGTTGAATTGTGCTACCTACTGGTTTAATGGGAGGTAGCAAAATCTGACAAAGTAGGACAAATCGACAGAACACCATAACATGCTTCTTGTCGACATAAAACTCTCACGACGAAATGCGCATACATGGGCAAACCTGCTGTGGGGTAAAACTGTGTCTCTTCGGCTCTGCAGTCAGACCCTTCTCGACTGATTCCTCCGTCAAGCCGTTTGAGAGTCATTGAAAAATGTGGTGATGTGAGAAGATTCTGAGAAAATTAAAAGGAACCTTAGAAACCTTTAAAATAACATTTTAGGGGCACTTTAAAGACATATATCAATATTTTTAGGCTTGTATATGGTCTGAATACTGGTGGTTTTTGGAGTTGAGTTATAATGTATTGATTTTGATTAAAAATTAACTGACATGAAATGGTACGTTTGTTTTCAGAACAAATTCTCTGATCCTTTTGATATTTTAAAATAAGATATTTTACCAATACAATAGCAATAAGGTATTGTGTTTGGGACATATACACTGTAAAGACATGGTGTACAGGATCTCTCCCTGCATCAGAGTCTACTGATGGAGAAAAGGACCGGGAGGCCTACAATGACAAAGAGTAGGGCTGCTGAAAAGGAAGAAGAAATAGTGTGGGGAGAAGAAAGGGTCATGGATGAGGAAAAGACCTTCAGACTGAGAAGAAATGGATGAAATATTTACAGTACTAATCTATCTTAATCCCCAACTCAAGATATCTCACTAGACCTGCTCTCACAGACATCCATACATCCCTGACCTTTGGGATTCCATCTGATTCTTCCATCTGATTTTAACAGAGTCTCCTCTGATGTAAAGAGCTGTGGGTTGGATTCCCTTTAGCTCCTCTTCTTTAAAACCTCAACCACTGGAGCTTATGTTTATTCTATAGAGACAATATTTAATATTCTTTCAGTGAGATTAAAAAAAGTATTTGAGCCTGCCTCTCAAAACCCCAAAAGGTTACTACTCTTCAGATCCCAGCAAAGACCTCCTCCACTTAGTCTCTTTCCTTGTTTTTAAAGGTCACACTGCAACCAAATCACACTGAAACTTCTCCTTAGACTTGAATAACAACTCACGATCGCAAGCTTGAAAAGGTTGAGCTTGTCTTCCGCAACAGGCTATAATACAAATGACTGAAAAATCATCAGGTATTCATATTGTAATTTAAAATAGGAAGTTTTAGAAATTTTAGTTATATGACTGATATATATATATATATATATATATATATATATATATATATATATATATATATGTATGATATATATGATATGATATAAATAAAGCCTAATTAAAAACAAAAATCTCAAATTCATGTTGATTTTTAAATTAATCTTTTCACTTTGATTCATATATTACAATTGCAAATTATATATTAAAAATGCAAATTGTCTTTTCACAAGACTTTTTATTTTGTATTGAATTTTTACGTATAGGCCTACATTTATGATTTTGCAACTTCTATGATATAAATAAAGCAATTTAATTTTCACTTAATTACAAATGGTATATTAAGAAAAGTGCAAAATATCTTTTACAAGATTTTGTATTAATCCTTACGTATTTTAATTGAATAGTTGATTAAGGATTGTTCAGTTAAAATACTTAAGGATTATTCAATTCAATTTGATGGCATTTTAATTGCGTACATCTGAAAAAAGGCTTAATGTTTTTGGGGTTTTTTTGGTGTACTAGGATGGTAATGGTGCAAATCCAATTTATTGCTTACATGTGACACAGATTCAATGTTTTCAAAGCAGTGTTATAACTAAATATCTTTAGAGAAATGTTCAAGTGAGTGTCTTGCCCATGTGACACTTCTTGTTGACCTGGAAAACATGGCAGTGTCTCGCATGCACAATCACAAATCCACTCAAAAAGAACAATGTGTCTGTGTGCCTGCATGCACGTGTTTGTGAGTTCAGGAAAGAGCACAGAAAGAACAAAATGTTTCTAACACACACACACACACACACACACACACACACACACACACACACACACACACACACACACACACACACACACACACACACACACACACACACACACACACACACACACACACACACACACACACACACACACACACACACACACACACACACACACACACACACACACAGCTTGATAGCCCACTGTCATCCGACTATTAGTAGAGAAAGTGAAAGAGACAGTGTGTGTGACAGTTCATCCCTCACCATTCAGTTGTATAATGACTATGAATTAATGCATTCTCCAGTTTTCTTTGAGAAAAGGAATAGTTTTAATTTATGAAAGTGTCTTTCACACAATGTTCGCACTCATACAGTATGAATATCATCAAAGGCCAGGTATGAAATGGAAATAGAGTGTGATTGGCTCATCGCCACTGAACATCAGAGGATGGCCTGAATGAATACTAACCAGCCTGCAGATGGAGGACACCATTAATAGAGAAATACAAACACATGGAAAATGAGTTGTTTACAGCAGCATGGGCAACAAAGGATTTGTGTTTACTTACATTAAAGGTTGAACAAAATGATATTCAACTCATTATTGCTCAATGAAGCAGAAGTGGAAAACATTTTCTCTGGGGTTTTAATGGAACGTTCTATATACAGTTCTTTTTAGTCATGTAAGTGGATCGGAAGACAGTTTGACAAATGTCATTGCAGAATAATAAAACATGCACTCAAAGCTCGACATCACTGGCAATGACATTTATCATTGCAGCACGTTCTGAAAGGCAGGTAGAAGGGAGCAGATGTGCCACCAATTAAGCATCTCCATGAAGCCATATTAGTACAGAAGAACTGCTGAATTAAAGATTCTTTGGAAAAACTGACTTATTGTGTTTCTAAACAAGGCAAGGTGGGATCAATGTTCCCCATTCAACAGCATTATAACAAAAAGCTACTTTCCCTGAAGCTCTAAGATTGCAAGAAGTTCGTCTGACCATATTGGTAATGTGTCTGTTGGGGCTACACTAAATTCTGTTGAATTAGACTCGGCATCTGTTTAAAAGGATTTCAATAGGCCTACTTGTAGTCGACATTTGGAGGTGAGGAGCATGAGAAGGAAGTTAAAGTGTTAGTGTCAACCTAAAAGGAAAAATCTGGCTTTATTCACTCATTCACATGCTGTTCCAAACAGGTATGATTTTCTTTCTTTTGTGGAACACAAATGGAGATGTTTTGCAGAATGTCCAGGCTGCTCTTTTCTGTGTTGAGTGTTGATATATACTGTCAAGATCCAAAAGCATCATAAATGTAGCTCATAGATTTGTGAACTCAACTTCATATAGAGTCATAGGTTTGTGTGAGGAATGGATTGAAATAAATGAGGAAATGCTGAAAACCTTAACTTCTGCCGTCACTTTCATTTGTGCACATTTCATTCTGGTGCTAAAAATCATTGTATGACTTCAAATCAAGTCGTTCCAAACCTGTAAGACTTTCATCCATTTCCAGAACTCAAAAGAAGATTTTGACTCCATTGACAGCTATGCAACTACCACTTTGACGCTTAAAAGTTCATGAAGAGATTGTGAAACTAGTCCATTTGAATTATTGCTTTATATGGTGAACAGATTGAATTTAGGCTTTTATTCACATATAACACGAGAATGAACCTCACTGGTTCTTGCGGAAGCTGAAACGTGCTGCGTAACACAAGAATGGACCTCATTGGTTCTTGCGGAAGCTGAAACGTGCTGCGTAACACGAGAATGAACCTCACTGGTTCTCGCTGAAGCTCAAACGTGCTGCGTAACACGAGAATGAACCTCACTGGTTCTCGCTGAAGCTCAAACGTGCTGCGTAACACGAGAATGAACCTCACTGGTTCTTGCTGAAGCTCAAGCGTGCTGCAACACGAGAATGAACCTCATTGGTTCTCGCTGAAGCTCAAGCGTGCTGAACACGAGAATGAACCTCATTGGTTCTCGCTGAAGCTCAAACGTGCTGCGTAACACGAGAATGGACCTCATTGGTTCTCGCTGAAGCTCAAACGTGCTGCGTAACACGAGAATGAACCTCATTGGTTCTCGCTGAAGGTCAAACGTGATGCGTAACACGAGAATGAACCTCATTGGTTCTCGCTGAAGGTCAAACGTGCTGCGTAACACGAGAATGAACCTCATTGGTTCTCGCTGAAGGTCAAACGTGATGCGTGACATGAGAATGAACCTCACTGGTTCTCGCTGAAGGTCAAACGTGCTGCGTAACACGAGAATGAACCTCATTGGTTCTTGCTGAAGCTCAAACGTGCTGCGTAACACGAGAATGAACCTCATTGGTTCTCGCTGAAGGTCAAACGTGATGCGTAACATGAGAATGAACCTCATTGGTTCTCGCTGAAGGTCAAACGTGATGCGTAACATGAGAATGAACCTCGTTGGTTCTCGCTGAAGGTCAAACGTGATGCATAACATGAGAATGAACCTCATTGGTTCTCGCTGAAGGTCAAACGTGCTGCGTAACACGAGAATGAACCTCATTGGTTCTCGCTGAAGGTCAAACGTGCTGCGTAACACAAGAATGAACCTCATTGGTTCTTAAGGAACCTCAAACGTGCTGCGTAACACGAGAATGAACGGGGGTGGAACGGGAGCTTCGTGCCCTGGATGTGCATCCCACAAATCTCCATCAACTGCAAGATGCTATCCTATCAATATGGTCCAACATTTCTAAAGAATGCTTTCAGCACCTTGTTGAATCAATGCCACGTAGAATTAAGGCAGTTCTGAAGGTGAAAGGGGGTCAAACACAGTATTAGTATGGTGTTCCTAATAATCCTTTAGGTGAGTGTATATATATATTAATGCCAAAGTCATTTGTGTGACCAGACCAATAGTAATACTGTCTTTAATTGCCCATCCTCTGTATATTTATTGCTTTAACAGTTGTTTAAAGGTGTTAATGTAATATGTTTTTGTTATTTTTAGACTTAATCGTCAATACACTTTGGAAAGAAGCTCCAGTCTCCTCATTATTTGTGTCCTGACCGACACACTGGAGTGTATACTGCTCCCAAGTAGACCCAGTGCCTAGCAGTCTCCTTTCCTCTCCAACAGTGTCTCTGGACTCTGAAAATCTGGACTAAACCGCTCAATTCATATGGATTAGTTTTAAGATCTCTTTATGAACTTTTTGAAGTGTCAAAGTCGTAGTTGCGTAGCTGTCAATGGAAGGACAGGAAGCTCTCAGATTTCCTCAAAAAGATCTTCATTTGAGGGGTTTGGAACGACATGAGGGTGAGTAATTGATGACAGAATTTTCATTTTTGAGTGAACTATCCCTTTTAACTATTCTTTGTATGTCCCCATATATAGTACTCTCTCAGCTTGTTCTCCTGAATGTCCCTTTCAATGTACTTTAAGCCTTCGATGTCCTCTAAATATCTATGTTTCCTTTACGCCTTCAGCTCCAATTTATTTTACCCTTAAATCTTCTTTAATCTTACAAGGTTGTTAGTCAGATTGCTAGTGTGCATATGTTTGAATCTATTTATTTATTTATTTTATTTTTTTTGATGAACACTATGCAGAAACAATGGTCAGAAACAAGCTCTCTCTTTAATATTAATGAATTCCCTACTGCTGCTTAACGAGCTGGAATCTAAGCAAAAAGACCAAATAGGAGAGAAGAAAAACACGATGACCCTTAAAATAAGCATCCCTTGTGATATGGCCAGATCTACGGTTTCTAAGTATGCTTCCACCTACTGTAGTAAATAAGTGACTGTGCGCATAAAGTAAATGCAAAAACATATCTCTCTCCCTCACAAACTGACCTAGCCTTTAGTTGAGTTTTCAGAAAGGACATGTGATTCATGCACAATCACTCTGCGTCAGCCGCTGCACTACACCTGAGACTGAGGTGAAGCCTCAAGGGCAAAAAGGATGCTAACTTGTTATATCAAACCATTCCGGTTTATCTCATTATTTTATCAAGAGAGTCAAATATGTGATTCTGCTGCATCACATAAGTCCAGTCACGTTAGCAGCAGTTAATAAAGTTTGGGGGGAAAAAAGGCTGTCTCATTACAGGATGAATGAAGAACACCAGCCTTGCCTGGAAAAATGGAACACTGAGTGACGTCACAATGACTTCAGGCATCTTCGACCAATCACGGTTAATCTTGCCAGTGCCATACACCAATCACGCAGCAGCATCCTTTAGGGGAGATGTAAATGAGCAGTATGACGTCACAGGACACAGGTTTAGACACAAGCTTTAACTAAGGTTGAGGAAAGGACTGGGCATATTGATGCCTGTCTTACCATGAAGAAAAATGCATCTTGAGAGTAGACAAAGACAAAATCGACAACCGCACAAAATTTCATAACCTTATGAGTGCCACCTGTTGTTCAGTAAATATGCATGTGCACACAGCTCTTAGATCCCTTGGATCCAGCAAAGCTTTGCTGCGATTTAGGTCAGAGGGCCTAATTGTGTCTAGCTGTGCTCTTCACATTCAGGCTTTGTTCCCATTAGTGTATTAACTCTGATGTGCGTCTACAGCCAATAAACCACAAATCTGTTGCTAATACCTTAAAACAAAGGCCTTTCCTTAGAAGGGTTCACCGCTGGCAAAATGGGCTTTCAATAAAACTTGACTGCCTATGCAGTAGAAAGGCTAAATGTTTTGAAATCAGTGCTACCTGACTAGAGAAAACTGAGAAAAATGCTGTTGTCTTCCCTTTTGCCAAATAGGAAAACTTCAACACCCATAATGCACTGGGCATGTTGTCGTCCAAGGCTACTCCCACCAGTCCTGCGACCAGTCAAATACTGCCTTCCTTTAGTAGGAAATACTTCTTAGCAAACATTTAGTTATAATGGTGTTGACTTGTAATGTTCCTAGGTGCAAGAATTCAAAAAGTAAATGTTTAGCGGGAGTGAGTTACTTTTGGTTTGCATCGACGGATCCAGCGCGTCATAGGAAGTGGATAAAGGTGGCAAAGAATCTTAAATATGGAGAAAATGCTTGGACGGAAAATCTGAAAAACTCTGTGTTTGTAGTCAATATTTCAAACTGGATGACAACGAACTGTGTTTTATGCCAAACGGTGGGTAAAAAACTGAAAGAAACTACAGATCTGTCAGTTCCGCCTAACTCCTGAAGCAAAACAAGAAATGTTGCCATAGTGTTCCATTTGTAACGTAATGCTATTTAAAAAAAATGATACAATTTTCAGTGATAAACCTAATCTAATAATAACTGTCCTGTTAATAACCCTCTGCCGATCTGACTGTCAGACACAACAATCCTTAAGCATTTGTACCTGTATTTTTCACGAAAGCCCTGGAGCTGTCAAAAGTCTTTTGCTGACAAATAAATGTGAATTTCTCGGTACAGGTAATATGGAGCACAGTAAACATTGATTAGAATATTTGAAGGCAATTTAAGTACATCTATGAGCGTAAACTAAAAGTTAAATCAATATATAAAATTGTATATTGCATTGATATACTATTAGAGTTTGTTATTATTTTGACTTAGGTTTTTTTTTTCAGTTTAATTTGAATGATTTAGAATTATTTTGTTTTTGTAATTTTCATTCATCTTACAAAATGGGATAACATAAATTATTTAACATTTTTTCTGAAATGTTTTGCAAGTAAATGTATTTTAAGTATATATTTTATTGGAAAAAAAGAGTAAAATCATTATATGAAAATATGCCTATATAATATTTAATATTTGTATTAAATTATTAAATATATTATTCATTATTTTTGTTAATTTTAGTCCTTCAGCTTAAACAAGTTAAATTCGAACCTATAGCTGAAAAAAAAAAAAAATGCTTATGTTTTTATATTTTATTTTACCAGGAAAAACAATCTTACAAAATGGGATCATATAAATTATTTAACATATTTTCTGAAAACAATTTTGCAAGTAAATTATTATTATTTCTATTTTAAATATTTTACTGGAAAACAAGAGATGTACAGTTTTAAGATAATAATAATAATAATAATAATAATATATATATATATTTTTTTATTTTTATTTTTTTATTTATTTTTTTAAATTTTGCAGGGTATTGCTGCAAAAATGATATGTTTCTTATTGATCCAGATTGGACCATAATTGCACCACAATGCACTTGACTAGAGGTTCAAACAGCTTGCATCACCCATCACAGAAAGGCTCAGTGTCCCGTAGTGGTTTGTTATACAACAGAATGCATGCAATGAGGTCAACGCTGCATACTTGCACAATTAATTAAAAAGGTGACATGATGAGAATGATTTTGCTGCCTTTGTGTAGAAATACATTGCAGACCATATCTAACTGCAAGACATACAGTTATGCTGTGATCTTCACCTCTAACACACACACGCACAGCCGCCTCTCTTCTCCTTCCCATCTGTTGCCACAGCAACGCAGCACTCTCCTTCACATCGCACAGACAGCACATGAGCTCTCGCAGACCTTTGACAGACATACAGTTATAATTGCACAACTCTCACATATGACCAGCATGCAGAGATGTCCAGTGGATCAAGTTGGCACTCTCACCTCACAGTTCTGTCCTGTAAAGCCCTGGCTGCAGATGCATGTGTAAGCCCAGAAGTCCGACTGCATCTGTGTACTCTGATTCTCCTCCATCTCTCCTACCCGACTACAGACACCCCCATTCAGACAGGGTCTGCCCTCGCAGGGGTCCGGCGGCACGCTGGGGGCCTCAGTCGGGCTGGGGCTTGATGTCAGAGGGGTCCCGAGTCCACTCCTCACCCCGAGGATGAGGAGGAGAGGAAGTATGAAGCACTGCATGAGAGCGGTTCGGATGTTGCCGTGTCACAAATGTCACCTTTTCTCTTCTCTGCATACGCTGGTGTAGAGAGCAGATCAATGGATTACAGTCGTTCGTTTGCAGCTGTGTGTGTGAGAGAGAGAGAGAGAGAGAGAGAGAGAGAGAGAGAGAGTTTGCTGGACTGGAGGGTCTGAGCGTGTTTGAGGACGGGAGAGAGAGGAGCTGAAGGGAGGGAACTTGTCCACAGTGACAGCATGTGACGACATGCACACGCTCCGCCTCTCTCTCTCTCTCTCTCTCTCTGTAGGTTTCAGTGTATTTCTGCTGTGTCAGTGTAGCTGAAGCTGTGCAAGAACAGTCAGACACCTACACATTTACAAGTCTCATCACTGATAGCTTCTCACTGGATGTGAGAAATAATAACAATTATTTTCATCTCATGACGGATTACCGATAAATTATTTATATTAAAATACTACATTATTTTGTCTGTATTACTTTTTGCAATAAGGCTATTGGTTAACTATATTAGTTAATGAAAAAATACACTATATTGCCAAAAGTTTTGGGACGCCTGCCTTTACATGCACATGAGTTTGACATCCCATTCTTAATCCGTAGGGTTTAATATGGAGATGACCCACCCTTTGCAGCTATAACAGCTTCAACTCTTCTGGGAAGGCTTTCCACAAGGCTTAGGAGTGTGTTTACGGGAATTTTTGACCATTCTTCTAGAAGCACATTTGTGAGATCAGGCACTGATGTTGGACGAGAAGGCCTGGCTCTCAGTCTCCACTCTAATTCATCCCAAAGGTGTTCTATCGGGCTGAGGTCAGGACTCCACACCAAACTCGCTCATCCATGTCTTTATGGACTGACGCTTTGTGCACTAGTGCACAGTCATGTTGGAACAGGAAGGGGACATCCCCAAACTGTTCCCACAAAGTTGGGAACATGAAATTGTCCAAAATGTCTTGGTATGCTGAAGCATTAAGAGTTCCTTTCACTGGATCTAAGGGGCCAAGCCCAACCCCACACCATAATCCCCCCTCCACCAAACTTTACACTTGGCACAATGCAGTCAGGCAAGACTCGTTCTCTTGGCAACCGCCAATCCCAGACTCATCCATTGGATTGCCAGACAGAGAAGCGTGATTGGTCACTCCAGAGAACATGTCTCCACTGCTCTAGAGTCCAGTGGCGGCGTGCTTTACACCACTGCATCCCACGCTTTGCACTGCACTTGGTGATGTAAGGCTTGGATGAGCTGCTCAGCCATGGCAACCCATTCCATGAAGCTCTCTACAGACTGTTCTTGAGCTAATCTGAAGGTTTAGACAAAGTTTGGAGGTCTGTAGCTTGGTCTGTGATTTTACGTGGCCTACCACTTTGTGGCAGAGTTGCTGTTGTTCCCAATTGCTTCCACTTTGTTGTAATAGTTGACTGTGGAATATTTAGTAGTGAGGAAATTTCACGAATGGACTTACTGCACAGATTGCAACCGATCACAGTACCACACTTGAATTCACTGAGCTCCTGAGAGCGACCCATTCTGTCACAAATGTTTGTAGAAGCGTCTGCATGCCTAGTGCTTGATTTATACACCTGTGGCCATGGAAGAGATTGGAACGCCTGAATTCAGTGATTTGGAGGGGTGCCCCAATACTTTTGGCAGTACAGTGTACTTCTAAAGCATTCAGTGATCTTGGTTCATGTTAATTTCAACTTTTGCTTTTAATTTCATTAATAAAATAAAAAATATCTGTTAATATTTAATGGACCCAAATTAACATGAGCTAAAAATGAACAGTTGTATGTGATGCAGGCTGATTGATGCTAGGTCCTGATTGGTGCACAGTACTTTAAAAAGCACGTCATCACTTTCTCTAGAGATATCTTGTGTTCTGAGCAGAGAGAGTTTTTGATTGTATAATGCAGAGTTTGTATGTGTCAGGAGAATTTGAATGTGTTAAAGGCCCACTGAAGTGCCTTGAAACGCGCAACATTATTCAATGAGTTGACATAATTCCCACTGAAACAGGAAGACAGGGCGGGACATATCAAACAGAAAAATAAAAAATAAATAACCAATAGCGTTTAATTTATACAGCTGTTGAGCTCAAAAAAGCTGCAGTTTCCTCCTAATCTCTAACCCTTTCTCCTCCTAATCTCCATATCGCTTTAAAATATAGCATCCTGTGCACAATTCAAAAGGGCAGAGCTGGCCCAAGGCATAAGCGAACTAAGCGGCTGCTTAGGGCCCCTTGGTCACCATGGGGCCCCCAAGAGCACATGAAATGACTTGTTGCTGCATGTTACTTTATAATGTTTGAAATCGCGAAATGGCCTTAAACAATTACTAAATAAACTGCAAAATGTAAAGTTTTCTAATATATGCACGGATTGATTCTGACAGCGCTGCACGAGCTGCACCATTGGCTGGACACTAGGCTATTAGCTTGTTAGCCAGGTTTCAAAGTCCAAAGTGCGAAAAATCGGTGCTGAAATGGTGCTATTAGTGCAAATATCTTATTTGACATGCTGCATGTTTTGGACGGAGTACAGCAGAGCTTCCAGTTTCTGTTCACAGTAAATGCTTTTCTGCAAGTGCTATATGTTTGAGTCGAAATAATCATTTGGGAATGCAAATACGTTCTTCCCAAAAAGCCTTCCCAAATTCGTAATGCAAATCATTTATAAATCTGTTGTTGTCAACAAATAGAAGCACCAATGTCTTCCTGCGTGTTTCCGCCAAAATAAAAGCTCTGTTTAATGTTTGAAAGAAATCCACCAACATTTCTTGTTTTTAAAGTAAGTCTCGTATGCTCACCAAGGCTGCATTTATTTGATCAAAAATACAGTAAAAACAGTTATATTGTGAAATATTATTGCAATTTAAAATAGCTATTTTCTATGAGATATATGATATTCATATATTAGATATGACTATCAAGTAAATTGCGATCAAAGCTGAATTTTCAGCATCATTACTCCAGTCTTCAGTGTCACATGACCCTTCAGAAATCATTCTAATGATGATTTGCTGATCAAGAAAAATGTGTAAATGTCTTTTTTTAGGATTCTTTGAAAGCTTTCTATTTTAGATAAATGCTGTTCTTTTGAACTTTCTATTCATCAAAGAATCCTGGGGTAAACAATTGAGAGCATATTCAGCATAAGAGGCTTCTTTTAAAAATCAGTCTGAACTGTACTGTAAAAGTGATGATACACGGGGCAACTTTTTGAGCAATGTTGCTAGGCAATGTTGGCATCAACGGGCAACCAGATGAGACGCAGAGCCCACGACTGATCTAAAGTATCCAGATAGAAATTTGTTGCCCATTCTCAATGGGAAAAGTGCCCAAGCAACATCTCCCGGCAACATTGCTCAAAAATTGCCATGTGTATCATCACCTTAAGACTTTGAATATTAAAGTGCAAATTAACACCTGACCACTCTTGTGGGTTTGCTACTGTTACAATTAAAAACCATATAAGGGTAATAACATGACAGGCAGACATGACGTAAGCAACACAACTACAACTAATACAATTAATAATGGGTGTGCGATTATTATCAAGAATTGACAATATCCAATCGTACCGAGGGGCCCCAAATAAAATTCTGCTTAGGACCCCATAAAGGCTTGGGCCGGCCCTGCAAATGGTCCGATACATTTTGTGGTCTGCGCCGGCTCACGCATATGATCCGCTCTGTGCTATCGTGTCTCTGGACCGGAGAAGTTTGCGTGTTCTGGCGGTTCGCGTGACATTACATTAAACCAGACTTCATTTGCACCAAAGGAAAGCATATTTACACTGTCTGAATCGCTCCCTATCCCCTATATAGTGCACTATGTGCCATTTACCATTTAGAAAATAGTAAATGTGTGAAAAAGTGACCAATTTTAACTGCAGCTTCAGCATCTATTTATAATGTATAAATACAAATGTATTTATTGGCCATTGTTAGTTTGATGTGAACACATTAAATAATGCTTATTGTAAAGTGTTACCCTTTTGCATAAATGAAACTTAAAACTAAAATGAATGGTTTTACAAGTTCTACCAGTAAATTTAGTCATTATAACATTATAATATACAGTATGAAATTAATTTGCTAAAATTAACATTAAAAAGTGTTATTGAATTATTAGTGGTTTTGAGGATTAACTTAAAGGGATAGTTCAGGGATGGTTGAAATGAAAATTCTGTCATAAATTTTCTCGTTGTTCCAAACCTGTAAGACCTTCGTTCATCTTTGGAATACAAATGAAGATATTTCTGATGAAATCCGAGAGCTGACCCCTCCATAGACAGCAATTTAATTACCACTTTCAAGGTCCAGAAAGGTAGTGAAGAGATTGTTAATATAGTCCATGTGACTCCAGTGGTTCAACCTTAATTTTATGAAGTGATGAGAATACTTTTTGTGAGCAAAAACAAACACGGCAGCTGATGCTGATGCTGATGCACCACGATATGTGCGGGATACAACGTAAACAGCGTAGGAGACTAGCACAGGCTAGAACAAAATTGCTGAATTAAGTTATTTTTGTTTGTTTTTGCGCACAAAAAGTTCACCCAAAAATGACAATTCTGTCATTAATTCCTCATCCTCATGTCATTCCAAACGCTTAAGACCTTCGTTCATCTTCAGAACACAAATTAGGATATTTTTGATGAAATCCGAGACCTTTCCATAGACAGCAATTTAATTACCACTTTAATTATCACAAATCAATTAATCGCATCTAACATAAACGTTTGTAAATATAAATGTGTATGCATGTGTGTTCTACGTGGCATTGATTCAACAAGGTGCTGAAAGCATTCTTTAGAAATGTTGGCCCATATTGATAGGATAGCATCTTGCAGTTGATGGAGATTTGTGGGATGCACATCCAGGGCACGAAGCTCCCGTTCCACCACATCCCAAAGATGCTCTATTGGATTGAGATCTGGTGACCATTTTAGTACAGTGAACTCATTGTCATGTTCAAGAAACCAATTTGAAATGATTCAAGCTTTGTGACATGGTGCATTATCCTGCTGGAAGTAGCCATCAGAGAATGGGTACATGGTGGTCATAAAGGAATGGACATGGTCAGAAACAATGCTCAAGTAGGCCGTGGCATTTAAACGATGCCCAATTGGCACTAAGGGGCCTAAAGTGTGCCAAGAAAACATCCCCCACACCATTACACCACCACCACCAGCCTGCACAGTGGTAACAAGGCATGATGGATCCATGTTCTCATTCTGTTTACGTCAAATTCTGACTCTACCATCTGAATGGCTCAACAGAAATCGAGACTCATCAGACCAGGCAACATTTTTCCAGTCTTCAACTGTCCAATTTTGGTGAGCTCATGCAAATTGTAGCCTCTTTTTTTGTAGTGGAGATGAGTGGTACCCGGTGGGGTCTTCTGCTGTTGTAGCCCATCTGCCTCAAGGTTGTGTGTGTTGTGGCTTCACAAATGCTTTGCTGCATACCTCGGTTGTAACGAGTGGTTATTTCAGTCAAAGTTGATCTTCTATCAGCTTGAATCAGTCGGCCCATTCTCCTCTGACCTCTAGCATCAACAAGGCATTTTCACCCACAGGACTGCCGCATACTGGATGTTTTTCCCTTTTCACACCATTCTTTGTAAACCCTAGAAATGGTTGTGCGTGAAAATCCCAGTAACTGAGCAGATTGTGAAATACTCAGACCGGCCCGTCTGGCACCAACAACCATGCCACGCTCAAAATTGCTTAAATCACCTTTCTTTCCCATTCTGACATTCAGTTTGGAGTTCAGGAGATTGTCTTGACCAGGACCACACCCCTAAATGCATTGAAGCAACTGCCATGTGTTTGGTTGATTAGATAATTGCATTAATGAGAAATTGAACAGGTGTTCCTAATAATCATTTAGGTGAGTGTATATTGAGAACTTTGATGCATGTAAACCTGTTGTGGGAGCCTTTAATATAGCATAGGAACACTTTAAGTTTTTCCATCTAATGTTTATATTTTATTTCATTTCAATGAACAAAATCACTGTTTAAATACTTAAAGATTACAGATCCTAATGAATCAGAAACATCTCTAATATCAGAAAATATATGTGGTTTGTTGAGAGAGGTGTGCTATTACTTTCTAATTGATCAGACTTGGTTGAATGCACAGTGTCCACCTGATGATGGATGATCAAATGAGTGAAAAAAATCCCACACATTCCCAATGATCTTGAGGTCTCTCAGCCATCTGGGCTCTTTTGACACCCAGAAAACACTATCGCAGTAGCAGTGCACTAGAAATGAGAGGCAACATCTCAGCAAGAATCTATTTCTCATTTCTGTCGGCAAGCAACTTAATTTTAAGTCCTCAGCATCCAAGATTTTCTTTGCCCTTTCAACAGTCCAATTACGGTGAATGTCAATTACATGAGCATCATATGAGACCGAAGGACCTTTCCAAGCATCCTTCACTGAACAGCAGTTTCTGCATCCATGAAAGGATGAACAGTGAGTTGTTTTTATTGCAGGCTGATGGCAGACGCCCTCACAGCACTTCCACGACAATCTCCTCTTCAACTGCTCCTCCTGCTGGTTACCATGGCAACAACCACACAGCCAGTCACAATGCTAGCTGGAGACACACTGTACCGCATTTACCATCTCAGCCACCTCAGAAACGCCCTTTTGTAAAGGGTATTGAGGAAATATTTCAAGAAATGTCTCAGTGGTTTTTTTTTTCACCATAGAAGTCAATGGTTACCAAAATTGGTCACTAACATTCCTCAAAGTATCTTCTTTTGTTAGTCATACAGGTTTAGATTGACATGAGGTTGAGTAAATGAGGACATAATTTTCTTTATTGGGTGAACTACATGTATTTTAACTTCTGTGCAGATTATGTATATGCAGGAAAAACATACAGACAATGGCGCCTCCTCCTGGTCACAGATAGCAGGACACCATCTAGCACTAACTAGCATTGGTTCAAACTCCTTCCAAACGAGAAGAGGAATGACACACATGAGCCAAGAGAGCCAGTGATTTATGTGCTTCTGCAGCAGGTTGAAGGCTATTTTGGGAGAGATCGTGACAGAAGGAAAGACGGATGGTCTTCAGATGCAGCGATCAGCGGGTTCTTGTGCAGAATGTTTTCTTAACATCAGAAAGATGGAGTAATTTGGCAACTTCTTGTGAACATCACTAATCATCCAGTTTCTCTGTCCACTCAAACCTTTTCCACATAACAGCTGAAAACACAAGCGCTTTCATCAGTATAAAAATATTTCAAATGTTTTTCCAAACCTGTGAGTCACATTTGTCCTGTGGCGATACTGTGCATGCTAATGCATTTGTGTAATTTGGTCATTTGTGTTTCCACATGCCTGTCATGATGTTATCATGATCATATCATCTAAGGCCCTGATGTGTTTTGGTCAATCGGATCACAAGTAGACAAGGGAGACACATTCTCGGTTACACCTGGTGTCTCTTTTGTCCACTTTCAATATCTTCTGTCCTGATTTCTTCGAGGGGAGGGTCTATGTGCAGATAAATATGTGGGGTTTTTTTCAGATCTTTCAATCTAATGGACAAATTAAGATCACGCAATTTACATATGAGTGCATCTGGAGACGAAGGAGACGAAGAGCAGTGGCTTTCCTTTCTGCTCTGATAGCCACAAGATCAGTGAGCTGTGAGTGTGTGTTAGAAATCAGGAATGGTGAGAGAACATTGTGCTTGGCACGTTTTTCGCCTTCAAACCAAAGTTGGGTCTTCAGCTGACAAAGTTTAAATCCCGTCTGTCTAGCGCACAATTCCCATAATGTTTATGGTCAGTAGCCTAGGTGGGGAGTAAGTGTCTTTTGCGGCTGTTCGAACATTCTCGACCACATGAGCGTTTACACGAAAGCAATCCAGTCAAATGTGTTTTCGACTACCTCTGGAAGTGGTCTAAAGTGGACAAGCTCAAAACATTTTAGACCTTGTTTACACCTGTATTTAACATCGTCCACTTGTAATCTGATCAGCAAAACACATCTTAATATAAACAAGGTCTAAATAACTTTTTTTTTTTTTTTTTTTTTTTTAAATGTATTTACTTGTGTGTGGACAGACATGACAACTAAACTACATAAATCTAAGTTATTTCACCAGGGGGCGATCTAACCTCATCATGGTCCAGACACTCAATCTCATGAAACGTCCCTGAATTCCACAGTGCAGCAGATCCTGCAAAAATGAGAACAAACATTTGACAAAAGTTTCTCCATAGTTTTGCTTGCCTGCTTCAAAAAAAAAAAAAAAAAAAAAAAAAAAAAAAAAAAAAAACAGTTTTATTTGACAAACTGAAACACTTGCGTTCAGAAGTTTGGAGTCAGAAAGTTTTATTATTACTATTTTGATAGAAATTAATACTTTTATTCAGCACATATTTCTATTTCAAATGAATGCTGTTTTTTTTTTTGAGTTCGCTTTATTTATATAGCAAATTTACAACAACCACTAGGCTGACCAAAGTGCATTACAAAACAATAGGAAGCTAGTACCTGCATAGCAAACACAGCGATTTAGCTCACTGCAAAACTAAGAGCAACCTTAAAACCGGAAATAGCAAAGCAGCAACGTAGCATATTTTAAAGTAATAAAACCGAAGTGGGAAGCTTTGGTTGCTCGAGCCCCTGCCCTTTTTAAAAAAAAATACTCAAAAGTGCCCCTTTCAAACAAATATCAATGATAACATTTGTGGTCAATAAAACAAAATAAATTTGACTTATAATAACATGACAATGTGTACAATAGTAACGAACGGCTCAAAAGTCCATAACGCGTTGCTGTGAGTTGCGTGCGTTCGGAAACGGCTCTCGAGCCATATATGGTTCTTTCAGAGAGTGTCTGTGGCTTTACGGGGGAAAATATAAACCACTTTTTTTTTCCATCAATAATCAAAGCTAATGTGTCGATTTAATTAAAAATCTATATATTTTAAAATATTACATAATTCATCAATGCCCGTTTGTCATGTATAATACACCAACCAATCGTGATCTGGCAGAACAAGAACACATTGCCCACTGTCAAATTCCAGTGGGCAATGTGAAGTGGAGCAGTCATTTTCTGTTCTAATTCATAAATCAGGTGAAAATTACATGGACAATTTCCTGTGGTTTGTCTCATTTTATAAAGCAAATTGCATTCCAGGTCCGCCCACGCCTCAGGGTCCAGGTCCGCCCACGCCTCAGGGTCCAGGTCCGCCCACGCCTCAGGGTCCAGGTCCGCCCACGCCTCAGGGACCAGGTCCGCCCACGCCTCAGGGTCCAGGTCCGCCCACGCCTCAGGGTCCAGGTCCGCCCACGCCTCAGGGTCCAGGTCCGCCCACGCCTCAGGGTCCAGGCTCGCCCACGCCTCAGGGTCCAGGTCCGCCCACGCTCAGGGTCCAGGTCCGCCCACGCCTCAGGGTCCAGGTCCGCCCACGCCTCAGGGTCCAGGTCTGCCCACGCCTCAGGGTCCAGGCTCGCCCACGCCTCAGGGTCCAGGTCCGGTCCAGGTCCGCCCACGCCTCAGGGTCCAGGTCCGTCCACGCCTCAGGGTCCAGGTCTGCCCACGCCTCAGGGTCCAGGTCCGCCCATGCCTCAGGGTCCAGGTCTGCCCACGCCTCAGGGTCCAGGCTCACCCACGCCTCAGGCTCCAGGCTCGCCCACGCCTCAGGGTCCAGGTCCACCCACGCCTCAGGGTCCAGGTCCGTCCACGCCTCAGGGTCCAGGCTCGCCCACGCCTCAGGGTCCAGGCTCGCCCACGCCTCAGGGTCCAGGTCCGCCCACGCCTCAGGGTCCAGGTCCGCCCACGCCTCAGGGTCCAGGTCCACCCATGCCTCAGGGTCCAGGTCCACCGAGTTATGTTTAACTCAAGTCTGTTCAAGTCAAGTCTTTTGTTTATTTCTTTGGATTTTGAGTTGAATAAAAGAAACTGCACTTGGGTTCTTCAAACTTGCCTTCAGTGGATAAATGTTACAAATTTAAGCAATTTTGAGGCTTGAATTGAGGAACAGATTAAGCTGATAAAATGAAGGGGGGAAAAGGCTACCTATTTATTTCAAGAGAATTAGCTAAATTATGCTGTTTTATTTAGAGACACCACTGTTAGTTCCCAGCATGCTTTGCATATGGCTGGAAATGGAGAGTTAATATTGAAATTAAGTGAATATTTAATATTCAGTTATGTTTGACATTTGAAAGAGTTTCTGATTGTGCAGATGAGTAGACCTTATGTTTAGGTTGTGAATAACTGCTAATATTATGTAGCATGCTGTTTTGTTCAATGAGCAGTAACTTTGCTAATGTTAGTGCAGTAACAAGTTTGATTGTACTTGTGTTGTACTAGCAGCAAACAGTCTATTGATTGTATAACGTAACTCAAAGTCAAATATAAACAGCTCATTTCCATTCACTCTAATGTATACCCCTTTTTAAAGTGAACTTAAAATAAAAAGCCAAATTTCACCAAAAATATGAAATTATTGTTTCATAGACTAAATAATTGGTAGGTGATTTTACTTGATTTATTCGGGTAGATTGCCTTAAAAACTAGGCTACTCAAAAATATTATGTGTAATATTGTTACCATCATTTAAAAAAAAAAAAGTAAATAGCACATACATTTTTTTACAGTGTACATTTAGCTAAATTTACTGTACAACAGTAGCCTAATATATTTCTGTCAATTTCTACAATTTAAACCGAACATTTATGTTGACGGGTTGCCGTGAAGACCTTTGAGTTTCTGTGTGTTTGATATGATGATAGATTTCGCAAATGAAACGGTAAAAGCTCATGAAGTGCTCAGAGCGGCTCTCGAGATGAAGTTCATGTGTTCATGTCCTCACGGTGTGACACGGCAGAGGCTAAAAAGACAGCGAGTGTTGCACGTGCGTGCGTGCGTGCATGTGTGTGTGTGGCAAATGAAACTTCATTCAGACGCAGAACATGCAGGATTCATATTTAAATAGTCTTTTATTTTTAATTAAATTCGGCTACAGTCGGGAGCCCTGCTCTTAGATAAACACAGGAGCGACTGAAAGCAGCTGCCTATTAGTGGGTACCAAATATACTCTGTACTACCGGTACTACAGAAATGCTGGTTTTGTCACATTTTCAAAATTTCAGTACAAACCAACTTGGTACCAAATTACTGGTACTTGTGACATCCCTAGCCTAATATATAAAAAAGCAATCGCAAAGGAAGTGGCACAGCATTTCTGATCAAAAACAAGATTGTCTGATTACTGCTATAAATACTCTACACACTTATTAAAAAATCTGGTTAGGGAACCAGGTTTCGGTCTACGGGTCTTAAAATGCAACAGTTAAGAAGTGTTTGTTTTGGATTAGTGCGCACTGGCACTCATCTCATCTCATCAGTGTAAGTGTAGGGGCAAATGCCTGATCTCTAGCTATATATATCTAACCCCTCCCTACATAAATGCAACTTAATACCCAAAATTGTCTAGATCTGGTGAGATGGATATTTCATCTAATAAAAGAAAACAGACTGTGCAATAGATGCATGTTTAAGAAATCAAATTCTGAACTTATAAGCAGAATCAGGCCAACATAAGATCCATAGCTAGTGAGCGCACACCTGGCACGTGTGCCAGGCCGGATGAGTCCACTCTCTGCTCTGACGTCACCAGCCCCGCCATACTAATCGACACAGACACTAATCCAGCTCTTCTATAAAGCCTTTCTCCTCTGCTCAGGAGGAGAGAGAGAGAGAGAGAGAGAGAGAGAGAGAGAGAGAGAGGAGTGGAGTTTAGGATAAAGAGAGTAAGGTAACCATAGAGGGGGACATGACTGTTTGATGTGCTGTGACATTTCAGTGCTCGATTGGAGTATCAGCTTGCAGTATTTTTCCTATTGTGCCTGCCATTAACCTCGAGTTACAGGCCTTCATTGTGCACTGCACTCTCAGGCATCACACTGGAAGGACGGTGCCCCCCGATGGGGCCTGTGGAGGGGCAGTGCTGTGGGAGCTGCCCCTCTCTGCCCCCTATTATCATACCAGGCATGGGCAGCGTGGAGCTCTGCACCACCCAAGAGGACGACTGCCTTCCCACAGATGGGTAGGACCCCATACAAATTCTCTGTGTGTTTATGTGTAAGACTGAACAGACAGCTTATATTAACACTTATAATGTTAGTGCCTTTAGGCATTATATTAAATGCCTGAAGGCCTTATATTAGGCATTATATTATTTTGGATATATTAAAATATCCAAAAACCACTAGAACAATGTTATTTTGTTGACTTGTGCAATTACATCATCCCAAATATTTCCAAGAATGTTTAAATCCAGAGAAATAAGCAATTTTAACCAGGACATGGACTGTGCCCGTGTGTCGCCTATCAATGACATCATACCCGCGTTACCCTCGATTTCCGGTTTTGTAGAAACCATGGAAACACCAAAGACGCTTTAATATATTATGTGTTTTATTAGATAGGTGAGCAACTGTTTGGATACATTCATCGAAATCGCTCAACACAGTTAGTTTTATTGTTTAAATCTGGGAGTACCATGTTTTACCATGCCTAATATCGATCTCACTGCAGTGTGAACAAGTGTTTCACAGTCGCCGCCGAGTGAATGCGCAGAGTAGCATTATAACATAACTTTCAACACACTCAGATGTATCTAATATGATAAAACAGTGCTGCGTTACCACACATACACATGAGCGGAAGAAGCGGAAACGCTCGTCTGCGGCAGAATAAAAGCTCCACTGCTCTGGAGCCAGGTCACGCTCGTTTCTTATTAGCAATTGCTCCAGTGCCTCGTTCAGCTCCACCCTGCTTCATACTACAGTAACATTAATGAATCTTTAATACATTAGCTCATCCATGACTATGATTTCTGCCCAAGTCCCATCGGATTCTGCCCTTTCCACCGGCTGTAGAGGTGACGACAACAACTCCTATGATTTCGCAAAATCAAGCTACTCCTTTGTTTTGAATAAGTGACCTCTAGCAGCGAAAATGAAATATTGTGCATTTAATTGCATGTTTGTAAACACATGATGATTTTGTTTTTCACTGTAAATGATGTCAACAATTTAAGGGGAAAAAAGTAATTAAAATGAATATAAAACCACATATACGTTTTTAGTCCAATTTAACTTAAAGAAGGTAAATGTGCAGTCATCAAAATTCCATCCCATAATGCATGAAACATAATTGATTTTCATCATTTCTGGATACTACAGCTGCCAAACAAAAAATAAAAAAAAAAAATGTGATATCCCCACAATATATTAAAAGCTGAATATAGAGTACATCATACTTTACCTGCATACAGTATAGGGGAGAGGGGCTCAACCTAACACTTTTAAACTTTCTAAATCTATTTGGGGTTCAGAGTATTTATTTTTCCCCACATTAATTTCCCACATGTCTAGTACAATTATGTGGTTTTGTTTCATTAATACAGTGGATACTTTTACCCCAAAAGAATGGAAGTGAAATGTGACAACATGCCCCATAGGTGGAGTACACTGTAACATGACTAAATGTTACCTGATATAATCAAAAATATACAAGACAAACTAAAATATTTTGTCAATAAAATACAATTATTAACTTTCATATAAAATAATTACTTTTTTATCATTAAAATTATACACATTTTTAAGTTTGACAACAAACACGTCGCAAAACAGCTATACAGCATAGTTAAAACATAATAATAATTAATAATTTCTGAACATTGATTCTCAGTCATTATTCACCTCTTTCCCATGGCTTCTCAAAAGAGTTCATAAACGTATAGAATATAATAGCGTAGTTGTAATAGGGACACAATGTAACGCAGTGTTACAAACTAGTGTCTTCTGCTGGTTAGATTTGCAATATATCTAAATTAGTTTTAAATGCAAAAAACTGAGATGAAAAATTAACTTCAGTAAGAAATTTACTTTTGCTATGGTTAAATAAATGTTCAGTGATATCTTCCAAAGATTTTTTAATTTTGGCGCATTTTTTTCTCTATATAGTGTTGATATGGCAACTAGTAAATACACAAAGTTTTGCCATGCTGGCATGTGTGGAAAGTGTTAAACCATGTGTTACCACTAGCCCCGCGTTAGGTTGTGCCAGCGCTCCACATCTTATGTAAAACATACTATATAGCAAATCTCTGCTGCCTGATTTTTTTATTTCATCGCAAAATGTAACTATATTATCACACAGCTCTTTATATAAAGTTGATTATAGTTTAAAAGAATGTCCAATTTGATCCAGTATACTCACATACAGCAATATACACAATATAGCAAATGTTGATTGCTTGTATCATCATAAAATGTAAAGTACTGTATATTATCACTCAGCACTCAGTATTATCAGTATACATAAAGCAAAAATAGCATATTTTCTTAGCAATAGATGCTATTTACACTAAATGAAAATAGCAATATATTCTATTTACACCATGTAAAAGTAGTAGAGCTTTGCAATATGTGTAAATAGTAATTACATGCTATTTGTATATTAACAGGATACAATAATAGTGTAAATTATTATATTTATTAAAATTATTAAATGGATGCTGCCTGGGACAATAAAACCCTACCCAACAAATACTTTTATTATTACTATTATTATTAAACAGTTGTTACGCACTATATTTCCACTTTTAGTACATTTTATTAATTTTTATTGAAAGTAAATGCCTTTCCGATGTGATATGTGATGGGAAAAGGGACAGAGCGAGTTCGGAAAAAGGCAGATTTGACCCGGGTCGATCGCGTCAAAAGCATTCCATGAGCCTTACGTTCTACTGACTACGCCACTGAAGACGCTGAAACACACACACATATATATATATATATATATATATATATATATTTTTAATCTTGTGTGGCCCAACCAGGCATTGCTGGGCGGAGCTAGTGTAAATAGCGCTTGCCAACAACATTTGCACTTAGTGTAAATAAGACACTCCGGTTAAAAATACACAACATCACAATCATGGTTTTCTGTAAAGCTGCTTTCCCTCCCACTCTTGATAGGTGGGTTTGGAAAACATTCCAAGTTTTGATCATGATCACATTTTACATTATTAATTTGTTGCACTTTTAATACCCACAGCTACGTCATATCTTCATAGTGCTTACAGTGCTTTTGTATTCCCTGAATATCTAAGTTAGCTACAGAAACTTATGATCATTTTGGGGGTGCAGTAATTTTAGTGCTATTTTCTCAGTTTAAGCAAACTGACATTTAGCCTACCATAATATGGGTTACAAGTTATAAGACTCTATGTGCTAGTTGCTCCAAATGGCCACAAAATGATGAGTAATGGCCAAAAAGGTGTGTTAAAATCCAGCTGCTGAACAAGAGACAGTGTGTCCTCAATCTGTGAGCTAGCCTGTCGATAGCATGCATAGCTGCTGCCTCAATCCGGAGGGAAATCTGTTCCGTTAGCTTGTTAATGACTTACCACAGACAGCAGGAGGGGAAGGCAGGATTACACAGCTAACTGCTAGGCAGCTGTCGTCAGAGAGACATTAGCAGATAAATGACCTCCATAGGTTTTGTGTGAAAACGGTTGTTTCACAAACAGTGAAAGCAGTGATGAAGTTCCTCTTTTGATGAACTGACTGAAAGAGAACAGAATATTGAGGAAAATATGTGGGCAACTTCTGAAAGAAAGATGAAAATGTTAAGTAAAGTTAAGAACAGCAGGTGTTAAATTCTGATATTTTATCATTTTGATAGAGAAGTATGAACCGTAAGCAGGTTGTGACTTTTCAGAAAGAGCTGACCTTAATTTTACTATACTTCCTGGTTTCTGATGGCTTAAGCTGACACACACACACACACACACACACACACACACACACACACACACACACACACACACACACACACACACACACACACACACACACACACACACACACACACACACACACACACACTGGAAGTAAAAAAAGAGGATTTTGTTCATCATACAGGTCTTCAGGCTTCCTTAATCCCTGTCCAGCCCCTCTGGGAGAATATGAACAGATTTGGAACATGAAGGACAAAAATAACACACAAAATTAAACCCATAATCAATGTTTCACATCCATATGAGTAAAACACTAACTGAATAAACACTAAACATTCACTGAACATTGTTTGTAGCGGGCCTCCCATCCGGTAATCACAATAAGCTTTGTATTTTATCACTATTTATATCAAAGTTTCAGCTTTCAAATTCTGTCAATTATACCAGTCATTCAAACAATAAGTACCGTTTTACAGATCGCTGTAGCTGCAGGTCAAGGGGCACACGTGAACCGATCGTCACATCCGCTTCTTCACTGTTAAAGCACAAAAAAAAAAAAAAAAAAATGTCTGAAGGTATGTTGAAATACAACTTACTGACATGTATTGTGTCTCATGTAATCTTGTCGATAAATCAGCTTGTGTCAAAATGTAAAGTTACCTCAGGAAACGCTTAAGTCAGCTAGGCTACAAAAAAGGGGGGATTTTACATTTACATTACATTTACATATCCAAAGCGACTTACAAATGAGAGCAATAGAAGCAACTAAAAACAGTCAAGGGCAACAATATGCAAGTGCTGTAACAAGTCTCAGTTAATCTAGCACAGAACACATAGGACAGAACAATTTTTATTTATTTTTATAAATAGACAAACAGAAAACGAGTAGAGTGATAAGTGCTATTCTTTATTGGTCAGGTGCTGCTGGAACAGATGCGTCTTAAGATATTTTTTTGAAAATGGCTACCGACTCGGCTGCTCGAATTCCACCACAGGTGGGAACGATCCAGGAAAAGGTCCTTGTGAGGCATTTCATGCCTCTTTGTGATGGCGCCATGAGGCGCCGTTCACTTGCAGAACTCAAGCTTCTGGAGGGTGTGTTCTGAACGAGCGAGTTTAGGTATTTTGGTGCAGAGCCGGTGGTTGCCTTGTAGGCGAGCACCAGTGCCTTGAATTTTGCTAAATATGTGCACTATATTACATAAGTCTAATTATATTTTTACTTAAATAATGAAGACATCACTGACATGTTGTTTTGAATAAATCTTTCTTTCTTGATAACCACTTGTTTATATTTCAACAACGAATTGGAGTATAGCAATTTAAATGTAAAAAAAAAAAAAAACCACTTGTTTTTATTTGAGTGTTCATTAGCCTATCTAAAATAAATAGCAACTTAATTTCTTTTCTTTTAAATTGTTGTTAATGTTAACCTTTAAAGGCTACGTACCAAATGACAGGTTTCGTCTTAGAGTTTATAGCATTAAAGTTTGAAAGGTTTGAATTAGAGTTTAAAACTCTTTTTAAATTTTCAAATAATGTATATACAAAAAAAAAAAAAATCCTCAAAATAAATATTTAAATGGTTTAAGTTTATTTTTTACTTTGTTTAGATCAGGGGTGTCCAAACCTGGAGGGTCACTCCTGAAGAGTTGAGCGCCAGCCCTAATTAAACACACCCAAACCAGCCAACCCAAAGGGCTTCAGATTCACTAGAAAAGCAAGCCTCCAAAGTTAGCATAAAAAACCCCTGTAATGCTGCAGTACGCATCCCTTTGCCCTACTCAGTCCTTGAAATGGGACTTTGTAGGGAGCAGGGCACTTGTGTGTCATAATGAAGCTGTTTGGAACGCACTTGGTGAAGGAAGCAATGAAAGGGCACGTCATTTCCTCATTAGCTTCACATGGATTGTTACCACTACAACACTAGGCAGTAACAACAGGAATATTATTATACACAAATATATATATATATATATATATATATATATACTAAAACTAAAACACCCTAGGTGTATATGACTTTCTTCTTTCTGATGAATACAGTTGGAATTATATGAATAAATATCCTGAGTTTGAAGCTCAAAAAGTGCATCCATCCATCATAAACATACTTCACACGGCTCCGAGGGGTTAATAAGGGCCTTCTGAAGCGAATCAGTGGGTTTGTGTAAAAAAATATCAATATTGAAACTTTCTAAAGTAAAATATCTATAGGGAATAAATATCGAAGGAAGTGTAACGCCTCTCGCAGTTCAAAACGCTTATGCTATGTCCTAGTCATATGTCGCGCCAGTTACAGTTTTTCCGTAAGTTGAATACAGAAGGCAGTTCAATGACATCAAGGCTGTTATGTGATTGATTAACAAGGTACACGTGATCCAAGTTACGCTTTCTCCAATGTAGGTCCACGGAAACCTGCTATATCCCAATAATAATACCATCAATGCTCTGGTTAGAGCTAAACTCTGCAGGACGTTGGCCCTCAAGAATAATAATCACACTGATGAGCATGTAGTAATTACTATGAATTTTCATAGTCTATCATCAGATGTCTGGATCAGGGACATGGGTAAAACATTAACATCTTTACATAAAAGGCATTTGAAAAATAGCAGCAATAAATGATGAAGGCATGGAACATCTACCTGACCTTCATATATATCAAAAAAAAAAAAAAAAAAAAAAAAGGAAGCAGGAAAGAAAACAAAACAAAATTGTTTTCACAAAAATCAACCCCATAGAGTCTACCAAAGTTCAAGAAATACCCACACACAATTACTTAAACTACAGATAATGTTCCGATAGTCCGCCTACATCGGAAAAGCCTTGTTTACCACTTCTAACTTCCTACACAGGCTAGAAGTTCACGGAACACCCAGATGAACCAAGGTTTCAGGGTTTTGCTGTTCTTGACATCTGGCTGCAAAAAGTGTTTGTTGTTGTTCTTTTTTAATGCAGTGGAAGTCTTTTTGGATAAAAGCATTTGCCAATTTTGACTATTCAGCACATCAACATTCAACATTTGAGCACGTCATACATTTTTTAATGTGATTAAGTACACACTGCACAGAATATATATCCCAGAATGCAATGCTCTCAACTTGACATTGCATAACTTGTGTGATGAATTAACGAGAATTAATAATATCCATGATCTATTTTTTTTTTTTTTTTTTGCCTCGTTATGTTTGAACTGCTACAAGACATGTTTACACAAACTTGGATTAAAAAGCAAAATAACTGTATTTATTTCCAAGTTTATAACTGGATGTCACTCACCATCAACATATCATGTGACATGTATCATACCACTTGAGTTATGAGTTATGGAATGCATGTTGTTTTACATACTATTTAAAAAAAGAAAAAGTGTAGTGCATAATGCACAGTATTTTGTAAGTAGTTTTTATATCTGCAGTGATGATGACCTATAATGCAATGTTCTTATCCAATCTGCTGCTAATGAAAAATGACTATATGAGAACATAATCCATTTTGATATAATCGGTCACTGGCTGTCTGTTATAATCATTGTAATCCATGCGTTCAGCAGGGGCTTGAGAGTGGAACGATTAGTCACAGGTCACCTGGGAGCAACTGCGATTAGCAAATCCTATAGGCCACACCAACAGACCGCCTTGTTTCTTAGCATTACATTTTACTTCAAGTGCCTCATAAACTTTAATCAGAATGCATCTCTTCTCTTCTCTGATGACAAGGTCGGGGCAACCTGTCACTCACATGAGATCCACCAATAGCGAACAACTATCCAATCAATTCCCCATGGACCAAATCAAGCCCCGCCCTACAATTTTTTAAATTAGCTTAACTCAGTCACAATAGGGAGGAAAGACTATTGCAACTTCCGTTGCATTCCAACTTTATATAACACAAGCAAGGGTGTTCCGCAGGTGATATTCAAACCAATATTTATACAACAGTTCGATAAACAAGATGTTTTTACATTTTGACACAATATTGCCATTTACTTCGCCAAAAACAATAATTCCAAATGAAGTCAAAGCAGAATCAAACGCTGCAAGCAAGCAAGCAAAACACAGTGGCGGTGTTTCCTGAATGAATCAGTTCAGTAAATCATGCTTACTCGCTCATAAAGACTGAATTCGGACTACTTCCACCAGATAAAGTTTAAGATATAGTAGCAACCAGTGTTTTTGCATTACTTGCATTACCTCGTTAAATGAGGATGCACAAATAAGAAATGAGAAACATCCTCTTCAGCATTAAAAAATTATCTAAAGTCTTTTTTGCTTATTAGTATAATTGAATCTTAAAAGATCAGTAGCAAAGACACTGGTTAATAAAGTGAGAATAAATGCATAAAGTATATTTGTGTAATTTAACATGTAATTATTGCAGGTTTGCATAATATTTTTAGTTTGCATTTCAATGTTTTTATTCATTTTGAGAAATACTGAATGTTTCTGTGCGAGTGAGATGAGTAAATGCATGCTTACATTAGTCTAGAACTACAATAACCATCATGTTTACATACAGCGCCTCTGCACTTACTCCCGATTTCACGTAACACGGAAACAGGAGAGGTGTCAGTCAATACATGGGAAAATAAAGTAACTTGCTTTACTTATTTGAAAAAAGTAACTTTTTTTTGTAAATTTAAAAGTAATGTGTTACTTTACTTTAAAGTAATCTGGTTACGTAACTCACGTTACTTGTAATGCGTTACCCCCAACACCGGTAGCATCTGTAAGAATCACATGTAAGTATTCCAAATTCAGTTTTGAAAGTATCAATCCATTATAAAGATGGTCAGTTGCCGCCACCTAGTAGCGTACTGACATAACCTACAGAAAGAGTTCAAACTTGCATACTTTTGTAGCTGCTATTCTATTAATGTACAAGCAGAGTCATTCAGACAGTCAAAAGTCCTAGCGGGTAGTGAGTATACTAAAGTGAGCGCAATGAGTAGTAGCTGTGACTGTTTCATTGCTATTCCAAACTTTTACAATTATTTTTCCATTTTCTGTGATGTCACTATAACAGAGGGATGGGGTACCCAGAAGCCCAGGCCATGGATGAGTTTCCAGTACAGAGAAAAGGGGAAAGACTGCCCTTTCAGGTAACAAACCTTATCCTTTTATCTTTGCAATGAACTTTGAATGTATATATACATTTTATTTTAGCCACACATTTAAGTCATTATTTAAGTCATACATGCTCAACACTTTAGGTCACAAATCACATAAAAAAGCCACCAAAGGGTGCACAAACTCTGCTGGGTGACAGGTTTGTGTGCTAAAGTCACCCAGGCCCTTTGTTTGTTTTTTGTTTTTTACTTGAGCCTAATATCTTTTACTTGGCATCTACTGTATGACCCATAATTTATATAGTCTCTGTAAGATCTATACTTGCATCTAATGTCTAACTTCTGCATATACAGTTACATTTATCATGTAGCTAGTTCTAATGCTGTGCTTTAAGGGTGTGTCTTAAAATTTTACCAAAAGTTAATTCCACATGTGATACTGTCTCATGGCATATGGATTAACTTTTTCCCTACCACCTTTTTTTTATATTTATAAAGTTGCCAGCTAGAGCCAATATTTTTGATCATTTTCACAAAATTTTCATGGCCCACAGAATATTTTGTTGTATGATGTAAGTTTATAAAAAAAGCAACATTTTGAGCAAAACACTGAGAAAATCAAGTTTTTTGTCAAAGACTACATCTGGATCAGATTCAGAGTGATGATCAAACACAGATGGAGTAGCTCGAGTCCATCAACACCCCCAAATCTTCACAGTCCTAGAGCTCGTCCTGCATCGACATTTCATTCAGTAACATTAGGCAGTTTTGATTTATATGCTGTTGAATGTTGATGATCACGTTATTTTTTATATGCATATGCTATTGATTGTTTCTGCTTCTCTTTTGCCTGTTTTTCTTTTTCCTGTTTTAATCAGGAGATTCTGTACTCTTTCAGAAGATGTGTCCTTTCAGAAGATATGTCATAGTGCCCCCTACCGGATAACAGTGAAAACACAGAAAGTCGTGTCAATGGCAGGGAAAGAGTTTAGTAATGCAATGGGTCAATTCTTTTTAAGCCTGGTGCCCACTGTTCGATTTTGGCCACGATTTGGTTGTCTGAGACAAATTTTGTGAATCCTAAAAGATTCCTCTGATCCAAGGCCAAAATCTGTAGTCTTCGATAGCTAGTTGGACATTGTGGCCAGCGGGGCGTGGTTTAGAGGCTGTTGCAGGCGGAGGAGGAGTTTGGGGAGGGCTGATAGTTAAGGGACACGCCTCTTGTTAACGAGATCTAACAGGTGTCCTCATTTTGCAGTGAGCCGAGAGACAGGATAAAAGCTGAGCTTCTGTGTGCTGCCACCAAACCCTGCCATTTGAAAGCTGCCTGAAAGTGCTCTGTTTATTTTGTTGAGGCCCTCGAGCATTCTTTTGGTTATAGTATAAGAATAAAAGTTACTGCAAGTTGGCATAAAGACGACCCCGCCTTTTTCCTTCAGATAGCTGAAAAGCTATCACAGACATGTTCACCGATAGTTGATTAATGAGCATTGTGATCAAATCTTACCTCCAATGAAATTCTGGTAGTGTCAGAAGTTTAGAGGTGCAGTGTGGCTTTTCCTATGACAACTGCCAAATCAAAAACAAGCCTTCGCAACACAAGCCATGATCAAAATTAACGCTAGAGATTGTTTTGTTTCACTAAACTAGATTTTTTTTTTTTTTTTTTACGTCTATTTATTTGTCAATTTGATTACTTTTTGTGCATTTTTTTTTTTTTTTTTACACTCTAAGTCCTCCGTAAGCAGCAACTATAAATTAGCCATTCATGCATTGATTTACGCTAAAAACTGAAGCTCAGTGTAAATTTCAGTATTGCTGTGTTATTTTAGTGGTCCAACATTATCAACATTGGCTCAGCCAATGGCACGAGTTTGTGCAAACAATAAGGGGGAAACTGTCTGAAAATTGTGTTGCAGCTCTATTTGGTGCCATTGGTTGTTCACAGCAGCTTTAAACCTCATTTGGGGACTTAAAAGCAACCTCCCCCAGTTTATCTTGAAGCCAGTACGGAAGTGACTTAAACTGCAATTCATCGACTGGCCGCTAGAGACAGGCTCCAGAAGGGAGCAGATTCTCATTGAGCTCCACGTTAAAATGCCAATACATGTTTATAGCCTGGTACAAATTGTGGTTTTGGTCTATATATCTATGTATTTTTTTTATAACTCATTCGTTTACATTATATAAAGCCTTAAAGTTCTATCTTAAAGTTCTAAAGCACTTTGAGTGACAGGTGGATTGGCGTTTGTCTGCTGTCTGTTAGTCATCACGTCACCTCAGCTCCAGCCACGTCCCGCCTCTTTGCCCATTGTCAGTTATCTGGGAGTGACGCGATCACTACGTCCATATTTTTATACAGTCCATGCTTAAAAGCCACATATTGCATTAATAATGTGATTACTTATCCACATTTTGTTTTATTTGATAATAATTGCTGATTCCCTCACTAGTTTTTAAGCAAGAGATCACAAAGAGTGTCATGGTAATCACGTGCCAAAATTTCACAATGGGGTTGAGCTTTTGTTAGTCACTTTGAGCCAAACATGACTGACTTGAAGAAACCTCAAACAGGAACCACTGTTGTGCAAACACCATTCAAGACTAAAGATTTCACCTTATATTATCCCCTCTCTTCATCCTTTATTTTGCAGATCTTCCCAGATCCAGTGGAGGTAGTTTTGAGTACCGAAGGCACTCTGACCTGTGCACCGCAGGGGAAGGAGCGTCTGCCGTCCATAGTGGTGGAGCCTACTGATGTCAGTGAGGTGGAGAGCGGTGAGCTGCGCTGGCCCCCGGAAGACATGGACTTCGATGAAGATGAAGATCTGTTCTTGGAGCAGTGCATCCCACCTGCTAACATCGCTGACTGGGGAGAGGATGAAGAAGAGAGCTCTGTCATTGAAAACCACCAGCAGACCACTTCTCTGTTAGGTACTTACAACAGCTTTCACAACCATTCAGAACAATAACTAGGCCAACACGAAATGTTTTGGCTTTTTTTAGGATTTGGGGGGAACATGAATCACCCTGGTTACCATGACAAAAACCCATTAGGATTTTCCCATTACCTTGTGTATTATTGCAGAAAATTTGTGCAGTGTTAGTGCACTTTTAAATGTACTACTTTTTTCAAAATAAGTAACGCAAGTTGCTTTGTTTTCCCATTTATTGACTGACACCTTTCCTGTCCCCATGTTGAGAGAAATTGTAAGTGCAGAGGTGTTGTGTATTTTAGTTGTAGACTATCAGAATATTGCGTAAACCTGCAATAATTAAATATGCTAAATAATACAAATACACCTTATGTATTTTATCTCATTTTATTAACCAGTGTCTTTGCTGCTGATCTTTGATGATCCAATTCAACCATACTAATAAGCAAAAATTACTTTAGATAAACATTTGCCTTGTCCCAAATGGCACTTTTGGACTTACTTTGGCTTGTGGACTTACAAAGACACAAGACAGTAGGGTGTCCCTTTTGTCATTTTAAGTTTCAGAAGGGTGCTCACGAGCACCCCCTTTTGGTCGATATGCGCCCTTGATGCGCACTTCTGCCGAGCACACACTGAAGCGAACTCCACAGCAGAGTCAAAGTGGCATTATGTCACGAAAGTGCCGACTCGTAGGAAGGCTGCAAGTGTTTAGGGTGCCATTTGGGACAGGGCCTAAGAGTGTTGAACTTTCTTCTCCTGTGTCCTCTTCTTCTGCAATCCAGAATGGCAGCACAGTTGAAAATTGTGTTTGAGCTACCTGAGTTTTATTCATTTCACTTCTGGTGTGAATGGACCTTTACATTTGCCAAAAATATAACTTTTTTGTTATTAAAAACAAGCAAGCTAGTCCATCCCAGGTGAGAAGTAATACAAAAGTAATTGACATTACTTAGTAACTTGACATTACTTTCTATAAAAAGTAACTAACACAATTAGTTACTTTTTAGGGAGTAAAGCATTACTTTTAAAAGTAACTTTACCCAACACTGAATATAAGTATAATATAATAAATATATTATACTTATATTATAGGTGTAAAATATATTGTGTCACAATATATCGCAATACAAAAATGCAACAATATGTATCGTGGATAGTTACAATATATATTGTGTATAGTTCACCCAAAATGAAAATTGCTGTGTGAGGAAAAAAAAAATCAAGTTTACAGAGTTTTAGTGTCAGTACTACATTAAACTACTATATATAATGTTTAATATAATGTATAATAATGCAATATTTATGGGTCCTGATAATGTCCAATGTCTTATTTTACCAGTAAAATGTGGCCTACATTATTTTAAATGTATCTAGTCAGTGACAGAGTGCAATCATATTCGTCTAAAATGTATTTTCAGCTTCAGAATCATATTCTGGTGTCACCATTGTCCTGTGCATTGTGTTACCAGCACCAAGTCCTAGCCTATTTATTTCCACCCCCAATTTAATACCAAATTTAGCATTTTAATCAAGGGTTAATTTTTTGTTAACCTTTTAGCATGCGTCTTGGAGTATCGCAATAATATTGTATCGTGAGTTCAGTACTGTATCATGAATGTATCGAATCATGACATGAAGGTATCATTACACCCCTAATAAATATAGTAAGTAAATAATACATATAAATAGCCTATTAACGGTAACGGTTGGTTGCCATATAAAACACACAAATGAAGGAGATTTAGATTAACAGTCTTTAATGACAAAATGCTCAGGAGAACATGAAGCAACCAACATATAGCCAAATAGCCTGCATTTGACCAAAATTGCAGAATCTTCAGCAAGCAGACTATTGCATTGTGAATGTTTATACAGTTTTCAGTGCATGGGTCATTAAATATAATGTTAGTTTTCCCAATAAATAGACCTGGCATCCTCCATGATTCTTGTTGATTCAACAACAAAGCACTTGAATGCAACAAACTCATAATCACGACTTCTGAAGTGGGAATTATGAAATTTCTGATAGCATGTGAAGGCATCTTAAATGCATGGAAACAAACAAAGGGAACTAATTAGGAAACAGCTGAACAGAATGACTAATCAAGGAGACTAATGAGGACTCAGGCAGACAGGTGACAGAAACAAAGCAAACAAGACTCAAACTGAACACAACAGAATAAACACGTTCAAATTATGAATAAAATAATAACGGGCACAGATTTAACAAACTTTAACAAAAAAAATCCTTGATGCATGGACTCCTAGACCCCTTAAGGTGTGCTGTGGTATCTGGCACCAAGCTGTTCGCATCAGATTCTTTAAGTGCTGTAAGTTGCAAGGTGGGGCCTCCATGGATCGGACTTGTTTGTTCAGCACATCCCACGGATGCTCGATTGGGTTGAGATCTGGGGAATTTGGAGGCCAAGTCAACACCTCAAACTCGTTGTGCTCCTCAAACCATTCCTTAACCATTTGTGCTTTGTGGCAGGGCACATTATCCTGCTGAAAGAGCCACAGCCATCAGAGAATACCGTTTCCATGAAAGCGTCCACCCACTGGATTGGTCTGCAGCGCCGACCTGAAGGACGCATACTCTCATGTCTCCATTCTTCCCCGACCCAGACCATCTCTCAGGTCTGCCTTCGGGGGGCAGGAATACCAGTACACTGTTCTCCCATTCGGGTAGCCCTGTCACCTCGTGGCTTCACTGAAGTCATCGAGGCAGCCCTTGTGCCACTGTGTACTGGTATTCGGAGGGCAGGAATACCAGTACACAGTTCTCCCATTCGGGTAGCCTTGTCACCTCGTGGCTTCACTGAAGTCATCGAGGCAGCCCTTGTGCCACTCAGGCACACGGGGTTCGCATCCTGAGCTTTCTCATAACTGGCTAACTAGCTCACTTTCGAGACCGGGTTTTGTGAACACAGGGACCTCGTGCTCCGGCACCTCACCCGTTGGGCCTTCAGGTCACTTGAGGGAAGAACAAACTCTTCCCTGAAGCTGAGCACGTGCAGTCAATGCTGACTTGCCTTTGTCAATTCGAGGGCAAGAGTGCGGTTCCACTGAAGTTATTTCAGAGGCTCCTGGGGCATATGGCATCTGTAGCCATGGTAACGCTGCTCGGGTTGCTTCATATGAGACCGCTTCAGCACTGGCTTCACGATCGAGTCCCAAGATGGGCATGGCAACAGGGCATGCTCTGGGTCCCAGGTGCTCGGGCCTGCCGCCATATCTTCACCCTGTCTGAACCTCACGGGCTCTACGGGTTCTACGGACTAAATTTCCCTTAGAATGAGTTTCTGGCATACTAATGCTGTGACGGGCTGGGGTGCCCTGCACAATTGACATGCTGCCGTGGACTCCTGCAAAGGACCCCAGCGCCTACAGCGTGTTAATTGCCTCGAGTTGCTGGCCGTACATTTTGCCCTGCACCACTTCTGAGCCCTGCTTTAGGTCAGACACGTACTGGTCCGCTCCCACATCACGGTGACCGTGGCGTACACCAAACGATAAGGTGGTCTACGTTCCCACCGGATGTTGCAACTTGGCTGTCATCTTCTTCTTGGAGTCTGAAGCATCTGAGTTCACTTTGTAGCGTTTATCCCAGCAAACTGACTCATGCAGCCTATGAGCTTTCATGGGTTCAGCCACTTAACCGGGGGAATGGAGACTCCATCCCCAGATGGCCAGCTGATTTGGGAACAGCTCAGCGATGCACAGGTAATCCTGTCGCCTCCCTCTAGTTCTTCCCATTGCCTACTAGGCTCAGCAGGCCGTGGGGCCCACGCAAGTATGCATTTTCCCCAGTGAGCCATCTTGCACAGGTTTTGTGTTGATCACGGAGGGCAAGGAGCAGCTCCTTTGGTTGCCCCGTATTGGCCCGGCTGGACCTGGTTCTATGAACTCTTACTCCTTGCGACAGCTCCTCCCTGGTCAATCCCTCTGAGGTAGGACCTCCTTACTCAGAGACGGGGCACCCTTGGCACTCACGTCCCTGTCTGTGGTGTCCTACTTATGTGGTCCCTGACGGGATGCAGCTTCACTTCTGCCAGGGCCTTGTCTATGACAGGCCTATGTGCCAGGAAATGCCTGTTCGGGTGTGTGCTCTCCTTCCTCCAAGTAGGGTGGAGCGATGGCGTGTCTCCTCTACCCTGAAGGTTTAGGTGGCCTCTATATTGGCTCACCACAACCTGGTGGACTCTAAAGTGGTAGGACAGCACGACTTTATCTGCAGGTCTTATGCCCTCTTGTGACCTCATAGTGGTGTTATCTACCCTGCTGAGTGCTCCCTTTCAGCCTCGCAGTCCTTTTGAGTTGGACGTTCCTTTCAATGAAAAGTGATGCTCTTGATTGCCTAGGCCCTATCAAGGGGGTATGAGACCTGCAGGCTTTTTCGTTGACGAAGCGTGCCTAGAATTCAAGCTGCCTTACTCTCACGTGATAACCTGAGACCCCGGCTTGGATGTGTGCCCAAGGTTCCCACCTCTTCAGGTGCTAAACCTGCAAGTGCAGCCTTGGAGGAGGCAGACCAAGCCTTGGCACTGTGCTGTCCAGTACACGCCCTTTTGCTTATGTAGACCGATCGCAGTGTTCAGGACATCTGTCTGTTACGGAGAGCAGCAGAAAGGGAAGGCTCTCTCCAAGCAGAGGTTGTCACGCCATTGAGCTTATGGTTAAGGGCATGGCATGCCCCCTAGGGGTCTCGGCACACTCCGTTGAGTGTTGTCTCCACTTGGGCTTAGCGCATGGTGCCTCGCTAACAGACTTAGAGCTGCTGGCCGGGCGACACCCAACACATTCGCTAGATTCCATAATCTGGAATGTAGCCAGCTCCTCTCCCCAAGGGGCCAGTAACTGGACAGGCTCAGGTGTCATCGCTTGCTGCGCCATTCCACTCCATGGACTGGATGCGTGTGCATATTTACTCAAGCGAATTTCTCAGTAAACCCTGACTTCCTCCAGCACTGTTGATGCCGACACCTGAGTGCATGCCCACTTGGTCAGCCCTCGTGTTAGGCTAGGTGCTTCCATGTGCATGATTCCCCCTCTGGGCAACCCCCACATGTGTATTCCACGGTAAGTCTCTTCGAGCACGTGTCTCTCCTTGGCAAGATACCTTGCCACCCCTGGGGTTGAAATATTCCACCTGCGGCTGGATACCCCAGAGTGTTCCATGTTAGCTCCTACGAGGGCCATATGTGTGTTCTTAAGTCCTCCCTGCGGGTAGGCATTGTTTTGCATTTCTCCATGTGGGATATGCTTCCCAGTGTACCTTGGTAAGCTGAGCCCAGCCTCTCATTTGTGACAGGTTTCACGGCAGGGAGCTCAGGTCAGCACAGGATGCTGGAAGACAGCCGTTGTGGTGAGATTGAATTGAGACCCCCATTTCGTCAGTACTGTGTTCAGACACTGTGTAGTGTACTGACTGAAATGGAACGTCTCGATTACATATGTAACCCTCGTTCCCTGAAGGAAGGGAACGGAGACGTTACGTCCCCCTGCCACAACAGCTGTACCGCTGGAACTGCTGGGGTGCTCAGCCTCGGCTCTTCAGCAGGTAAACAACCTCCCTTTATACCCACACGGTGGGGCGGGGTTGCGTTATGCAAATTCCGCAGACCCATGGCATTTTCATGCCATTGGCTCGTTTTGTAGATCTCAGAGGCAATTGGCTTCTAAGCAAAACCCCATTTCGTCAGTACTGACGTAAAATCTCCGTTCCCTTCCTTCAGGCCGTTATTCACTGTCAGTGGTCATAATGTTATGCCTGATCGGTGTATGTTACATCTCAAATGACAAGGGAATTTATAGCAATTTATTGTGTTAATATTAATTAGTGAGTCCACAAACTCTCGGGTATGCAGAGCATTCGCAGCTTATATGGACTGCACACCCCTACAGTATATATTTTTATTTTACTTCTCTATCAAGCTCCTAAATCTATTTTTACACAACAGGGGGTAATATATATTGTGGTTTATGTCAAAACGGGTGTGATGTGGCAACACCAAACTTTTTTTTTTACTTTAGCACCATCATAGAGGGTTACACAATATGTATAGATTATTACTTCAATGCTCATTTTCAGTTTCTTTTGCATTAGAGAGATTTATAGAGATTATTCAGTTTATTTTACATTCTTTTACATTTGGTTGTTTGTTTAATTTTCTATCTCTCTCTCTGTCTGTCTGTCTGTAGATCTTCAAACAGATGACTTTAGGGACGACACTCCAACTCTACCTCCAGAGAGTGCTTCCGCTCTGAACTGATGCCCACCGAACCTGCCCTCTTCTCAGGGTCTGAATTCAGATCACGACATACTGAATCTGTGCTGCCACATCTCATGTAGGACGCTTTCCTGAATAGCAGCTTACAGAAGAACGAATTGGACCATGCTCTGATTACGGTCTGATTGTGGTCGCACATTAACACGAGATTCAACTGACACTTTTAGTATAGAAAAAAGAGCGACGGCAACTTGTGAAGACTGTAGTCATCATGAAGTTATATATTGTAAAATAATAGCTCAAAAAGTCACCATAAGTTAATTTTATCAGTTATTTTCCCATTACTATAGGAACATGTCTCCACAGTTGTGTCTTTTTAATTGCAGACTAGTCAGCATTTACACATTCCCCTTTATCATGCAGAACTAAAAAAGGAGGAAAGAGGAAGGAACATTTTTGTGAAGTTACACTTTCATATCATCTGTGACAGATGGTTATGCACTGTAAAAGTTGAGAAATATTGTAATGGAATGTTTCTTGCAATGCATTGAAAGAAAATATTTATTTTGTACCATGTCTGTCCCCTTTTTCTTACCCATATCAGTTTTTGTGTTGATGTATTTCAGTCATGTCCAATGTACATTTGAACCATCAAGTGCACCTCTGAATAGAAAACAAAACTTCAAACCGTGCAGTGTATTGTGTGTTTTATACCAAACTGAAAAAAACTAACTTTTGCTTTGTGTAATGTTTTTCAAAGCAACTGTGTGAAGCATTTCTCTTTGCAATATGTATTTTCCTCAAAGGATTATTAGCAAATGAAAACCATTTAAAGCAATAAAATACATCAGTGCCACTACTGAAATTCATTTTGTAGTTCAGATTCTTGTCTCACAATTACGTCCAATAATAATGAAAGAAAAAAAGAAAAACTGCTGATTTGAATAACAGTTTCAGGTCGAAATGATTCCTCTATTAACCTTTTTAGCCACCCACTGCTTTGAACATCATGTAAAAAGTGCTTACACAACACTGCTGAGGAAAAGGCTTGGTTCACAGCACCTTGCAATCATTTCCTGGCTTTAAGGGACGCAAAATAAACAACCTGAATCACATTTGCTGTCGCAGATCTGCACAACTTCACAGGTATTTTTTCATTCATCTGGATATCATTTTTTTTGCATGATTAGAGTTGTACTAATGTATTATTACAAAGTGTTGACATTTTTCATAATTTCTTCCTTTTGTGGACAAAAGAAGACTATTTAAAAAATATGGTAACCATAATATTGCAGTAAAAAAAACTTATTAAATATAACACGACATGATCAAATCACCACTAGACTCTGTTTGAGGGTGTTTTGCCTTGAGCTTCCCTTACGAAAAATAAGTTTATTCAAGTGTGCTATTAGAATACTTCTTTAAAAAAAAGAAAAAAAAAGAGAAAGTATACTTAAGTCTACTTTTTATGTACTTCTCAGAAATATACTTAAAATGCACTTAAGTATACTTGACTTATACTGACAGAAAGGTCTAAGTATATAATGACTATACATGCCCACTTTTGATCAAGATATATTTAAAGTATAATTAAGTATTATTCTGAGTATACTCAGTGGTGTAATGTAACAAAGTAATAATATTTCATTACAGTAGGGGAGAGCGGGGCACAACCTAACGCGGGGTTAGTTGTAACACACGCAGTTTAACATTTCCACACATGCCAGGATGACGAAACTTTGTGTATTTACTAGTTGCCATATCAAAAAAGTTCAAAAATCTTTGGAAGATATCAGTGAACATTTATTTAACCATAGCAAAAGTAAATTTCTTACTTAAGTTTAGTTTTCATCTCAGTTTTTTTGTGTTTATTTAAAATAAGACAAATCTGATATTATTGTAATCTTCTATCTGTTATTAACAGTTGAGATGTTCTTTAATGCTGATCTAACAGCAGAAGACACGAGCCGGGTTAATCCCAGTGGAGCAGGCGGGGCATGTTGTCACAATGAGCCCCTGTTAGAACTACACTATTATAATCTATACTTTTATGAATTCTGTTGAGAAACCACGAGAAAAGGGTGAATAAAGACTGAGAGTCAATGTTCAGAAATTATTCACTATTATTATGTTTTGATCTCTGCTGTATAGCTGTGTTTAGCCATGTGTTTGTTGTCAAAATGATCAAATTATTAATTATTTTAATTATTAAAAATGCCATTTTTATTATATTTTTTAAAATAATTTTATTGACAAAATATTTTAGTTTGTCTTGTATATTTTTTGATTATATCAGGTAACATTTTAAGTTTGGTCATGTTTATAACTGTATATAACTGTGTAAGTGTACCCCACCTATGGGGCATGTTGTCACATGTCACTTCCATTCTTTTAGGGTAAATCAAGAACAAAGTAAACACTGTATTAATGAAACAAAACCACATAATTGTACTAGACGTGTGAAATTAATGTGGGAAAAAATAAACACTCTGAACCCCAAGTGGATTTACACAAACTGAGACAGTCAAAAAGCTCTCCCCTATACCGTGTCTAATTTCAATGCTATGACTGGAGATGGCCATCTTTAAGCATGACTGTTTGGATTTATATGAAATGGTAACATTTTACAATAACAGTCTATTTTTAACATAATTACTGTACTATGAATTAACATGAATGATCTAAGTATAATTAATAGATTCATATTTTTATATTTAAAACTTACAATAAGCAGTTTGCCATTTTTTTATTCATAGAAAACAAAATGGAAGAAACAGAGTTAAAACTGAACAAAATCTTGCACTTTTTGTGCAATTTTTTTTTTGCTCCTTTTGTATTTTGTATTTATTGTACTTTTACTACTTTTAAAGTACGTTTAATATGAAAAAATACTTCTCATAATTAAGTACAATAAATATCACATACTTTAAAATGTTACTTTTTTTTAAACTTCTGACAGACAGCCATATTTATTTGTTAATTAATGACGTCATCATCGACTAGTCGACGTCGACTCGACTTTCATCACATTAATGTCGTTTAACCCCTAGTGTAGTCAGTTCTGGCAGGGCATGTTAGTCAGGCTCACATCAGCTGACTGTCTACTTATAGGATCACAGTATATATACACTGCTCAAAAAAATTAAAGGAACACTTTTTAATCAGAGAATAGCATCAAGTCAGTTAAACTCCTGGGGTATTGATCTGGTCAGTTAAGTAGCAGAGGGGGTTGTTAATCAGTTTCAGCTGCTGAAATGTTAATGAGATTAACAACAGGTGCACTAGATGGGCAACAGTGAGACAACCCCCAAAACAGCAATGCTTTTACAGGTGGATGCCACTGACATTTTTTTCTCCTACTCATCTTTTCTGACTGTTTTTCACTAGTTTTGCATTTGGCTAGGGTTAGTGTCACTATTGGTAGCATGAGGCAATACCTGGACCCTACAGAGGTCGCACAGGCAGTCCAACTCCTCCAGGATGGCACATCAATATGTACCATTGCCAGAAGGTTTGCTGTGTCTCCCAGCACAGTCTCAAGAGCATGGAGAAGGTTCCAAGAGACAGACAGTTACTCTAGGAGAGCTGGACAGGGCCGTAGAAGGTCCTTAACCCATCAGCAGGACCGTAGCTGCTCCTTTGTACAAAGAGGAACAGGATGAGCACTCCCAGAGCACTACAAAATGACTTCCAGCAGGCCACTGGTGTGCATTTCTCTGACCAAACAATCAGAAACAGACTTAATGAGGGTGGCCTGAGGGCCGACGTCCTCTAGTGAGCACTGTGCTCACTGCCCAGCACCGTGGAGCTCGATTGGGATTTGCCATTGAACACCAGAATTGGCAGGTCCGCCACTGGCAGCCTGTACATTTCACAGATGAGAGCAGGTTCACCCTGAGCACATGTGACAGACATGGAAGGGTCTGGAGAAGCCATGGAGAACCTTATACTGCCTGTAATATTGTTCAGCATGACCGGTTTGGTGGTGGGTCAGTGATGGTCTGTGGAGGCATATCCATGGAGGGACCCACAGACCTCTACAGGCTAGACAATGTCACCCTGACTAGCATTAGGTAATGGGATGAAATCCTAGGATCCACTGTCAGACCCTATACTGGTGCAGTGGGTTCTGGGTTCCTCCTGGTGCATGTTAATGCCCGGCCTCATGTGGTGAGAGTATGCAGGGAGTTCCTGGAGGATGAAGGAATGGATACCATTGAATTTCGGTCCATCCAACGTTGTCGGGTTGCACCTCAGACTGTCCAGGAGCTGCCCTGGTCCAGATCTGGGAGGATCGTTGTCAGGCATGCATACAAGCATGTGGGGGCCATACAAACTACTGAGTACCATTTTGAGTTGCTACATGAAATTTCAGCAAAAAAGGACTAGCCTGTTGCATCATTTTTTCACTTTGATTTTTGGGATGTCTTTGAATTCAGTCTTCTGTAGGATGATAATTTTCATTTCCATCAAACAATGTGGCATCCTTTCGTTCATAACACATTACCCAGTCCATATTAGTATAGATATCCAGCATGATATTTTTGTGTTTTCAAAGTGTTCCTTTAATTTTTTTGAGCAGTGTATATAAGCTCCTTCAGAACTCCTTTGCGTTCTCCAGAGCTCATTTACCCTCCTCCATCCCCAGCTCCTCTCGTCCAGTCAGGATTTTGTATTCTGATTCCCCTTGAATCAGACTAAATTCCAAAGTTATTTTGTACATTAAATATTGACATTAATGATATATTCAATACATTATGTTGGTTCTGTTCTGTTTACCCTAAGGGGGGTTATTGCTGTTCTCCCTGCTCTTATCCATGCTAGGCTGCATGGATGCACAGGGAGTTCTTGCCCAAAACAGAACCATACCCATTCAAACTATATGCTAACTGTTAATCATCTTTGACGATAGTGGTCCTGACAGAAAAGGGATAGTTTACCCAAAAATTAAAATTCTGTTATTAATTACCCACCCTTGTGTTGTTCCAAACCCGTAAGACCTTCGTTCATATTCAGAACACAAATTAAGATATTTTTGATGAAATCTCCATAGACAGCAATTTAATTACCACTTTCAAGCCCCAGAAAGGTAGTAAAGACATTGTTAAAATAGTCCATGTGACTCCAGTAGTTCAACCTTAATGTTATGAAGCGATGAGAATACTTTGTGCGCAAAAACAAACAAAAATAACGGCTTTATTCAACAATTTCGTTCTAGCCTGTGTCAGTATCACAGCTCTATTATCTTCCGATTTTAAATACAGGAGACTCACTGGAGTTTGGGGAAGAGGAGGAAATATTACCTCAATAGGCATGATATCGGCAGAATACATTTCTGACTTGAGGTAATCGTGCAGATTTCCGAGTCTTGCTGCGTTGCCGAGGTAGCTTTATTAGCAGGATTAGCCTTGACTTGCCATGCGTTCTTGCTTTTCCTTTTCTCAGATTTTCCCATTCTCAATCATTCTAATCAGTACCGCAATCATATATGCACCGGAAAATACTGTATTTATATTAGTGCACTACAAATTAAAATATTAGTTTGAATTTGCTGAGCTCTCTAAAGCATGACTTGTCAGAGTGATTGAAGACTGCTGACACAAATGTAAAATAAGGGGATCATCTAGCCTAACGTTACTGAATGAAATGTCGAATCCATGAAGAGGAAATGACTGTGACGCTTTGAGGGAGTTGATGGACTCGATCTACTCCATCTGTGTTTTGATCATCGTTCTGAATCCCATCCGGACATATATGAAACTTTCCCACATTCGAGTGTTGATAAAAGGATGCATGAAGCTAGAATAAAATGTTTTTAAAATGGAAGGAGTTAAAGTACAGGTAAAGGTATATTTAAATTATATAAAAAATAGGCTACCTAAATAGGAACATAGTAGTATACTTAAATAGTAAACTATAAGTATGTTATGTTCACAGAAAACTTACAATTATACTTGCAGTATAAAACTACTAAACTAGTAGTTTACTTTACTTGATACACTTCAAAGTGTACTTTCATAAACTAAGAAAATAGTAAACTACTAGTATACTTATAAGTTCACCTGTAGTGCAGATGCAGTACAAATGAAAAACGTAGTTGTGAACTAGTTTACTATACTGTTACACTTATAGTACACTTTAGTAACATACTTTTATATACTAAAAGGTGGGCCAATCAGTATTGAAATGTTACACTTACAAGTTTACTACTAGTTTGTTGATATTAGTATACTTACTACATAAAAATATATACTTCAAAATATATTTGAACATGACTTAAGTATACTTTATAAAATGAACTATCCTTCTTTGCACATTTTCTGTTAATTCTCTCTTTTTTGTTTCACAGCTGAAATGGAGGAGGGTGATCTTTATTTTGACCCTTTAGACTTTTTAAATGAAACGTTTCCTTGCGATGACATTGAAAACTGCACCGATATGGTGTTCCCCTCTGAAACGCCATTGTCCCAGATAGGGTCCCGGCACTGGATCGCTCTGGTCTGCTACAGCATTGTGTTCCTGTTGGGCGTCCCTGGGAACGGTCTGGTGGTGTGGGTGACCGCGTTCCGAATGCCGAACTCTGTGAATGCGCAGTGGTTTCTAAATCTGGCCATCGCGGATCTGCTGTGCTGCTTGTCATTGCCTCTCCTCATGGTGCCGCTCGCCCAGGACCAACACTGGTCTTTTGGTGACTTGGCTTGCAAATTACTCCACGGTCTGTTCTACATGATGATGTACTGCAGCGTTCTGCTCCTGGTTGTGATCAGCTTGGACCGTTTCCTTCTGGTGACCAAACCGGTGTGGTGCCAGAACCACAGGCATCCCAGGCAGGCCCGCTGCATCTGTTTCGTCGTCTGGATTCTCGCTCTCCTTGGAGGTTCTCCTCAATTTGCTCATATGGGGACATATGAAATAAGCGAGACTAAAACATTGTGCGCTAGCTTCTACAGTAGCTTACGTCACGCATGGGCCGTAAACATTACCCGCAGTCTTCTGTCTTTTCTGCTACCTTTTCTGATCATCTGCGCCAGCCATTGGAAGGTTTACCACATGACAAGCTCTGGGCGAGGACAAAGAGGCAGCGGCAAGTCGGCTCGGACGCTTCGTGTGATCTTGGCATTGGTGCTTAGCTTCTTCCTATGCTGGCTTCCCCTACAGATCGTGGATCTTCTGCTGTTGGTGACATACGGACAATCACAGAGTCTTGAAGCCAACCTGCGTCTGGCCCATGTGCTGACGCTCTGTTTGGCTTACATCAACAGCTGCCTGAACCCGCTGCTCTACGTGTGCCTCGGTCGCGGTTTCAAGGAAAATCTAATTAGCTCTCTTCGGAGTGTGCTCCACTTCGCATCCGAGGCACCAACCAATCAAATCAGCATGACTACAAACAGTAAGTCAACCACAGATGGCATGTTCAGAGAGAAGCCCCGATGAAATCATTGCCTGCACAAGTGGATCTAAATCCTGTTCTTCAAATACTGCCCTCTAAAATAATTTCTAGATTTATAAAATGTATTTTTTTTTTACTTTTATGTGTCATTAGTAGACATGCTACACAACAAAGATGTACAAAATGAGTAACCAATTTTAATCTATTATTTTATCTGTTGCATATGTAGCCTACGACGTACCCTGACGCGCACCTCTCCAAAAATGTAACAACACGTAGATTCTACGCAGACCGCAAGTGCTGTGATTGGTCTGCCAGAACCCCTCCATCAGGAGGACACATGCTCCCTCTGCATGTATAACTGCACATCAACGCGGACAAGAACGCAGAAGTATAAATGAGCCTTGAACCTCATTGGTTCTTGCTCTTTAGGCAAACATGCTTGAGCTTCCGTTTACCACAACTGATGTGTGCGTTGATGAATATTTATATATGTTAATAAAATCCTAAATTCAATCTGTTCATCATATGAAGCGATCGAGTCTCTTCAGAAAATTTGGACTAAACCGCTCAATTTATTTTGAGCAGTCTTACGATCTCTTTATGAACTTTTTGAGGTGTCAGTGGTAGTTGTGTAGTGGAGGGACAGAAAGCTCTCAGATTTCATCAAAAAGATCTTCATTTGTGCTCTGAGGATGAACGGAAGTCTTACGGGTTTGGAACAACATGATGGCGAGTAGACTAGATGATGACAGAATTTTCATTTTTGGGCGCACCTGGATGGAATTTCTGTCTATTAAAGTTGGAATGAAACATAAGTTACAATCGTCTTTCCTTTCCTATTGTGACGTATGCAAATTCTCAAAGAGGTGGGGGTTTGCTATTGGTGGATCCATGGGCGTCGGAACCATTACGAAAATGAACCATGGTTTTACTACAAATACAACCAAAAAAACATGGTTAATGTAGTTAAACCATGGTAACCACAAATTAACCATGGTTTTGCTACTCTAACCATAGCTTAACCATGGTATTTGTGGTAAAACTGTGGTAATCAATTAGCCAAAAAAACATGGTTACTACACTTTTACTACAATAAAACCATGGTTATTTTTCGTAAGGGGTGGGTGGGACAAGAGGAAAGGCTGCTCTCGCTGGGGTTAATGAGCGCTGATCGCCCTGGATCTCACAACACAAAATTTCAAATAGGAAAATGTATACATTTTATAAAAATCTCTTTATAAATAAACCACAGATTTTAGCTTTAAACAAGTACATTCTCGCCTGAAAAAGTCTTCAAACTAAATTTCTTGACACAATAACAGTAGTATTATTAAATTGCGTGGGTTTTTCTGCAATATTATTATTATTTTTTTTTCATGGTGACTCATTTTAAACTTTTAAAATATCCTTGCATTCATCAAAACTATATCACGTAGCATGTAAATAGCCTTTTCACATGACACAACTAAAATGCGGTGCTCATTGTAGGCTATCTGCAAATGCAACTGTTGAAATCATTTGTGCGTAAAAACAGGCAAAAACGCATTTACGTTCTATCTGCTTTTACAAGGTCGTGTGGTGAATGTACCACACCGAAATAAATGTTAAAAACACATCAAAAGTACACAACTTTGTCGCTTTATATATTAGCATGAGAAGCTGAACTTGCCAGAAGTGTTGCAAAATGCCTGCTGCTCATGAGCTTGATTACCAGTAGAGGTCAGTAAAGAGTGACTGTTTAAAACTGTGATTCCCAACCATCACGTGATTACAAACAGTGTTTTGTGGCTTTTTGGTCTGTGTGTGTTATCTTTGAGGCCATATGTTAGTGTACTACCAAAAGTTCACTTTTTGTCTTCTAGAAAACATGGGACAAAATATATCAATATATCATGTCATCAATGACATATGTCATCAATTGATGTTTTAATGTATTGCACAGATTTGTGTCCAATCAAATGCTTTCTAGAATGAGAATGCCCCTCCCAAAGACATCATTTGCAGCTGACTTAATAAATTCTGCCCAAACTTTCAATATGACCAAAATTACCACAGGACAAAAACCAAAAAAACTATTGCAAATGCTCAACAAGGTTGTTTCTTACCATGTAAAGTATTAATACTGCCTTTCATAGTGCATATCATAAAGCATTATACGGAAGTTAAAACATCCACATAACTTGTGTTATTTAGTGACTATTTGTGGGGTACTCATGGCACAAAAAAAGTTGGAAAATCCTGTAATTTGGTAAAAGTGATTCTTTGTTAAAACATTTCAAGGACCAATATTTTGTCTGGATATGGGTTAGCAACATTTCTAACTAGACAGCTAAATATAACAGCACTCCATGGCAACTGAGAACAATACAGAAAGTCGAGCAATGAACAGAATTCATATCCCTTATAACCTCTCCTGTTTGTGTGTTATATGAGGTGTATTGCAATTCTGAGTTTGTGTGACTGTGTTTCACTGATTATCAGAAGTCATCTGTACATATAATCTGCTTTTTGCATCGTTTAACCATTATGTATAAATATTGAAAAAATGAAATAAAAATACATTTTTAAACACCCATCTGGAGATTATATATTTTTTTCTGGTATGCATTGATACAACTAGGCAGGTCCCTATATAACTCTGTCAAGTCCTTATGTAGCTGACATAAAAATACTTAAGCTTTATTATTTCAAATCATACCCATGGACGAGTTTGAGATGATGGCTGATGAATAAATAAGAGTTTATTAACAACATGCAATGAGCAGGGACATTTTCAAAGACTACATGAAAATCTTAAAAATACACTGCAGGCATGAGATCAAAGGTGGTAAACTATTACGTTTAGGCAAGGCATATTTATCGCACACTCCTCACTGGAGTGTATTTCCACTGTACATCACAGGTAAGGGCGTTTGGCTGTGTAGCAGCAAGACAATGAAATATTCCAGTCCTCCAATGCACTAGGTGGCGCCAATAAAGAAGCTATGCAATATCAAACTTCATAAAGTATAAATACTAATTAGTCACTATAAACGTTGAAAAATCTGCAGTACACTACAAATGTGTTTTAACAAACATGCTACAAAATACGTATCAAGTAAACTTCATTCTCATGAATGGTTACCGTACTGTGCAAACTAGACACAACACCTGAGACATGGCAGGCAAAGTGGTACGTAGTACTGATAGGGATGCCTCCATAACCCCAGGCACATCCTGTCATATGTGTGTGAGATGAGCCGTGAAAATTGCCCTCTTTAAAATGCAAGCTAATGAGAATCAATTTCAGGCAAGCGAACATCTCTCTTTATCCTGCAGTTTGCTCTGTGAGTACCTAGTAATTTGCTTGTTAAAATATTCCCAGGCAAAATATTCTCATTCTGCATTATCATGTGACATCATCATTATCATCAGCAGAGTAAGGGTTAAAATGGCTTTAAGTCAAAATTGTGGGCCTGCACTCTTCAGTTTGAGACCTGGCTCGAGATCCTTCCTGGTTACTTCTCTCACCTCACATCGTCACCTGCCTCTATTTCACTGTCTTACCAATAATCAAGAAAAACACAATTTAAAATGGATTATTAAGTGGGGGAAAAGCTAAAATATAGCTGTAGTAATGAAAGAAAGAGATTTAGGGGCATGCCTGAGAACTTGAAGCTGAGTAAAGTGATTTACAAACATTACAGACCCATAGTCTTTTTAAAGGGATAGTATTTTCTTTTTCTTCCATTGTGTGGACCAAGTACAATGTGTTCCTTTTGTGTCACATCTGATATGATCTTTTAATGGGTTTGGTGGGCTTTGTGGGTTTGCTTTGTATCTTTTGGTTGCGTCTCTTTTATTAACAAGAAGAAAGATACAAGAATCCCAGAAGTGAAGATCAAGAAAACAAGATACAACTGAAAACAAAGAGGGGAGTTACTTAAAAACAGAGTCTGACAGCACGTCACATCTTCTGAGTCCAAGCGCTCTATCGGATCTCAAAGGCAAACAACAAACTGTGCTAATATACAGTCACGGTATGCTGTAGTACTACTGAAAAATCATGATGCTAACCTTATGATCTTCTGAATCATTTAAATATTGGCGTCTAGTGGAGCTTTTCCACTGCATGGTACAGCTCGATTCGGCATGACTTGGCTTGTCTTGCTTGCTTTTCCACTGCAGTTAGTACCATTTCAAAGTGGGTTGGATTATAGAATGATCGTTATAGTTGCACCGCCTCTACTTCTCGGGATGTGGATGTAACTGCAAAACTAAGAAATTTGTTTCAAAGGAGGCTGATGGCAGCAAAACAAAATAGAGTCTGGGAACTCGTATAACAAAGCGCACACAACAACATTAATTTGTTTGCTTGACGGCGCACAAGAGTAAGCTAATCTTGCATTTAGCAATGGGGTCTCAATCGCTATATCACTGTCACAAAAGCTCGAAAATGCTAGTGACTGTAGTGATTGCTGGTAGTGACGATTCTCTCTGACCAATCAGTGCTCTGCAGCGTTTACACATCACATTTTAGTATCAGTGTGGCATGCTTGGAACCTCAACCATGGGACTGTTTAAGCGAACCGTACCATGCAGTGGAAAAGCACCAAAAAGTGAGCTGTACCGACTCCGAGCTGTACCATGCAGTGGAAAATTGCCAAAGGACACCATGAGCACCATGAGTTTTTAAAAGTTTGAAAGAATAATGTTCAAAAATGGGTGTTGAGTAAGCATTCTTACTTGAAACGGTGTAGAGGCTTTGACCCAGAAACAATATTCAATATGTCACGTCTTAATAAGCAGATTAAGTGAAGATTTCATATGAATTCAGTGGAGAAATAGGTGGATGTTCATAGCTAGACTCATACAGTGGTCATGAGTTTGAGGGAGCCTGAACGAAAACGCATGATCTTCTTTTTGAGTGCATGCGAGGCTTTAATCTTGACAGCTGCATTGGAGGGATTCTGTGAGGAAGAGGAGGAGGAGGAGGAGGAGGAAGGGGGCAAACGAGGAGGAAGTTGTTGAGGCCAGACCAGCCCTCCGCTCTCATCTGAGTCACTGGACACTGAACTGGTCCCTGGAGAGAAGGTCTCACTCAGACTGGAGTCGGAACCATCGGGTGGCGCAGAATTAGCTTCTTGCAACTTCTGGTCCTGCTTCACAAACTGAACACTAGTGTGTTTGACCGGTAAATGATTTTCATGCACATCCTCTCTGAATACCCCCTCATCCTCTTCTTGGCTGAGATCTGCAGAGGAGCACCAGAGTCGCTGACTGGATGGGTAAAATTCATCACTATGATGCCTACTGATGTCCCGTCCCACAGTATAATATTTGTGCTCCGATTGGGCGGCCCATCCTTGAGAGACGCAACTGTCCTCTGACCGAGAGCGGCAGGTCGACTTGTTTTGTCTCTCTCCCGAAGTTGTCCACCTTTCCTCTGGCACCCTTCTTGTTTGGGACCGAAGAAGAGCCCACTTTTGAGATGGGATGGGTTGGTGTTGTTCACGGGACTCTGGAGTTGACGACATAGGTACGCAGGTGTGATTGCAGCAGGTGTGAATGTGTGGTTTCATGGTATCTGACATTTTGGGACGGCGTTCGTTGTAAACCGGTTGATGACGAGGGGAGTCGCTGCTGCTGTCGTAAACTTCTTTAACTCCATACTGATCCATTTCCAAGGAGGATTCTGGCTCCTCGCTGCTTAGGGGAGTTTGTCCAATCTGAGCATTGGGAAGGTTCATGTAATATCGGTCTTGGGTCTCGACCTCATTCTCTTCCTCCGAGAGCGGTGCCCATTCCTGCCATTCCGATTGGTGAAGTGAAAGGTAACCAGGAGGGTATGTGTGTAAGTCTCGCCACTGATCGGGCTCACAGTCGTGTTCTGCTGTAGATCTGAAGTGTCGCCGCTGCAGGAGTCCCAGGATGTACGTCTCCACACGCATAGCCTGCTGGATGTCCTCTTCGGTTGGGCCATCATCTATCTTCACTGTAGGATCGGCCTCAACATCAGAAGTGAAGCTCATCTCAGGCGTAAGGCTTTCATTCCTATCAGCCATCTGATCTATAACCCACCGAGGGCTTTCTTCATCTTCTTCTTCATCCTCTATTCCCTCTGCAATACCCTCCAGTGGGGGGTAGGGGGCAGAAAATGAGCGAGGGAGGGTGGCATGTACTGTGGGCTCCATATGACCCTCCCAATCCAGCATGTAGGCATCTGTCAGCATGTGAGAAATAAATGATTTTATGAGAAATAAAACTAGTTCCTAACACCAGGGGTTTTCAAACTTTCTAAAGTTTAATGATCCCCTTGCAAAGGACTCCCTTCTTCAAAGCCAGCTATGCCTATATTTTATTGCAGACACTTTTATACTATGCAGGTAAACGATAATAATTATATTATCAAGACCACAAGTTGTTTTTTTTTGTTTTTTTTCCCTAGCACCCACCTTGCAGAGTCTATCGGCATCAATTTGAAAACCCCTAGTTCAAATCACAACATACTCATAGGTCCACAGGGTTATTCATAGTACTGAGTACAAATTAATGCACTAAGATGTAAAGGAAACACTCACCCAGAGATCTGGGCCTGTGACAGGAGGCAGTGAGGTTTGGAGAGGAACAGGAGCGTAGTGGAGGAGACAGACTTTCACTTTGCTCATAAAACCCTGAGGGATCAAGATAAATTGAAATCTTATTTTCAATATTATTAGCTTTCATTCTACTATTCACAACACTTGAGTGTTTGTTTTTTTTACATGCGTAACCAATACATCTCACTATTAAAAATAACTTTACATGGCAACACATTTCCTAACACAAAACCACCTCATTGCATAACTAGGTGAGCGCAATACTGTATATCTGTGACCATATTGGAAGTATTTGGTCAATATCATCCTGATATTTAATGCCCAAGACCAGTACCCACAAGACAACCTTTTTTTACTCATATATTTCAATAGAACAAATAACATACTAAACTATGTTTGCATACTAAAGCAAACAATTTACATTCAAACGTATTAACACACACACACACACACACACACACACACACACACACACACACACACACACACACACGTATAAATATATAATAACCCCCCAGTTGTTAGGTCTTGTGGCTCACTTTACTGCGTGCACTCTAAAAAAAAAAAAAATCTGTTAAAATAGGGCACAATGTACTGTATTAATTTTACAGATTTTCCGTATTTATTTTTACAGGTGTTTTACCTGTATTTAGAATTTTGAACTTCATTGCGTTCTATGTTAGGATTAACAGAAATGTCTGTAAAATTAGTGGATAATGTCCAGGTAATAAGCTGCCAGTACCTTTTCCATTTTTTTTTTTCGGATTTATTTTTTTACAGTGTGCATAATATCTGCCATATAATAATATTTAGGCTATTAGTTGTGGCCTAATGTTTTAGAGAGTCTCAGGTTAGAGTCTCAATACCGGCAGGAAATGTAGGTGGGGGGAGTGAATGAACAGCGCTCTCTTCCACTGTCATTACCCACAACTGAGGTGCCCTTGAGCAAGGCACCTAACCCCCAACTGCTCCCTGGGCGCCGCATCACAAATGGCCGCCCACTGCTCTGGGTGTGTGTCCATGGTGTGTGCATGTGTTCAATACGCAAGGCTGTGTGTGTGCATTTGGATGGGTAAAATGCAGATCACATCTTTTGAGTATGGGACACCATACTTGGCTACACGTCACTCACATCGCTCACTATAACCACTACACTCAGAACAAAATGCTACAAAAATTGTCACTGGGACAGGTTCTAATATTTATAAAATCTAATATCATTTAGGTACTAATATGTACACTTTTGGTACCAATATGTACCTTTGAGGTACTAATACTTTTGGTACAAAGGTGTACCTTTTGAAAGGGTACCGCCCCAATGACAGCTTTTGTACCTTGTTTTCTGAGAGTGTACAAAGAGCTGTGCATGCCCAAGCGACGGGATTCCACTTGCACACCATCTTCACTGCTACTAGAACCGCCTGCGATTTGCAGATTCTGTTTGTCTCTCATTGAAAATTAACGACTTGTGCTTTTTGCGTCCCGTGTGAAATTGCATTTATGACGAAGTGGTACAATATTGGCCCAATTTATTCTCCCAATGGCCACCCTGGGCCTGTCAGAAGCAGAAGCTTGGATTACTCTTTTTCTGCACCAGGTTACAAAAATATTCAAGCTACAATCAAAGTATCTGGTATTGACCAACATTTTTGTGCATCTGTACATAGTAAAATATATCCACAACAAGTGTGTAATTTTGCAGAACACTATCTGGAATAAATGATTCATGAGTCACGGAGTACCTGAGCTTGATGCGCTGGGACTGTCCAAATCCTCCTCTGTATTCTGCTCACATGCGAGTCCTGTATCCACCCTCAACTCACTGAGCTGCTGTTGCAGGGCCAGCATCAGCAGACTGGGGGCGCCCTGGAGTCGATTCTGAGGGGTATAACAGAACATCAGTTCATACATTTCCTGAGAATCAAACCCATAACCTTGACATTGGGAGCACTCATGCGTTAATGTTTGAGTTACAGGAATGCAATAGTCCAGTGACATACAAGCATGTACATAAATAGCTGAGAGGACAGTAATAGGGTGCATCAGCATAATATAGGACATTTCTTTTTTCCCCCCCATATTAATCTATGCCCTACATTGCCATTACTTACCCTAACTGAATAAAACACTGTTAAATCTTAAATAATTTAAAAGGTCTGTATTATTACAGCCCTATAAAAGGTCTCTTGTATAAAAGAAAATAGTAATGATGTATTGTGCATCTACATTAGAATAATCTAACATTATTTGTATGACAATAGAAGGAATGGAAGATGGCTTGGATGGAAAGCTTGTTTGTGTGCATGTCACCAGTGTAAAGCGTGCTCGTGCGCACCACTGGCAGTAGTTATGTAAGCAAATGGCACATGCACCAAACCCAGAACATCAATAATTTACCAAAGACAGGACAGATACTGTTATTTTTTAATCCTGTGGTTCTGGTTTTGTTTCAGGACCTAGTTTTATGCTCTCAACAGCTAGATGAAAACATTGTGGTTGGCACCCTGCTGCAAGTGAACCTGTGTTTAATGCAGTCTGGGTCTGGGTTTTATTTTAGTTTTGTTCATGGTTTAGTTTGTCCAGATTTTGCCCATACAGTATGTTCCCCACCTGGCCTGAATCACCGCTCAGAGAGTATTTTTGGTTTCTTGTTATATTTTGCTGGCCTATGACGCAAAGGTGTTTTTTTCTTGGGTCATTATTTTAACCACTTTCAGTTCAGTGTTCTGTCAGTTGTCTATTTTCCCCCATAATAAAGGGTATAATGATGACAACCAATGTTTAGGTATACAGGTCCAAGACAGATGTGAGAAACAGACTGAAGAGATTTTTCAAAGCTAATAAAACACATTTTTCAGTGGACTTTCAACAATTTAGGCTGAGACAGGCACAAGGTTAAGATATGTTTGGAATATTTATATATATATGGAGGAACATGGAGGCTTGCCACAGTAATACCGGTTACACTCGTATGAAGGACAATCAAGGTATGATATTATATTTTAAAGAGGAGACATGAGTATGAGTGAAACTTACTTGACACCAGTCAGTATCTTGATATATATAGCCTCAAAGGTAGGGAAGGCCATTTTGTTTTATAAACACTTTTTGTTATTCTGCTTGAAACTCTCTACACATCCTGATAGCAATCAATAATAGAAGTGGTCTAAATATTAAAACATGAACATATACAGTATTATATATTAAGTCTCAGGACCAAAAAATGTTGGTGCCCTTTCTTTCTCAATGGTTTATGTTCACTTAAAACGTAACTGACTGTGTTTACGTGAATACTCATCAAGACCAGCATTTTACATTATTCTGTGTGTATTTGACAGATTAAGCGCAATAAGCAGCTAAAAAGAACTCAGCTATACAGAACTTAGTACTGAGAGGCTGCTTTATGTGCACACACTTTGGATGTGAGCACAAAATCTACAGGAAATAGTAAAATTATGTGCAATACCTGCAGTCCCACAGTGAAATTCAAGCCCTATAACACCAACAATATTCATCTGGAGCAAATTAAACGAGTGAGTGAGGGGAGGCGGGTTTGTGTGTTAACTAAAAAAAAAAAAAACACTCTGAACCCCCAAGTGGAATTAGTGACTGAGTTACATGAGTTACTACTGAGAAACTTGGGCCTTCGAGATCCACTTTCCTGCAGAGTTTAGCTCAAACCCTGATCAAAATCACTATCTTTCTATTAATCCTGAAGACCTTGATCAGCTTGTTAAGGTGTGTTTAATAAGTCGTTAGAGCTAAACTCTGCAAGAAAGTGGATTTCGAAGGTGAATCTTGAGATGCATTATGGGACTGAATGAGTGTACTCGATGTTGTTGACACCACAACAAATGGCTGTCCGGTCAAATATTATATAATGGTATTGGGGAGCGATTTAGGACACATCATGCTAATGTCTCAGACACATGTGCTTCATTTTTAGTTGAACGAATCCTTTAATTGTGTAAGTTAATAATTTTTTTTCTGTTTAATTTACAAAACCGATTCCAAAAAAGTTGGGACACTGTACAAATTGTGAATAAAAACAGAATTCGATGATGTGGAAGTTTCAATTTTTTATTCATAATACAACATAGGTGACATATCAACTGTTTAAACTGAGAAAATGTATCATTTTAAGAGAAAAATAAGTTGATTTTAAATGTCATGGCATCAACACATCTCAAAAAAGTTGGGACAAGTCCATGTTTCCCACTGTGTGGCATCCCCTCTTCTTTTTCTAACAGTCTGCAAACGTCTGGGGACTGAGGAGACAAGTTGCTCAAGTTTAGGAATAGGAATGTTGTCCCATTCTTGTCTAATACAGGCTTCTAGTTGCTCAACTGTCTTAGGTCTTCTTTGTGGCATCTTCCTCTTTATGATGCGCCAAATGTTTTCTATGGTGAAAGATCTGGACTGCAGGCTGGCCATTTCAGTCCCCGAATCCTTCTTCTACTCAGCCATGATGTTGTAATTGATGCAGTATGTGGTCTGGCATTGTCATGTTTGAGACGACGTCTGGATGGGAGCATATGTTGTTCTAGAACTTGGATATCCCTTTCAGCATTGATGGCGCCTTTCCAGATGTGTAAGCTGCCCATGCCACACGCACTCATGAACCCCATCCCATCAGAGATGCAGGCTTCTGAACTGAGCGCTGAGAACAACTTTGGTTGTCCTTGTCCTCTTTAGTCCGGATGACATGGCGTCCCAGTTTTCCAAAAAGAACTGCAAATTTTGATTGGTCTGACCACAGAACAGTTTTCCACTTTGCCACAGTCCATTTTAAATGAGCCTTGGCCCAGAGAAAACACCTGCGCTTCTGGATCATGTTTAGATATGGCTTCTTTTTTGACCTATAGAGTTTTAGCCGGCAACGGCGAATGGCACGGTGGATTGTGTTCACCGACAATGTTTTCTGGAAGTATTCCTGAGCCCATGTTGTGATTTCCATTACAGTAGCATTCCTGTATGTGATGCAGTGCCGTCTAAGGGCCCGAAGATCACGGGCATCCAGTATGGTTTTCCGGCCTTGACCCTTACGCTCAGAGATTGTTCCAGATTCTCTGAATCTTTGGATGATATTATGCACTGTAGATGATGAGAACTTCAAACTCTTTGCAGTTTTTCTCTGAGAAACTCCTTTCTTATATTGCTCCACTATTTTTGGCTGCAGCATTGGGGGAATTGGTGATCCTCTGCCCATCTTGACTTCTGAGAGACACTGCCACTCTGAGAGGCTCTTTTTATACCCAATCATGTTGCCAATTGACCTAATAAGTTGCAAATTGGTCCTCCAGCTGTTCCTTATATGTACATTTAACTTTTCCGGCCTCTTATTGCTCCCTGTCCCAACATTTGTGTTGGAATGTGTAGCTCTCATGAAATCCAAATATTTGGGCCAATATTTGGTATGACATTTCAAAATGTCTCACTTTCAACATTTGATATGTTATATTTTATTCACAATAGAACATAGATAAGTTTATGAGATTTATAAATTATTGCATTCCTTTTTTATTCACAATTTGTACAGTGTCCCAACTTTTTTGGAATCGGGTTTGTACATTTTTAGTAATAGTTGAATCGGTTTGAACACAGATACAGTGAAAATTATGATATCATGCCAAGTCTTTTGTCGTTTTGTCGTTTTATTCTCTACATTATCCAGTTTTTCATCTAGCAGGCCTATAAGGGAACCTACACACCAGAGAACCATTTTAAGGGTATGGAAAGATATAGTCATTTTGAAATGAAGTGGAAATACAGCAAACTGGAGCACAAAAAGCACTCATTGAAATTCTCATTGGACAATGGATGAAAATCTTCTGGTATTTGAGTGAAATGATGGAACATTGCTTTCTTCTATGTTCTTGCAGCACACCATTCCCATAGAAATCAGCAGGTTTGCCGCACTGCTTGAATTCACCTGTCCATTATTCATGACAAAAGTAAGACTTGAAAGACCTTTTTTTAATCGCTCATAAAACCATGGTAACATGATTTAGCGCCTGAGGTCAAAGCTCAAGTGCATGAGAGAAAATGACAAGTACAGAAAGGACTAAGACAGACAGAGAGGACCAGAAATCTATTCACAATAAATACAGTTTTAGGTCTGCCAGATGTGAACAAAGACCTAAGCAAATCCCCCACTGACAACATGATCCAGTTTAGATGATTTCAGAGCTAATATCAGCTATTCTCTCTGATGTCTATGAATCAACCTCGTCTTGTGTTCCCTTGGTGATCACGATTAACTGTCGTACGACGGATCAGCTGGTCTGGTGTCTCACCCTCAAAGGCCTCACACACAAAAGCATGCAGAAGGCAGCAGTCTATTTGATTATCACAGAAGCAGACAGGACCTGAGGGAGATCAGGCTGCATGCGTACTCTCATTATCCGGCTGCCGTGAGCGCCTTGCCTTTAATGTGCCAAAATGCGACACAACCAGCATCCTACTACACACACACACACACACACCACCCTACCCCCACAATATCAGCATACACACATCACTCTAACAGTCCTAAAGTCCAAAATACATCACTAAACTGCACTAATCCACACATCCGCAGCAAGTACATCAGGAAAACTTTGGCCTTGAGGGCTGATGTAGTGTGTTTGAACAGATGTTGTATGTGCAAACTAGCTAATGCAAACACGGCTGGGTTCTCAATTACAAAACTGAACTACAAATAAATCTGTAGTGCGGCAAACTGGTTTAAAGCACAGCGATTTACATGAAACAACTGGGATGAGCTGTAAAGATTTCTCACAGTTATATTGCTAATTATATTATTAAAGGGTGCATGTGTAATTACATGTTACCCACAGGGCTGTGAGCGTGAGCACGCACTCCATCCTCACTATAGCCTGAGGAGATCACATTTGATTCTTCCTATAATCGGTTAATTAACAGCTGCAGTTTGAATCAGCACAGGAGCACAAAGCAGATAGACAGATAGATAGATAGATAGATAGATAGATAGATAGATAGATAGATAGATAGATAGATAGATAGATAGATAGATAGATAGATAGATAGATAGATAGATAGATAGATAGATAGATAGATAACCTGAGTGAAGAGCTAAATGAATGGCGCTTTGCTGATGGAAACTCTCATCAGTCTGAAGAATGGTTTCCGGTGGAGCGCGTGAGCCGCTGACAGCTCATTTGGGTGATGCGTCTCGAGCGCACCCGCACGCGCCCGTCCCACGAGAGTCTGACTTATTAATATTCCGCTCCATGCGCCTTTTGTCTGATCCATCTAAGGGGGAGAAACTCTGGGGAAAGAGAGGCCGCTGCTTATTTGATTTCTCTCACCGCCTTTTCGCCGGCCTTTATTCAAAACTGAGTTAGAGTGAGGTCCGAATCCCCGGAGACAAACTGATGGACGGGTAATGAAAGGACCGGAGGGACCACGCGCTCTGTTAGTTTATGAATATAACTTTGATAAACAGTGTTTCCGCAGCCACTTATGCAGACGGAATACAATTTTTTTTTAATTTTTTTATATTAAAATATAGATATCAGCTTCATCAACGAAATGTAGGGTAAGACTTTATTTTTTATGATATAATATGATACAAACACGGAGACTGTATATATATATATATATATATATATATATATATATATATATATATATATATATAGTTAAAGAAACGAATATTTCTAGGAGTATGAACTGATAAATCCATGCGAAACGAACAATGGATAGTTAAATGTCCACATGCCCCGCCCCCTTTCCCATACGCACATCAATCACAGCTGTCAAAAACATTCACTTGCTGTGAACATTTATTTTTTATTTTTTTAACTGCTACTAAATGACGGCATATTAGTGTTATAAAACCCATATCGACACACAGCGGTTTTCACGTGCCAGTTACGTAACACCATAAAGTACATATTTTAAACTTGTTTTTGTGCACACTTGTACACCAATAAAGGCTCTTTATCGGCACATTTTCATTCCTCAAAAGGTTCTTTACAGAGGAAAATTACTCTTTAAATCAATAAACCACCAATAATAATAATAAATAAATAAATAAATGAAAATAAATGAAAAGGTTTGTTGGTGAAAAAAAAAAAAAACCTTTCAACCTGTTTTTAAAAGTGCACTTGACTAGAATAATAATGGCCACTACATTCCTCGTCTGTTTTAAACTTTTTCAAACAAATTTCCAATATCCACATCTCCATAAAGCGATAGCGAACCACTGGAGGGAATCCCAAAATAATCGTGTTCATCACCTACCAGCTGTAGCCTTAAAGTGAGCTGCTCCTGTTCTCTGCTGCTGCGGGCCGGACCCACATCACCCCAAGCCGGGCATCCCGGCACTGAGTCCCCGAGCGACAGGGCGCCGAGGACCAGACTCTCCTGCCGCTGCTTCAACATCTCCAGTTCACACAGCCACGCAAAGCCGGCCTCCAGACGCTCTTTAATCCGACTGCGCTCTTCTTCCATCTTCAGAGGAATCCCGAGGTCCACCAGGAGCCTCCTCACCCTTCCCAGCAGAACAAAAGCAATCAATCTTTCAATATGATCTGCGTCAGCCTGCTTCTGCTACAACTGTGGACGTTAATCACGTTGCAAAGAGACACATGTCCATTTGGATTGAGTGTTTTTCCCCTAACACGAGCCTCTGTTGCTCATATTGCTGCGGTCGCACAATATTTGGAGATATCAGTTTTGAATTCCTCACATTGCTGTACATTGAGGTGTTCCCTGCTCATTAGAATATTCCGCCCTGTCCGCTGTGATTGGTTGTAAACTCGCCGTCACCGCCCTCCTGAGGATCTCCCACACTCTTATTGGTCAGTCTCCGGCAGATTGATTTGCATGCAGACCATGGCGGGTCTTCGTGCGCTCGAGCATAGACGGGATGCATTGATGAATGAATGGACGCCGAGAATATTTATTTGCCTGGTGCGACCGGTCAGACGACAGGAACATGAATGCGTGGTTGACCTAATAAGGATAATTAATGAATACTTGTTTATGGCATGGGATATAGTCATTTTCAGGGAACTGGAGGGCGATTGAATTCATTTCCACTAGGGTATTTCCAGATATTGGGCTTGACTTCGATATATATATATATACAGTCTCAACATACTAAGTATTTCTATAATAAACATTTTCTTTTCTATTTCAACAAAACAAATCTACATTTAATCAGACAAGACTGCAAGCTACAGCTAGTATGCGTCTGGATATTACGTAATGAAAGGATTGGGTTATGTCTCCATCTATTGGCTAGACATGCTAGTGCACAGTAGCGTGATCGTTCTCTACTGTATGGGAAATGAGATTGAATTTTAATGAGGTGTTAAAAGCTTTGACTCAGCTTCAGGCACACTTCCAAAAGCATAATGCAATTTTGTCTGTGTGTGATATTAACACTTGTAACACTGTGCATTTGAGAAAACAAATGTAGCTTAAAAGTAACATTCCTGCGGGGCATCTAAAGTCAAGCATTCTAGAAAATTCAAAGGGGAAAGGGGGCATTCGGAAAAAATAAAAATAGCAAGGCATTTCCCCAGTGTGGTTTTATTATTATTATTTGCCATCTGTCTACTTCACTTAGATCAGAGAGCCACTGAATCAGAGCCTCTATCAGACAAAAGTTGTTGGAAGAATGGAAAACTGTGCACAGCACAGTTCTGCTTCCTATATCAGTAAATCATATACATACAGTGCATATGGAAACATGTAGAAACCAGCCTGGTCTATAGAGATAAAAACAGTTCTAAAAAGGAAAAGAAAAAAAAAAATACAGCAAGTCATTGCTACAGCAGTTAAGTTATGGGATGCCACAGATGGACATCTACAGAAATCAATCAGAACACTTTCAAGAAAATAAAACAGGTGATTTGTGAGACAGTTTGTTGCTTGGACACAGTTGTCATGTCATTCAAGGAACTACAGCACAGGTTCAGTGGAAATGATATCAGTGGACAGTAAAATCCCATAGCACAGAGTATGATATGAAAATTCAAAATATAACCATTTAAAACCATCTTTCTTTTGCCTAAATACTTCATCACAAATGCTCAATATAATTCTCTAATAGTGACAACACATTTTTCAGTTGCAAAATGCAAACTCAAATCTTTGGTCAGATACATTATAAGTCACTGCATATGAGCAAAACAATCAGGCTGAAAGTTAATCATTTTTTTTGCTCTGGTTGAGTTTTAGCAGAAGAGAACGGGTGGTTCACGAAGAGAAAAAAAAAATGCATTAAACATGATTTCACATATTAGGCATTCACACATACAGTACAGTGAACATGATTGTGACAGTGATTCATTTGATTTTTCAATCATTTCCAAAATACCAAACCATGAGTAAACTTTTCATCTTTTCTCTAAACACACAGAGAAATCAGAATACACACCCAACAACCAACACAGATGCACTCTAATGCCAAAATAAAAGCAAGATTTATAACTGAGAGAAGGTTTTAACAGTGAATAAACCAGGAGAAACTGTCCAAACTGTAATTATCTCAGTAGTTCAACCGCAACAAACGTATGCTCTGGAATAAAATGCCCGCTTCAAACACTGCACAGAGCAACACTACAGATGGATTTGAAAGATGCACAGTAAAAACCCAGACAAATAGCAAATAGTGTCGGGCCAGATCCGGCCCACATCTGGTATGCGTGGAATCCGCATGCACCAGATGTGGGCCGGATCTGGGCCGACGCTACGCTGCTGTCTGGGAACTCGATTCCAAAGCGCTGAACTGTTGAACACACGACTCAAATGACATTACTGATAATGCTTTTCTGGGAAAACAAAACCACATCTTACATTCATTCATCAATACAATACCATGTGGTTTGTAGCTGAAATATTATCATATGTCCCACCAGCAATGTGCCAGCAAACATACATTTACTGTATATCAGGCTTTCTGTCCTATAACGACTGGACGTAAAGTGCCACATCTCTTCATGTCACGTGAGATTTTTTATTTTTGTCTGCATAAAAAGGGAACTGTTGCATTTCATATATATATATATATATAAAGATTCTACCATCTATGAATACTATATTTGGTTTAGGCTAGAGCACTTATGCTCTATAAAAATATCATTACTGCCTCCCATAACTTTCTTTTATTTGACTGACTTAAAAGATGACAAAATATGGGCAAAGGGCTAAAATAAAAAGCGAATGAACAGTGAGTCTAGTGCTTCCTGGTCTAGACTCTCACCTCAGACCAAATAAAAAACAGGAATGGTGCCACAGCAGGGAAAGCGTGCGTGGGTTTCCGAGCCGATATATGGTCGTTTTCGGCTTTCTGAAGCCAGGCGGATGTGTAAACAGACGCCCAGTGGATTGAGCTGCTGGGCAAGAAAAAGGCAGTTTGGCTTCATGTGCCGGGAGGAAGACACAAGACGTGCTAAGTGGAATGATTTTATAACGTCACACGAACACACTTACATTCACCAAAATAGACACCGATCATATCACGATACACGTCTCAAACGTGCTTGTGCGTGTTGCTGAAGAAAACGCAGTTTAATAAGTATAAACTCTTTCCGTCTAGAGCTTTGATAAGTGTTCTATGTACATAAATGAACAATAAATATCTGCAATGACTTCTACATATATTGAAATATATATTAAATCTTGAATAAAGTATATATTTCAAACATTTTCATATATTTTCCTACATCTTCAAATAAATCAGGAGATATCACAGTTTAGTAATCAAAAACTAACGTTGTATCCATCTTCCTGTCTGCGGTGTCCCTTTTCACAGTCTTTCTCTGGTGCAAATACACATTAGCATAATGGTTAACGCTTCATAGAAATGGAAGGTCTCTGTTTTTAACGCAAATGGCCCTTTTGCAGAAACTTTCCCAGTGTAAGATTATCAAGGAAACCAGCCCTGATATTATAGCATGAGTGAACTAGATTTCATAATGCTCAATGATTTCATTCATCACGCCATTTCCTTCACAAACGGAAAAGGGACAGGGCAACTGTGCCGTTACTGGTCAAAACCAAGCTAAAAAGATAATTTTTTCTCATTCTTTGTACCAATAAATCAATAAAAACACTTCAAAAGAAAGGAGGACTAAGAGAGGTAAAAAATAAAAAGCATGCTCTTCATTTTCCTGACACTCCTCCTCACATCCGTTCCGTTCCTCAGACCGGAGTGTATAGTAACATCCTCAGAAAGAGAACCTGAAAGAAAGCTGGAACAGTGATGGGCCCACTTGTAACCGCCCCACAATTCCACGGGACAGATACGGCCCCACTTCCTGTGAGTTGACTTTGATCCACTTGGATCGTACGATGGCAGTATCTGGTCCATCTCTTCTGGTCTCTATCAAGTGTCTCTTTTGTTTGGTATGCATAGTCAAACACGCACAGATGGGCCCTTTGTTTTTTGCCTTTCGTTCATACACGTGGCTCTACATTGCACAGCGCGCCCTGGTGGCCTGGAGGGTAACTGTCAGTGATATCGACTCCTCTTCTCGTCCGAGTCTGAGTTGTAATCTCTCAGTCCCACACCTTTCTGTAGGTTCAGTAAGGAATCCTTCATCTGTGTGAAGACAAATGCATACTGTAATAATCACTTTCAATAAAATCACTTCATCGTGTGTGCAGACACAAGGCCGAAACCATGTCTTGAACATAGGGGGCGATAGGCACACAATCACTCTTGTTTGTATGTCTAATAGGTCAAAAATATAAAAACGTTTCTTGTCTTGTCACGTTCAGTTATGAATGACATCATTCAGATGATTGCATATTTTCAATTCAAAATTTAGCACCAATTCAAAATTCAAGTTGAGAAGTTTGTATCACTGTATGTTACTGTGGTCGTTAAACATATCCATCGTAAAACAGATGTCAAATATTAAATGTTTAGTTACTTATATCTTACCACGCACACACTCTTTTTTCTGGAAAAACTAAAAGCGTGCATTGGAATTCACTCATCTTCAGTGAACATTAAGCCCCGCCTTCTTTGATCTAATTGGCCATCATTTTGACATTGATGAATGTGCTTAGGCAGACCAGCCTAAAAATTTTATTTTTTTTAACTTTCTGCCACCCTAACAACAAAAAGAGCGGTGTGTAATGGAGAGCAGCATTAAAAAATATAAAATATTGGGGGGGCAATTTGGCCATTTCCAATTATTCGGGGGGGACTCTCTGACCCCTCATGCCTATGGTGGTTATGGCCCTGTGCAGACATATTATATACCTGATCCAATAACAGTACTGAAGATTTGATGATCTCTCTCCATTTCTGCAGCTCAGCGTCATGGTACCGCTGCTGGGACTCCAAGAGCTGTGCCCATTCCATCTGTGTCTGCGGCAGTTTACTGCTAAAACACAAGAGAAACAAATATGGTAACAAAAATGCCACCGTAGATCAGTGATCTACATGGGTCTGTTGAGGGTTTAAGTCACTGTTTAATATCAGCTGGGTCCGAGTGCAGTCCAAACATCTGCGCATGTGCTTGAAACTGACTGCAGTAAATGATGAACTCAATATCACTGTGTGTGGGTGTGTCTTGATTTTGTGGGAGGAGCTCAAAATGATGGACGCAGCTTAATATTGATTTGGGTATGACTCAACATCGCTGTGGGTGTGAGAGCATAATAGTATTGTGGGTGGGGGTCAATATTGCTGTGGACTAAGCTCAGTATTATTGCGAGTGAGTCTTGATTTTGTGGGAGGAGCTCACAATGGGTGACGTGGATCATTGTTGTGGAGTGACTCAACATCGTTACGGGTGGAGCTCAATATCATTGTGGGTGGTTCTTGATGTTATGGGAGGAGCTCACAGCTGTGGACATGGCTCAGTATTGTTGTGGGTGTGAGCAGGGGCGGCATTTACATATGGCAGTTGCCATATCCTGGCGTTCAGACAAGTAGGGGAAATAAACAGTTCATGATGCTGCTCTTTAGTTCTTTTGCAGCTTTGAAAAGCAAATTTAAACACCCTAACGCCGTGTCCTAACCAGATTTTCAGCGGCAAACCAGACTCGACCCGAGATCCATCACTCAAAAATCACAGCCAATCAGAAGAGCGTGTGGGCGGGCTCTCTGCAAGCGCACTGAGTGCATTCGCAATTAAATTGATAATAGCCTACAATACTGAATTCCTAAATAGTACACATTTTTAGCATGATTAAAAATACATACTGAGTGACTGAAATATTTTTTATCATAGAATATAATTGTTTGTTCACCTTGGTAGTTTGAACATAGTTGTTTCCTTTAATTTATTTTCAAGATCTGAGGTGAATTGTTCTATTGTTGCTTTCAGTAAGGCTGTCTATAAAGGTCACGAAAAATGATATTCAAACTCACTTAAAACATTTTTTTTTTTACATTAAAAAAAGCACATAATCTGCACTTGTCATACTTT